>OU452262.1:10000000-10600300 GCA_911728495.1 Furcula furcula
ATATACATTAGCTTTTAACAAAAAATTTAGCAACATGTTACCAACAGTCCAACACCATATTTAGTCATCATTATCAGTAGCTGAAACGCATGCAGGATCATCATCATCAATTAGCAGCCAAAATACGTCCACGGATGAACAAAGGCCTCCCGCTTTGGGAGGGGTTGCCATAGTCTCCACACTTGGCAGGCATCTTGGGTATCACAGTATAGGTGGAAGATAAATCCAAAAGAAAGATGATGCTGCCCATCTACCTGGTCTCGCTTAGTCGCCTATTACAATCGCCCAAGGAGAGGAGATGGGGGGGGGGGCGATGCAATTCTAACCCGGCACCACACGGGTATCGCAGTATAGGTGTTAGGTAATCCAAGAGAAAGATGCTGCTGCCCATATTCTTGTTTTCCCTTAGCCACCATTTACAGAAACCCAACGGTGGGAGATGGGAGGGTGCTATTTTTAGCTGGACACACGGGTAATAATTAATCCCATTAATTAATATTTTAATCAATACAACATGCCATTATAAATGAATGAGAATAATCTAACATGAATAACCATTATTCATAGCTTCTGCAATCTACATTTTGGGCTATTGGCCCTCTGAGCTCACTCGCTTATAGCACTTTAGTCTTTTGGTAATTCTAATGACACTCATGCTGGTGGTGTACCTCTGATTGAGTTTATTAGTTTAAAATATTATTTTAATGGAATTATTACAAATATTATCATTAATAACAAATTGGAGCAGCACTCTACAAGACTGCAGTCAACTACCATCACTTTAATTGTGGACGGTTGCCAAAACTCTATATGGGAGTTGCTGAGAGACTTATGGTGCTGATGTGCCACCCTTTTTTGGGATTGCATGAATCCTCAGATTGCAGCGACTGCTAATCAGCTAGGCTGCATGATTGATGTAAAAAATGGTACCTATAAGTACTATTGTGGTCATGAATGCTGTACCAGTTTTCAAATGAAATTGTTTGAACAACATGAGCTTACCTCACCTACACATGTTATGGCCCAGCTTGTGCAAGCAATTATCATCCTAAAGGTGATCAACCAGAAAGGTCGCTCACTATTTAACCTGTTACTTTTACTTACGGTATTTACTAGTTTCACTATAGAAATGTTCTGTAGTCATTGTAATAGTATGCTTAATAGGATACAAGTCAGGGATTTCCACAAAAGGTATGTCCTTCTCTGTCTCATGCTGAATCGGCTTGTTGCTTGTCACCAGTATGTTAGAAATATCTTGAAATTGCAGCAGATCATCTTCTTTGTTCAAAATAGACTGGTATTCAACATCGTTCACCACATATTTAGATTGGGTAACTTCTGTGTCACTGCTCTTTTCTATTAGTTGTAACAGCTTGTTTGTGAGAATTTCACTAGAAAAATATATCTGTAGTTATTGATAGAATATGTCACACAATAATAATGGTGTAAATCAAATTTATTTATTTATAAATAGAGATGGGAGAACATTTTATTGCTATAAGATTGATCATTGAATCACTAACAAAACATTGGGTATTGGTACCACTCTTTTTTAACCTATCCATATCATGCTAACAATCAAAGCGTGCATGTGATAGGAATCATTGGTCATAGAGTAATTAATGAAACTTAGTGATTATGAGAACAGGACATTTGCAGTAGAATAATATCTGATTTTGTCATGGACCTATCTGAATGATTTCTTGCAAAAGCAATCTGTATAAACAAATTCATTTATACATATATATAACATACTTTATAGTGTATATACAAATTCATTTTCATAACATACTTTTTCCTCCTGTCTGTAATACCTAGAATCCTAGGGAAGTTGTATGCCGGTCTCACTGGGTCCTTAATTTTTGGCAGTTTCTTTTGTTCACAATCAAATATATTAGCTGAAAGGATAGCTTTTTTTATGTTCTCGTGAACAGCTGCAGGAGCTGGGAGTTCAGCGAGCTCTTCTATCCTCGGAGGTAGTCTGTTCTCAGCTATTATTGTTTTGGTCAGTACTTGCGCTTGTGAAATACCCTCTAAAAGTACATTCCTATTTTTCAAGGTATAGCATGGCTTTTCTTTGTAATCCGGGTGATTTTCGTCCAAAGGAATAACTTTTTCATAAGGTCCAACAATATCTAACCTGTAAATAAAATTAACTTAAATATGGGCACAACCGTTTAGTCATCAAGCTTTTAGTTAAGATTTTGCACCTACCATTCTCGTTTTTCTGGCTCGTCCTTCACAAATTCAAGAGCATCTTCCACTTTGATGCCCTTTGCCTTTAGTTTCTCTTCAACACCGTAATCAATTGGTACTCGCTTACCTTGGACCAACCAATGTTTTTTGAACATAAAATCAATATGTTGCCTTTTTAATACTTGTGATAGCTTCATATTCAAAGTATTAGATTTGTAATGCAAAATCAACCAAGTAAACACTACTTTAATAACCTCACTTTTTTGGAGTAGAGAAACTTCTGTCTACGAGAGAAACGAACGATAAATAATTTGACAAGTGACAACCAACCAACTGCTCAGAGACCAACTGACAAAATATATTTTTAATCTGACGGTCCGAGTTACGTTCTGAGGTTATGTCAGAGCGTAGTACCAATTTATCTGTGAACTGATAATGTCGCTACTGTTGACGCATGCCCGACCAAAAATGGGTGGTGCGATAGTAGGTGGATGGTAGTTTCTCGCCTGCATGTCTGTCTGTTATAGCATTTAAGGAGTGGACGGATTTGAATGCGTTTTATTTCACTTGAAAGCCGCTCTGAGGGAGATGGTTCTTGGTTCATAACTATGTTCTATGAAAATCGGTTCAGCCATTTTATTACCATGGCTCATTTCCTATTAGATGTAGGGGTATTATGTATAGATAATGCCATTTTTTTACGTACATTCTTCTGAGAGACGTGAAAATTATGTATGTTAAAAAAAAAAACCTCAGTAAGTATGTGTGAATAATTTTACATTTGGTCGTTTATCTGATCCCACAGTCAAGTCGACGTGGTTTTGTGGGGCCTTGTATTGTTATAAAATGCAACCAGAAACGATACTAAAATGTGGTAACCTACTAGGGTCCGATGATATAGCAGGATGGTGGTCACAGGAACTTTGTTGTAATAAATAAATTTGGGCTCGTTGTGGTCGATACCTGTCTCGACGAGTATTTGCTAGAAAGGTTTGTATTTGCGAATAAAAGCGTGTCTGATCACCTCTAAAAGGAGTCCGTTCACCGTGGCTCCTACTTTCCAGATTGTATCCTTGGAATACACTGACCACCTTCAGTTGTTGGAAGTTGAAAGTGCCTCAAGAAAACCTCAACTTTCGACGGTTCAATGAATCCAAGCCCGAAAAGCGCGGCACCGCTTGAAGCCGCTCGCGGCCTCCTGTGGCCGCCCACGCGCCTCATTTTTAAAGCGATAGGTACGGGTCTGTTACGTATTGTAGATAAAGGTTAAAATTCTTTCACACTGAAAGTGCGCTGCCGGCCGCTGCCATCTTAGTGTGAATTGAGTCTTACAGGTGGACTAAACTAAATCAGTTGGTGTACCTGTAAGAATCTTTCATTCTGAGGTTATATCGACCCGTGTGAATTTTACTTGTCTTCCTCTTTGCGAAGGAGAAATGTGGAATTTATACTTATTTTTCTAACTCCTAAATTTATTGCAGGTTCCAAGGCAATTTAGCGTTTCCCCGGGACTCACCGAGGGTCAAACCTGTGTGTCTTCACCACTGAGCACTGTAGATCCTTGTTGACAGGAGTCACAGTGGTGGGAATGAGTGGGGGGATAATACACTAAGACACATTATAAAAAAGTCGTCGTTCCCCGCGGGATTCGCACCCGTGACGTCCTTCCCGCTGTGCCGCGGAGGCTACTTTGTAGTATTAGTTCATTTGTTCCCATAACTAACGGCTTGAGAGTGTGTCAATAAGGCTTTATTGGTACTGACAGGACTGAAGTAAAACAAACAAATAATTTCGTAAATATATATATTTAAATTTATATCTTCCATCAATACATACAACGACACTTACACATTCAAAAGTTTGGCCGTTACTATACAAATAGGTCTCACTTCATAATGGCGTCGCTTATTTTATAAGTCGGTTGAACATTTAATTCTATAATATCGTCAAAATACAGTGTGATAAGTATATTTTACAGTAAATTTTCTAAAGATAAAAATAGGGTGTGCCTACACATTTCGGAGTCAGACCTATTAAACTTGACATAGGTATCATACGGGGAAGACATATTTTTACATTTCTGATTAAATTCAACAGTTGAGAAACAGCACCGTCAGTAAAACTATTAAGTTTTTCAAAAGTTCCAAATATTCCTAGCTATCGAGCTCATTGCACAAGTATCATATTGATGGAGGAGAGATATTTTACAAAATAAAACTTATCGAAATATCTTCGGTGTACGCTAGGAGCTATAAAAATTGAAAATAATACAACTAATTTAATTTCATAACTAGTAAGACATACAATCCCTTACCACGAGATCAGCGACAGTTGACGTCACCCGGCGCGTTGTTTTGCTTTCGTTTTTAAACTGAGGTTTATTTTTTACGTGTTAGAGTTTCTGTTATGCCTAGTTCGTTAAACAGTGTTTAAAAGATCTACATTGTGGGACACTGGTTAAGGATGAGCACAAATACTTCAAACTACTAGACACTGAGAAAACCCTTTGGTGATTTTACAGTATCCTTACCAATTGGTGGGCATTTAGATTTATTAATCTTTGGACTAAAATTTCTGAATAAACAAAACCATTTTATGTCCGTCCTCATTCTGACTACTCATTTAATGCGCTTAATTGCAACAATTCGCGAATTAAACATACAACACTTAATAACTACTATAATATAATACCTAATTATTTTATAATGTAACAAAATTAACTTATATTTACAGTTATCATTAAAATTACTATAGTAAAATTTTACTATTTTAGCACTAAGTTTTCATTTTATCTCTGGATCCTATTGATTTGGGTTTCATTAAAGATTATTGACTTTTCGATAATAGAAGACAAAACTATCACATTGACTCGACTCGGTCTGAATAACATTGTATTGTTTCTGTAATACTGATGCATTACTTTGCACACGAAACTAATTCGAATTAGTGATGAATGACCGTCTTGTAAACCCGAAATGAGAAATTGTTTTTGAATAAGGCACCATCGGTTACAGTGTATAACGTGAATAATAATAGAACCTTCGCAATTAGCCGTCATTAGTCGATAAGTATATTAATTCCACTGGTGGCTGCGTATGAGATCAAATCCATTTTAATATTATGATTCTAAACATGAATTACAAAATCATAGGGAGCGTTATGCGGCCATCGTAGCCCGCAATGTTAGCGTTTCTTTAGAACACACTTAATATTTATCAGCAGAAAGGTACCAGACCTTTCTTGAAGATCATAATTTACAAAAAGTATACGAATCGTACAAAGATTGAGTCCTTTTTCTTATTAGATTATGAGATGTGTATATCCGGTAGTGTGTGCGGAGGACGGTCGGCGCGTGCGCAGCGCGCGCTCAGTCGTCGTCCTTTTTCTCCATTTTGGGTTCGTACATCGCGTGCAGTTGTTCTGGCGATATTCTAAAAAGAAGAAAACATATTTTAATAATCACTGTATCTAATAGCAATATGAAACCGCCTAACTTAAACTAGTCTAACGGCCGCACTCACAGACATCAATTAACTTTAATTGCAATTAAGTTTTTTATTGTTATCTATTTATTTCGACTCTCCGAGTCTCTTATGATTATCTTTTAGTATTAATTACGAGATTATTGATATATCTACTCATTATTCGCGTATTAAGTTTAATTTGGCTTCTAAAGTCGAAATAATCCATGTACAAAATATGACTTAATCACAATTAACTATAACTGACGTTTGTAGGTGCGGCAGTAAGTATTTAAGGTGGCACAGCAATAATATTTTGGGTCAATCCACACACGGTCGTCCGATCCCAAACTAGGCAGAGCCTGTACTATGGAAACCAGACAACTGACATTTATACTTACATACATTTTTTTTAAATAGATAAATAACACCCAGATACTTGGTGGGAATCGAACCTACGACCCTTCAGATAGCAGCCAGCGTGTATAATTGTAGACCAATAGGCTCGTATAAAGTCAGCAATGTACACATTATGTTTATAGACACTGCTAAGGCCACCGTTTGTAAAGGCGCCTGCTAATATAAACATAGTTCCATAAATTTATTTTCACCGTTTCTACCTACACCAAAATTAATTCTTCTAGCTGTCATCATTTAGTTGCGTCTACCGTATATTTTTATATAATTCTAAAATTAGATCGTTTTACACATACAAAATTGTACTTTTCTTAAAATATAGTGTTTTGGGTCAAAATATCTCTTTTTAATTTGCAAAACCCACCAAAACACCAATTAATCCGCCAAAGATTAATCAATGGCGACCAGACAGTACATTTGAACAAAAGTGGAGCAAAATCCAATCTATCTACGAAGTTTCGGTGTTGACGCAGCGCAGTATTCTTGGTGATATAATCCACTGGCATTCGAAAACTGCAAGAGGAATCATTTACTGCGTTGTAAGGAACCAGCTAAAACCTCAATACTTCAAACAATTTAATAGAAAGGCAAAAACTATTACGACTGAATGTTGCTGAAAGTCTACGTGCTTAAAGAGACCAGTGACCGTCAGGTGGAATTCTAGAAGGAGGCTGTACGGGCTAGCTGCTTGGATCTTGTGTCACGTTGGTCAAGTGGAGTACCTAAAGCTTCACACCGCAAGAGAACAAGACAATAAAGATAAGTGCCATCCTTGCTTTCCCTCTAAACTCCTTCTCTAGTGTTTTCATCCATCTAAATTAATCAAAATAATTTCATATTTTATTTGTTATAACTAGTAAAACAACATACCTAACAAGTAAACTCGAGCTAAATTCCAATAAATTATCTAAAATCACCTACCTACAATAGCATAGTTATAATAAAGTCTTAGGAATACATTTAACAGTGATTAAAATATAGTAGTTTAGTGTAGTATAGTTTAATTACATACCTACGTAAATTATTTAAAACGATATACTTACTTAATAAAAAATAAAAAACTAACTAAATTCATCATCAAAATTTGTTTTGTGATTAACTAAATTAATAGATGTTTTATTTAAGTTAATTAACGTTCTTGTTTATTGTTCTGATAGCAAATCATTACCTATTAAATTACGTAGCTAAGACCGTACCGCACAGTCATACCTACTTATCACACAAACTAAGGTATCCTACTAGTGTAAAAAAAAAAACAATAGCAGGTTACATGTTCTGTCGTTGTTTTATACGTGCTTAAGTAAATGTTATTTGGCCGTAATTTCCAGGAAACGTGTGCCTAGAACTAAGGCGCGGACGACGCGCGACGCCGCGCAGCCGCGGCACCGTCCCCGCCTCGCACAGCTGGTCATCATAGTGCTATCAGCTGATCATCTGTGCATGCGCGGCCGGTCTAGTATCCGGCTTCCTATAAGGCTTCGTCAGATAAGGAGCGTGAGAATATTATTTAATTATCTTTAACGTAGTTTGCCGTTTGTCGAGCTTGCATTTATTAAATTGATTTTATTCATTTGCGTATGCAACGGGAAACAAAAATGGCACAAAAACCCGATACTTTAAAGGCTTTAACAATTAGAAGAAGCTCGATAAAGGGTCAGATTACAAAATTCAAGAAATACATGGATGAATTCGTAGGAAAAAATAAAGAAATTGAACCCGTAAAGTACGTGGAACTAGCGCTAAAGCTCGGAAAAATTGAAATATTGTCTTCTAAATTTGAAGAGGTGCAAAGTGAGATAGAGATTCTGAATTCTGAAAATATCGATGCGGAGATTGATGAACGTGACGTCATTGAACTTGAGCTCATCCGTCTTATTGCGTTGGCTAAAGATGTGTTGAGTCAAAATAAACAAAATACTGAAGAAAGGCGTGATTCTCACTTTCATTGCGGTCACGATCATCAGGATCCAGGTATTAAGTTGCCCCAGATTCAAATATCGAAATTCGACGGTGCTTACTTCCGCTGGTTGGATTTTCGCGATACATTTACATCTCTCGTACACAACAATGAACGCATTTCCTCGATTCAAAAATTTCATTACTTGATCTCGTATCTCGAAGGTGAAGCAGCAAGAATTGTTTCGAATTTAGAATTATCATCTGACAATTACGATACTGCTTGGAGTTTGTTGTGCGAGCGGTATGATAATAAACGCTTGTTAGTAAATCATCACCTTAAGGCATTATTTAATATTCAACCGATCGCCCGCGAGAATGAAAAGAACTTGCGTTTTCTTGTAGACACGGTAACAAAAAATTTGCGCGCTTTGACTAGCTTAGGCCAGCCCACCCAACATTGGGATATGTTGATTATTTATATGCTTTCTTCAAAATTGGATAGTCGTACTCTTGAGAAATGGGAGGAAGCACGAAATAGTCTTGATGATTTGCCCACGTTGGAATATTTTCATAAATTTATTACGGATCGAGCGGACGTACTTGAAGCGTTAAGTCGTGCCGCCAAAAATGAAAATAGTGTTGTAAAACAATCATCTGGTAACCAAAATTATAGTAAACAAAATTTACCGGGTCAGGCGCCATTGTCATCTAATAATCAACAACGATTCAATAATAATCAAAGACGATTCAGTTATTCCTATAATCAGACAAAGTCATTCGTCACATCTAAACAAAACACTAGTGTTTATATGTGCATAATCTGTAACGGTAATCATAAAATTTATGACTGTTCAGTGTTTAAGGCTAAAAACCTGAAAGACAGAATGGCTGATGTAACTAAGTATAAATTATGTGTGAATTGTCTTAGGCAGGGGCACCCAGTGAGCGATTGCCGCATGGGACCATGTCGACAGTGCAACAAGGCACACAACACCCTTCTGCATGATTCGGCTAGTGAACAAAACATGGTTGTTAACTTCACTAAAGAGGTTAACACTGAGGCAACATCTAATCAGGTTATTTTATCCACTGCTTTAATTGAAGTCAAAAATCCAACCTCGAATCAGGTAGAAAAGGTACGTGCATTGTTAGATTGCGGAAGTCAGTCGTCCTTCATAACTAAATCCTTGCAAAAAAGGTTAGGTCTAAAACCCAATCCTGTTGATGTTGTTAATGTTGTAGGAATCGGTAACATTTCAAATCATAGAGTAACAGAGACTTGTATCACTCAAATAAATTCAATAAATACGCAGTACAGCGTTACTTTGTCTTGTTTTATCCTTGATGAATTGACAGGAGAATTGCCAAAGTCTCCGATTGACATCACAAAATTAAAAATACCAAAGAATATTAAACTAGCTGACCCTCTGTTTAATCAGGTGTCCCCAACAGAAATTATTATCGGTGCTGACTTGTTTTGGGATATCCTTGGATGCGAGCAGCGTTCAATAGGTCCCAACTATCCTAAACTTAGATCATCCAAATTCGGCTGGTTGATAGCCGGCCCTATAAATGCTTCTAAACTCAAACCCCCAAAAAACATACATTGCAATCATGCAATTATTTCAAATAGTGCTGAAATTGATGATTTGGACGAGATTCTTACAAAATTTTGGTCTCTTGAAGAGTTACCGCAGAAGAATCATTTAAGTACAGAAGATCAGGCTTGTGAAAATCATTTTAATTCTACACATAGTAGGTTAGAGTCCGGCAGATTTTGTGTAGAATTGCCTTTAAAGAACTCACCAGATTGTTTAGGAGAATCATATGATCTGGCAAAGAAACGTTTTTTATACTTAGAAAAACGTTTTAGGAAAAATCCTGACCTAAAATCTAAATACGTAGATTTTATACGCGAATACGCCACGTTAGGGCATTTATCTGAATCATCCATTGCTAAGCCTGAAACTGCATACTTTCTCTGTCATCACGCTGTACTAAAAGAATGCAGCGAATCCACTAAATTGCGTGTAGTGTTTAACGGCTCAGAACCCACCTCCTCAGGTTACTCATTAAATGACATTCTGCTAAAAGGCCCACATGTTCAAGACTCTCTTTTTTCTATTTTGATTCGAGCTCGCCAGTATCAGTACATTCTTACCGGTGACATCGATAAATTTTATCGACAAGTGCTTGTCTCCGATAAAGACCGAAACTTGCAACTCATTTTGTGGAGGGAAGAAGAGTCTTTGCCACTAAAAACTCTACAACTAAATACTCTCACTTACGGCACCGCAAGTGCGAGTTATTTAAGTACGAGATGTCTCAAGCAGGTGGGAGAAGAGTGTCAGGATCCATTAATCAAAGATATAATTCAGCATGATTTTTATGTCGACGATTTAATAACCGGTTGCGACGATGAATTGAAGCTCCAACATATTCTAAATTCAGTTAACAGTGCTCTAAAATCAGCTTGTTTCACATTACGTAAGTTTAAGACAAACGCCCCACAATTACTAAATCAAATATTATCGGATAATAATGAGTCTCTTTATCTCAGTGAATCTACCAGCACTCTCGGCCTGGGGTGGAATCCTGCCACTGATGTTTTACATTTTCCGTTTAAAATACCATCCCAGGGTGGTGAAAATGACAAAATTACTAAAAGATTTATACTATCAAATTCTTTTAAAATTTTTGACCCCCTTGGTTTATTGAGCCCTTGCATAATACAGCCTAAAATTATGCTACAAAAGCTGTGGCAGGCTAAGGTTGATTGGGATGAGCCAGTGCCTCAACATATAAAAGAAGCCTGGAAGGAGTTTGCTTGTAATTTACATTTTCTCTCTACGTTACAAATTCCAAGAAAAGTGTTAGGTGAGTGCCCTAAAAATATAGAAATGCACGTTTTTAGTGACGCATCACAGAGCGCCTATGGTGCCTGTGTATACATAAAATCTATTACTCCTAACAATGATGTCACCATAAAACTGCTATGCGCTAAATCTAAAGTAAGCCCTATAAAACCCGTAACTATAGCACGCTTGGAACTTTGCGCTGCCCTGCTTGCTGCCAGGCTCTCTAAAAGCGTTGTTGACTCTATAAGATTCAAGCCATCTCGTATCATACATTGGTGCGATTCTAGTATCGTACTGTCCTGGCTAAAGAGTGACTCAAGTAAATTGAAGACATTTGTGGCTAATCGGGTTGGGGAAATCCTCGAGATAGCAGGCAATTGTTCTTGGCGTTATGTGCCAACTGACTTAAATCCTGCAGATATGATATCTAGAGGCGTAAATGCCAGTAAACTCCGGGATCTCGAGATGTGGTGGTCGGGTCCTAAATTTCTGAATTGCAATGAGACTGAGTGGCCCACCATGCCTCTACCTGTCTGTCAGGATTTACCCGAAATAAAGTCAGTTCCTTTATCTATATCTGATCCAATAGTGAATTTTACAAAATTTTCTAAATTGACCAAACTCCAAAGAACATACGCTTATGTCATAAGATTTTCAAATAATTTACGAAATCCAAACAATAAACAATATGGTTATTTAAGTGTAGAAGAATTGAACAACTCATTACATTATTTATGTTCTGTTGCTCAGAAGGAGTCGTTTTTGTTAGAATACAAACAGTTATCTAAAGACATTCCGCTAAAACATAATTCTAAGTTGCTTTCTTTGTCTCCATTTTTGGACGACCACGATTTGATAAGAGTTGGTGGCCGAATTAACGCTTCAAAATACCCGCATGATATGAAACATCCCATCGTTCTCGATTCATCCCACCATCTGACTAAGCTCCTATTTGAGCGGGAACATTTAAAAAATTTACATGCTGGGCCTCAATTGCTGTTGGCGTCTATTCGCCAGACGGTATGGCCTATCAACGGGCGTCGACTTGCTCGTCAAACTGTTCATCGCTGTGTTCGGTGTAGGAGAGTGCAGGGTAAAGTCTTGCAGCCAAAAATGGGGGATTTACCCGCACAGCGTGTGAACCCCGGTTTTCCCTTTATTTCCGTCGGGTTGGACTTTGCTGGTCCCTTTTATATTCTAAATCGTAAAGGGCGAGGTGCTAGGTTACAAAAGGCCTATATGTGTTTATTTGTGTGCTTGAGGTATAAATGTATACATTTGGAGGCAGTCTGTGATTTGACTAAAAATTCCTTTATGATGACCTTACGCAGGTTTGTTGCACGTCGGGGTAAGCCCATAGAGATTTTTTGTGACAACGGAGGTAATTTCACAGCTGCTTGTAAAGAGTTAGGCACATTTCTTAAGCAAAATTCGGAATCCCTGTCTGACCATGCATCTCAAGAAGGCATTAAGTTTAACTTCTCACCAAGCTACGCTCCTCATTTTGGCGGAATCTGGGAAGCTGGCGTTAAATCCGCGAAATATCATATTCGTAGAATAATGGGTAATAATCACTTAACTTTTGAGGAGATTTCTACTTTATTCGCGCAAGTAGAGTCAATTTTGAATAGTCGTCCATTGTGCCCGTTATCTTCCTCACCCAACGACCTTCTGTTCCTATCCCCGGGGCACTTCCTGATTGGAAGACAACTGACTGCGATGCCAACTCCAAATTTATTAGATTGCAAGGAAGGATATCTACAACGATATGCTCGTGTGGAAAAAATTAGACAACACTTCTGGCAGCGGTGGCAAAAAGAATATATAGCCGAATTACAAACGCGAAAGAAATGGAAGACAAACATGAGCAATCTTAAGGTCGGCGATTTAGTTTTATTGCACGAGGATCACGTGCCTCCTATGAGCTGGCGTCTTGGAAGAGTGACAAGATTGTTTACTGGAGCCGATGGTGAAACATCTAGAGTGGCTGACGTCCTCACTTCACGAGGCAGCGTGCGTCGGGCTATTGTTCGTCTCTGCCCATTAACAACGGAAGAAGATCTCTTGTGTTGAAAAGCGGACTTTTCAACAGGGGGGCAGGATGTAAAGGCGCCTGCTAATATAAACATCATCATCATCATCATCACCAGCCGGAAGACGTCCACTGCTGAACAAAGGCCTCCCCCTTAGACCGCCACAATGAACGACAATTTGCTATTTGCATCCACCGGTTTCCTGCGACGCGAACAATGTCGTCGGTCCACCTAGTGGGAGGCCTGCCTACGCTGCGTCTTCCGGTTCGTGGTCGCCACTCGAGAACCTTTCTTCCCCAACGGTTATCGGTTCTTCGAGCGATGTGGCCGGCCCACTGCCACTTCAACTTGCATATTCTACGAGCTATGTCGGTGACCTTGGTTCTTCGGCGAATCTCCTCATTCCGGATTCTGTCGCGCAAAGAAACTCCGAGCATAGCTCTCTCCATAGCTCGTTGTGTGACTCTGAGCTTCTCCAAAAGGCCAGCTGTTAGAGACCACGTCTCAGTACCATATGTCATCACTGGCAACACACACTGGTTAAAAACCTTTGTCTTCAGGCACTGCGGAATTTCTGATGAGAAGATGTCACGTAGTTTCCCGAACGCTGCCCATCCGAGTTGGATTCTTCGGGCGACCTCTTTGTCGAAGTTGGACCGACCTAACTGGATAGTTTGTCCTAGGTATACGTAGTGGTCAACAACTTCGAGTGTAACGTTCCCAACAACTACCGGTACGGGTGCAACATGGACATTAGACATGATCTTCGTCTTGTCCATGTTCATTTTAAGACCCACCTGTTGGGAAACGCTACTGAGGTCGCTGAGCATTGTATTGAGGTCCTCCAGCGATTCTGCCATAATGACTATATCATCGGCAAAACGAAGGTGAGTGATGTATTCGCCATTGATGTTGATGCCGAATCCGTACCAGTCCAAGAGCTTGAAAACGTCCTCCAATGCGTTCGTGAACAGTTTCGGAGAAATAACGTCTCCCTGTCTCACGCCCCGCTGCAATAGGATTGGTTTCGTACTCTCGTCCTGTAGTCGGATCGACATGGTGGCGTTGCTGTACAAACACTTCAACACTTCGATGTACCTATAGTCAATGTGACACCGCTGGAGGGACTGCAATACCGCCCAGGTCTCGATTGAATCAAAGGCTTTCTCGTAGTCCACAAACGCTAGACATAATGGCCGATTATACTCCTCGGTCTTCTGTATAATCTGGCGGAGCGTATGTATGTGGTCTACGGTGCTAAAGCCTTTTCGGAACCCGGCTTGTTCGGGAGGCTGGAAGTCATCAAACCTGCGTTCGAGACGGTTCGTAATGACTCTCGAAAACAGCTTGTATACATGGCTCAGGAGTGAGATGGGTCTATAATTCTTCAATAAGGTGTTATCACCTTTTTTGAAGAAAAGAACCACCACACTCCCGTGCCATGCTTCTGGCGTAGTACCCTCGAGTAAGACGGAATTAAATAACTTCTGGAGGACTAAAAGTACCGGTTTTCCACCCGCTCTCAGAAGTTCTGTTGTGATTCCGTCTTCACCCGGCGCCTTGTTGTTCTTAAGCTGTTTGAGAGCCATTCTAATCTCGTACAGGCTGATGTCTGGGATGTCCTCAGTGTAGTGTCGGGTTAATTTGGCTCTGGTGTCCTGAGCTGTTCTGGCAATGGGTTCCTGTGTTGAGGTGTATAACTGTCCGTAAAACCTCTCGAGCTCTCTCAATATTTCCGGTTTCGATGAGATGACACTGCCGTCGTCGATCTTCAGCCTAGTCATATGGCTGCGCCCAATAGACGAATTCTTTGCGAACACTTTAGAGCCTTGGTTCCTCTCAATTGCGTCCTTAATACATGCTGTATTATAGGAACGCAAGTCGTGACGCATGGATTTCGAGATTCGTCTATTGAGTTCAGCATATTCTGACATATCAGCTGAAGATTGCAGTCTCATCTCAGTCCGGGTTTCCATTAACTTAATGGTTTGATTGGAGAGCTTCTGAGGCTTATTACGGCGTGGGGTCTTAAAGAACTTGGACCCCACTGCATGGACAGTTTGCACCAACCCATTGTTTAACTCGTCCGCAGTTTCGCATTCGGCTAGGCACTGAAAGCGATTGTGTAGTTCGAGTTGAAAGTCTTCGGGGTTTCGGATTTGGGCGGTTCCCGGACGGAGCGTGGACTTCATCAGACGAGACCTCTCAAGCTTGACATTGATATTCAATGTGCCTCTAACAATGCGGTGATCGCTACCGGTTTTCACCCTGCCGATCACGGAGACATCATCGAATATATGCTTCTTGGTCGTCATGATGAAGTCGATCTCGTTTTTGGTTGAACCATCGGGGCTTATCCACGTCCACTTCCTGGATGGTCGCTTCTTGAAGAAGGAGTTCATCGCAAAGAGTCCCTCCTTCTCCATGAAGTCGACCAGCCGCTGGCCCCTTTGGTTCCGCTGCCCGTACCCATATGACCCCACTCTCAACTCATCGCCATTCCGTGTGCCCACCTTTGCGTTGAAGTCCCCCATAACAACGGTGAAGTGTGTTTTGGAGGTATGTATGGCTTCTGATATCTCCTCATACATAGCCTCTACTTCATCGTCAGGGTGTGCCGAGGTCGGCGCGTAAACCTGTATAACCTTCAACGAATACCGACTGGTTATTCTGAGTATAAGGTACGCTACCCTACTCGACACACTATCGACCTTAATCACGTTGTTAACAAGGGACTTACGGACGAGAAACCCGACACCACCCTGGGATTTCCGGTCTCCTTCCCGGAAGAAGAGCATGTTGCCAGAATCAAGGGTTATCGTATCCTGTCCCTCTCGCCGGATTTCAGATAATCCCAAGATGTCCCAACGCAACTTGCTCAATTCTTCCTCCAGCTCGACAATCTTCTCATTGGTCCTCATCGTGCGGATGTTGTGTGTTGCCAGGGCCAAAGTTCGGTGGGGGTGGTAGCGGGGCATCTGCCGGAGATTCTTAGCACCCCCTGCTCGACCGTTACCCCGCCTGCTACCAAGGCGAGGAATAGAGGAGCCGCCGGGGACTGGGGGCCGTATGCAATTAGTGTCTATCATTGTTTGGGGGGGGGGGGGGGGTTGCCATAATCCCCACGCTTGGCAGGCGTCTTGGGGATCGCAGTTTTTGGTGAAGAGATGGAATTAAAACAGAAGACGCTGCTGCCCGTCTTCTGATTTCCCTTAGTCGCCTCTTACGTACACCCAAAGGGAAGAGATGGGTGGGTGCTATTCTTACCCGGACACCCCACGGGCACAAATAATAAACATAGTTCCATAAATTTATTTTCACCGTTTCTACCTACACCAAAATTAATTCTTCTAGCTGTCATCATTTAGTTGCGTCTACCGTATATTTTTATATAATTCTAAAATTAGATCGTTTTACACATACAAAATTGTACTTTTCTTAAAATATAGTGTTTTGGGTCAAAATATCTCTTTTTAATTTGCAAAACCCACCAAAACACCAATTAATCCGCCAAAGATTAATCACCGTTTACATCAGTTATAATGGTAATCATACATCATCGTGCTATAATTAATATTTTTGACTAACTGAAGTTTTCAATCATCATCATCATTAGCGAAAAGACGTCAACTGCTAAAAAAGACCCGCCCTCCACTTAGTATAGTGAAGTTGCCATAAGACCCACGCTTGGCAGGCGCCTTGGGGATCGCAGTACAGGTAGTAGGTACCCCAATAGGAAGACGCTGCTCTCTTAGGACAACCAACAGGAGGAGATGGGTGCAAGTTATTCTAAGTTAGGCAAAACTTCTCAAGAGGTTGAAAAAAATAGTACCTAAGTACTTTGACTGACGTCACTAAAAAAGTTTAGAAAAGTGAACTCACCCTAGCAAACTTTGCAGATCGCAAACGAAGCGGTACACGTAGCGCTTGCCGGCGGTCTTATGGATGATGTTCTTGTCGTAGTAGTAACGCAGGCCGCGGGACAGCTTCTCGTAGTTCATCTTGGGCTTGTTCTTACGGATACCCCAGCGTCTCGCCACCTGCATACACACTGACACTTTAGTTTCCTGTTATTATTAATAGAATTATTGTTACCGTGGGGAAAAAATGAAACTAGATAAATATTAAAAGTTCAGTATAAGTGCCTGTAACTGAACTACTTCTTACATAGGCACTCATTTGACGCGAGCGAAGCCGATATAAATAAAGTAGAATATTATGGCTACCATGGCAATTTCAAGTTCCATTAAATTTTTAACAGACTAAAAAAAGGAGTCAGAGTTTCTCAACTGTTGATCACGACTTGGACGAGCGACGTTCTCTACTTTACTATATATTTTATTAATTCCTCCAATAGAGGCGCTGCCACTCTCTAACTGTCGACCAGCAAGAACGGCAGAGATACTCTCGGTAGCTTGAACCAAGTAATTGATTTTTCGATTGAATTGGCATTGATCTCCAGAATAAGCACTGTCTAATATCTAATGAAAAAAAAAGTTTGTCTCTAACTAAAAATATTAAATTTTACTCATCAATTCCTGAACTACTTCTTATTCTAACTTCACGCGAGAGGTCAACACACTGCTGGTGACTGATGACTGATGATGACTGATGATATAGTAGTAGCTATGCCCGTGTGTTATTACAAAGGATTCTTACCTCATCGGGGTCGGTGAGCTTGAACTCCCATCCGTCGCCCGTCCACGAGATGAAGCCCTGGCAACTCTTGTCGGTGAGTAGCTCCAGTAGAAACTGCCACAGTTGTATGGGCCCTGAACCTGCGCGATGCCACACAGTTGCTTTACGATATACGACACATTCTACAATTACAAGGGGATATCATTTGATACTACTGATAAAATTCGGAATTCGAAAAGAACATTTATCTAATCCGTAACCCGTAAAATTCAATATAGTTTGGGCCTAAAGATCGGTGATTATTATTATTGTCGTACAAGTTAAAGCACACCCCGTCCCGATGTTGTCAGATTTAATAAAATTACCCTACTACCCCAGAAGAAGGTTTATGTTTTTGAAGTGTTTTTTCTGGCAAGCTATGTGGCCTTAAGAAATTGATGGATGGATGACGTTTAACATATATAAGGAATATTGTTATAAGTATAGATAATAATACCTAGACACACAGACACAAGAGAAACAGAGGATTGACTTGGATTGGAACTGAACCTACGAACATTTGGGGAGCAGCTAGGGCTACATAACAGGTCTATCGTAAAGGTATGTTGTAAGTACCGGTGAAGCAGGGTCCGGACGTAGGGTAGGCGAGTTTGTCCTGCGGTAGAAGCGCGTGCTGCTCCCCGGGCCACTCGCTCCACTCAGCGCAGCCGCCGCCGTACTCTTGCACGTATCCTTCGCTGTAGCCCTCGCCGCCGTACCTGCCACCACCGCCTGCGCAATAAACAATACACACATTATTAATTTTGTAATAAAATTTTATAAAAATTATTGTATGATATGAACCTAAAAAATCTTAACAAAAATATGAATGGTTTTATTTGACGACTATACGAACTCTGCTCGCGCGAACTTGCGATGATCGCGTAATCACGTGATCGCGTTTATTTAGGACATCGCCTAAGGCGATGTTCTATTAGGATACACCCTTATACAATAACACTGGTGTAGTCAGCGCGAATTTATGATTTTGCTTAAGAAGCATTTTTTTCTCAATATGTAGTGATAAAATTCTTCAGGGAGAGGCTGAAGAATATTGTCTCTTCATGCGATAGCGGAGGTTTAGGCTTCGCTACTCAAGGGCGGCCCCAGTTTTCGCACCTACTGGTTTATATCACAGTGTAATGAAAAGAGCGAAAAACTTGCCTTTCAATCTTGTTTTTGATGGTTCTCATGAAATAATATAAATCGAAATTGTACCTATTTGTTTAACGTATGTTTATAAGTACAATATGTCTTTCACTTTTAATTTAAATACATATATAGGTAGGAAATAATAGTGTGAACATATTATACCTACGTATGTATATTCCCCTAAACAAGCAACCGCGATTGAATGGTTCAGCCGAAATGTAGAGGCATTAAAAATACTAGTCGATACCAGGTTCCTTATACTGGAACACACTGCTGCAATTTTCGGATAAGTAATTGTAATAGATTTAAAACCGATTTATCATCAGCAAGCGACCATGTCGCACTCTATAGTGAATAATGTTGCAATGGAAAATAATGACAGTTTTGACCTCCGACCCGAAAATACTGGTACTAGAAGTAACTTTGTTATTTATGCTGTCCATTATATCCTCATGAAGATATATAAAGAGTTTTTATAAGTTTTGCTATGTCTATCGGTGCATTTATGAACTGATTTCTATAAAAAATTGGTGGAGGTTTCTAAATTTGGCTGTATATTTTAAGCTCTCATGTTACTTTACGGCATGGATTCCCAACCTTTTTACAGCATGACCCCCCCACACCCCGGGACCATAGCTTAAATTTCCCTTTCACTTTACACTCATATACCTTTTACCCAACTTCTGATTTTTTGCGTTGAGTGACCGACATATATGACTATGAATTTTTCTTTTGGAACCAATCTACGCCCCCCCAGAAGGACGTGTTCCCCTGTTTGGGTAGTCTTGCCTTACTGTGTCTTCTTGTCAGATTTTCGACGTTATATCAGTGCTCCTATATAAATTTCATTCTTACCTGTTTTTTTGTGTGTGTTTTTTTTATTAGAAGTAGGTTTGTTTTTTCAAATATTATATCGTACCTACTACAAAGTCGCTCACCAGTAAATCTGACATAACAGCTACCGAATTCGGCTACCGAATAAAATCTATAATATGCATCTGGATTAAATATATAAAAATGTATCTAGAGCTGATCTTAAATTCACAATAATTTGACGTTGATACATAATTATGTCAAATGATTTACTCAACACCAATAAACTGACACCAATTAGTGCGGGCTTCGAGACGACGACGCGTAAAAATCTACAGAAACGTGATATGTGAATAATAACCAGATGAAAGAGTCAATATGGTTAGGGTTGATAGTTTGGGAATTTTTAAGACTTGATAATGAACTAGAGGTAGAAATCACATGCCCGACTTTTTTCTATTGTTTTATGTGATGATGTGATACATTTTATTACACAACACAGCAATAAGTAGGAGCTTAATAATAGAAGAGGCTTCAAGGCAGATTTAATTTTTAATCGAAGGAAGGTAGTTAGTATCATCATCATCATCATCAGCCGAAAGCGTCCACTGCCGAACAAACCAACCCTACAGGCAAGGCAATCGCTCCCTTCTAATCTAAGTACTTACCCCCTTAGAAGGGAGGGATTGCCACAATACCCACGATTGGAATGCGTTTTGGGGATCGCAGTACAGGTGATAGATAATCCAATATAAGACGCTGCTGCCTGTCTTTTCGTTTTCCCTTAGTCGCCTATTATGTACAACACCCAACGGGAGGAGATGGGTGGGCGGTCAGTAATTCCTACATGTATTAATTTTATAAAATTCACAACCCACCATATCGTGTAAAAAGTACATTACCTTTGTTAATTTATTTTTAATGTACCGTTTGGTAACAGCCCTATTCTGTAAACGTCTCAGTATCTTGAAATTGAATACCGTCATTAATTAAACAGTGGCAAAATCTTTCGTTGTAGTCTTTTGATGTTATCTAATGATGAATAATGTTATATGTATTTGTCTAAGGATATTAATTTTACATTGATTACACGTACTTTGGTTTAAGAGGTGTGTGATAAAACCTAGTAATTATAGGTATGTAGAGTCGGCAGTTACTAGTAATATCGTATTTTTCAGTCTGTTTTAGCAATTTGTGAACCTGACTTCCCTAAATCGTTATTATTTGCCGATTTCCTTATTGAATTTAATAGTCACGATGCACTATGCAGCGTGGCTGTGTGTCTTTGCTGGATGGATGCATTTTCATTGTTCTCTGAAAGAGGCACATTTTGATTGCAATATCCAGCAAGACGCATAGTCGCGTTGTGTTATATGGCGACTGGTCCAACGTGTACTGGTATTTATATACCTACAACCAACAAAATTACGAAAACAGTTTTGCATCAATAACTTTGAAATACTCATTCTTTTATATTCTGTGAAATTTACTTTAAAATACTAATTAGTGCAAGTTAAAATCTTTTAAACCACACGACGAATATTTAAACTGCTCTTCTGTAAAATTGCGTTTTTGCACCTATACTAGTATACGTAAGACCCGTCGATGTGGTGTATAAGCTATGTCTCACCTCTGGGGTATGGTTTGGTGTACGCGTGCGGCTGGTACTTGGGCTCGTGCGTGAGCAGCGGCTGCGCGTGCGCGTGCGCGTGGTGGTAGTAGTCCTCGAGGTAGGGCTGCGCGGGGGGTGCGGAGGGCGCGGCGGGGTACTCGGGCGGGTAGTACTCGTCCAGCGGCGAGCCGGCCGTCGGCGCTTGCGCACCACCGCTCGCCTCGCTGTACCCGTACGCGTTCGTCTCTCGAGGACCACCTGTCGTGTAGCCGCCTGGAAACAAGGGTACTTTCTTATACTACACTATTAAGAAACGTTGACATTGTATATATAATCTTTCTTGCTAGCTTTTGATTGAATGTTCGCGCAAAGAGCTGCCTCGAATAGCGCAGCTGACGCTCTCTGTTAGATTTGCTATAACGACATGTTCATGTCGATACGAAAAGTAGTATATCGTTGACTGATTTCTCTTATACACAGACTCCACTCAACTTACCCCAGATTTCGAAGAAGTTTAATTATAATATCATCCGTACCAGTTGCTCTGTACCAAAAAATCAACTTGCTGGAATCGTGCCAACACACCTGAGAATCAGACTACTGTTCTAGCGGCTCTACAATTCCACAAGGTTTCACATGTTTTATGTATACATACGAGTATAGTAGTCGCAAAAGTCGTGTTGAAATGAAACTGTGGACATTATATTTCAGTTTTCATGAAAAGCAAAAAATTGCAATACAGGAGAAATGTACGAGTATCAATAGGGCTGTTTTGAATTTCTCTCTCAACTGAGTATGGTAATCCTAATTACACTAAGCTTTTCATGGCCTCATTCGACATCGATATCACAGCCAAAAAGATTTCCATTAAAAAAACTAGTATGTTGCATGGGTCGCGTGTGCGCGGGGCGCGGGCTACCGATGCGCAACGGTCGCGGTTCACGGCGCGCCCTTTGTTCTGCGCGCGCGCCGGACCCGCCGCCCGCGCCCCGCGCACCGCCGACGCCTGCACCGCGATCCTACACCACAGATACCCGGGGGATTGAACCTCTGACTGTGCCTCGCTTCTTAATTTGCAATTGCTAACAAAATCACGGCGTCAATTTGAGCTGACAAAATTGTATCGTCAACAAAGAATTTGCATATGTCTTCTGGATTTTGAGTTGGAAGATTTTTTATTCCATCCATTTACCAGTGTGTTATTAGGGCCTTAATGCTAGTATATTATGCTAGCTATGCTGCTAACATACGAAAAGTTCAGATAGCAATTGGAGGTATCCTCTAATAATAATTGTCATTTTGTCGAATGTTACCATCTTGTTACATCTTGCGACGTTTACGAGTATTTGTAATTTTCGACATACCTATCTGGTCTAGTTTTTAGAGTATAGCCTCCCTCGCCTTTTCAGGTTTTTTGGTTTGTCCCCAAAAAATGTAGCCGTGTGGGTGAAGTATCGAATTATATGCAGTTGGAATAAAGATAGAGTTGTGTGTTTTCAAGCTTATGTATTTAAAAATCTGAAACAGCGTGATGAGCTGTGGTTTAATAATCGGCAATACTAGGGTATAGTTAGACTTAACTGTACCCATTTCAAAACCGTCTCTACATTTCATATTATTAAGTTCGTAAATTGTTTATATCTCGTTAGTAAATATATACAAAAGCGAATCGCCTAAAAACACTGAATTGAAATGGCATATGATATACGTGTCTGAATTAAAGTGGCGCCACATGGGTGAGGAAATATGACTGGATTTATAGAATTTTCACAATTTACTAAAAATAAACATTAACAAACATTGCGCTTGAATATTTGCATTCGTATTCACAAGTGGTTCGTGTGTCATAAGTGATAAATGACAATAATGTTAGTAAGAATATTTGACTCTTGCATCTTCAGTTGCGAAATAAATATTTATTCGTTCGCTCACTTAATTTAGCAACGACCTGTTTCGTAATACATTTTCCTGTTAGTTCAAGTGATGTATGTGTACGTCGCTCTCAAGAAACTTATAAACTTCATAACAAATCGCTGGTCGGTATTTTATTAAGCAAGTATAATTTAAAGCGTTTCTATACATTTATTCTGATACATTGCATATCTCTTAGTAAAATGAATGCATTATATCTGCTGCACACTGTGATGGCCCTGACGTGTGTCGTCTCCTAACTGATTTGCTCACTGTTTTGCAAAAATTGACAAATACCTAGTAAAAACAAAGAAGAGAAAAAGAACAACGCAGACAAAATACATTAAGACTATCATAACCTCAGTTATGAGTAGGTACACGCATTATGATACCATCGCATAAATCATTATTAATAGAAAAGTAAAAGTGTAATGATGACATTTTTTTTGCCACAATCTCCACGCTTGCAGGCATTTTGAGGATCGCAGTATAGGTGGTACGTAATCCTTTAGAAAAACGCTGATGCCCGTCTTCTTGTATTCTCTTACGACACCCAAAAGGATAGGAGATACTATTCTATTCTTATCCGAACACCCCTTTCTAACGAAATGTAATTAACTATTTTATCAAAGTTTGGAGCCAGCACTTTTGAATGATCACTTTTTAAAGCTACCACCGGATTACAACACTGCTTCATTTTAGAAGGACTGTCAATTTTTTTTTTAATATATTTTTTATCAATTTCTTAGGTGTCTCTAAGTTGTATTATTAAATAAGTAATAGATTCAATTTATGTGTCAAAGTCCGGGGTCAGTCGCTCTTTGTGTAGTGAGTGACGTTTGATCTACCACAGTAATCGTTGAATGTGTAGGTATTTTTTTAAGCCAGTTTATAGTATGTAGAAGGTTAAAAGTTCATTTAGGTAATAGGCATGATGACTGCAACACAGTATCAATAAATCTGTGGTCTTAAATATTAGAACAGATTGCACTGATTCCAAAAATGCATATCATTTTCATAATAATAGAGAGATTTTCGAGATATTTATGCAAATAAATTACTCGAATACGGCTAATCGCCATTTTGTAATAAATGCTGATCAGAGTGAATGACGTCAATCCTGTGTAAATAAACAACAGTCAAACTGTCATCTCAACTTTTTCTTTCATACAATGATTCCCTTTTATACCTAGACTCATCTTTATTTACACCGCAGTGACGTAACAATGGCGCCATGCACCGGCCATCGTTTTGGAACGAAATTCAAACTCTATTTTAAAAATTGAAAATATTGCCATTAATTGTAAATTTAATACAAAAATAATATTATTTTCGGCAATAGTAGACCAGTAAGTACATTATAGAGTATTTTTTCAAAATTAGTCATCATGCCTATTGTGTTCAAAATTATTAAGATACAAAAATGGATGAATAGTTTATAAAAGGCATCAAAAATTCTTTGTTATTTGTTTATAATGTAAGAAATACGAAATAGATTTTACGTTTTTAAGTATAGTGTTGTTTTATTAAACGCGATATAAACTTTTTTTTTCAAACATAGTACAAGAAAAATAAAAGACACAGATAGCAGTTCAATATTAAACAAACTGATGACAATGATGCGGTAAATCCCTCACACAACAAGCATGGAATGCAGTATGGGTGTATGAAAATATTAAATGCTTTATTTTTAGAAAAATATGGAATGCGTTGAAATATTCTCGATTGAATTTGTTTGGATAGTAATAATATTGCTACGAGTCGTGTTGACTCTGTGACATGTCTCTATGCCATCAAACTCTCTACGTTATTTTTCGGTGATTCGTGGTAGTATAGAGATACTATGTATACATTTAGGAACCATAATTAAAAAAAAACCTATAGGTTTGCACGAATCACCGAAAAATAACGTAAATCGTAAAAATATCGTAAGTATCGTATCGTAAGAAATATTCATACCTAGGTTCTATATCTATAAATTGATCTCTATCAATTTATAGATATAGAACCTAGGTATGAATATTTCTTCCCCTGGAACGTGTCTAGAACACGTTCGAGTACGGGCGTCTGGCACTGGAGAGACTCTAGCAAGGTTTGGATGAAGGCCACCGAGGATGGACTGGACTAGTCTGACAAGGTCCAAACAGAGTGCCAGGGTAAAGGCCTCCACCTAGGAGGTTTTAGTGGATATAAATACCACATAACCCATCCTCTATAGGGGATAGAGACCGGGTATCTTTTAAGAGTTTCTTCCCGAAAAAAAGGCGTGAATATTTTATGACTCTAAAATAAACCACTGGCTACAACTAAGGCTGCGGCGATTTGCCTTGATGCGACTATATTGAAAAATAAGTTATATTGAAATCTAAGCTTTATACTAAATACAATATGAACGTTTCAGTTTTATTAGAGGTAAACTACATATAGAGTTGTTAGTGGTTGTTTATTGTAGAACTTTTAATTAGTAACGGCCTTTATGTCATTGTTATTTTATCGTTTATTGCTACTTACAGTTTTTTACATCATGTTTATAAGTAAAGTAAGTTTTATACGTGAAAAATTTCAATTCTAGGTAACACCAAATTGACTATTACTACTTCCAGTGCAACGCGCAATATTAATTTGTTAAAAACATGAAATTCCCATTCACAGAGAACGAGGAAAACAGAAATGATAACGTAATTGGAATAATGGAATTAATGCAGCAATGCAAGGAGTAGGTATTTGTCCATATGCAAGCAGATAACCATTGTTCGCTCGCTAGTTGTCTGCTGTCCCGTGCCATAATTATATTATTATTATCCAAGTATTTCAAAAGTACACAATTTAATTATGGTTGTAAATATAACACCATTGTATAGGTATTTACATAATTTAATCAGACACCGTGTTAAGAATATCATTTAATGAGTTAAATGATAGGGGGCTGAATATAAACTTCTATTTATTTCTATCTATCTATGTAATGACTTAATACTGGTCATGCAACCTTGCTACTGGCTGAAAAAAGTTATGAATTCTCATTCGAAGATATAAATTATGAAACAATTGATTGACAGTGGCTTCCGATGGGTTTCAGAGGTGGATTTGGTGGATTCTTAAACATAATGTTTACATCCTCTTGTAGATTCTCGGCCTGTGAGAGCCTTTTAAAACGTACGTAAATCCTTTATACATTTAAGTAGTATGTAACAAAATTTAAAAAAAAATTGCAGCTTGAATACATCGAACCTTACATGAGACTTAGCCAAGAACATACATCTAACCATAATGAACACTTCTAAACAATTTACCTATTTTCATAGGGTATACCTAAAAATAAAACAAATAAAGTTACTTAAGAAAAACAGAACATATAAGTACCAAACCGGAAAATAACCAAATAGGACTCAGTCGCATTATTAAGAAGTTTCGTCGGATTTATGTAAAAATCGAAATTCGTCACATTAGTCTCACCCTCTATAGATTTGTAAGTTACTTTCGGTCTAGCGAACATATTGGTAATTACGTTTAAAGTTAGAAATAACTTTTTTACTTAACAAAGGGACCGTTCGCAGAACAAAGGCGTGTAAACAAATCACTGCGGTGTCGTTTCGACAAATAGAAGTATTTTAATGAAGCAATAGAACGCTCATTACATTCCCTATGGAATTGAGAGGGCGACGATAAATCCCGGGCAAACGTACGGAACCGGGTAAAAAGTTGTCGGCACTGACCCCTCGACCCGCGGTAATTCAATGTGTGGAATCTTTATTGCTTCATTTCTATCTCAAATAGTTCCGATTTTACATAAGTGTGTGTGAGTCGCGTTTTGGTTTTTCTAAACATAGACAATGGTTCCTCTTTTTAAAATTGGACGTAGCAGATGTTATTTTTTATAATTGACTAGCTGATCCGCGCAGCTCCGCTCGCGCTCTTTTTACTCAGAAACCTTCTTGGGCTCATGCACAACACACTTAAGATCATGACATGATCAAATGCATAGTTTATGATTCTACAAAGGACATACAGACAAACATTCGTTTTATATAATATAGATTATATATTAGGTATTGCAATTTATCACTGATGTTAATCTGTATGTAATTTTTTGTTATGATTTTTCTAAGTAAGTACCTATATATTAGAAGGACACTCCAAATGATAGCTAATACGAGTATATTCGATAAATCCAGTATTGTAGAATTAACTTCAGCTCTGATTATTGTGAAAACTGGTAAGAATCCTGTAATCCATTAACCAATTTAATAATGAGTAGTAACTCTAGGTGTTACGAACTTCCTTCGGAGTCGCTGGACGTTGGCCTTAGGACGTCCATTGAGTACGGCGGCGACTCCGAGGAGAAAGCTCCCGGGGACCTTTTGAAGGTCTCCTCCGCGAAAAAAAAGGTGTTACAAAATTACAGTCCGAGACATCATTTGTAAATACATAGTACTGAATACTTTATGATATTTCAAGACTTTTCTATTTTAATACTTAAAATCCACCAAATTTATCCGCGGTGGTTCATAATCTAAGTCCTCTCATCTCTCACGACGAAGAGGAAAGGAGAACCTTGCCAGTGGGACTTTAAGTGCACTTATTGTGTAGTTGTCACAATTTGCGGATATTTATCGCGACGTCGTAGGTACGATTTTTAAGTCTGCGACAGTATTATTGGGGTTTTCTATTATTACATGCTCAGTAGTCACTCAGGGTAAAAGTCTTTAACACGCCCTTGTTTAATGGAACCTATTACCTAACATAGTTGACTATGTAAGTGCTACATCCACGTTTCGTCAACTTTCTTTGTTTGTTGGAAGAAACCTTCAAAAGGTACCCAATCTCTGTAGGGGCGGAGACCGGGTTATATGGGATTTTTACCCACTTAAACCTGCCAGGTGGCTTGCATCAACGATGTAGAATGACTTTGGGCACTGTGTTTGGACCTCGCTAGAGGTCTGCCAACTCCTACGAGAAAAAGCTATCATTTGTTTTGTTGATCAAAGACGATTGTTGCTACCTAAATGAAAACGTAATTTTAATATTTAGGCGTACCGATGGAAACAGACTGAAAGTTTTCACAGGATGCCGTATGAAAAAAGAACATTCGAAATTTAAACAAACGTAAGAGTCTCATTCGGTATATTCGAGTTCTCATCGAGCGAGCATTCATTCGATATATTCGAGTATGCGTCAACATTGAAC
Source organism: Furcula furcula (assembly GCA_911728495.1). Lineage (NCBI taxonomy): Eukaryota > Metazoa > Arthropoda > Insecta > Lepidoptera > Notodontidae > Furcula > Furcula furcula. The sequence goes on from OU452262.1 coordinate 10,028,217, forward strand.
AAAAGCGCGCGACAGCATCCCATGCTTCGGCGAGAGAACGTCTGCGAGGGGGCGTAAGGCGTGCGGTGGGGAGGGCGGGGCGACCAATCGGGCGCGGCCACGCCTCGCGCACCGCCGCCAGGTCGAAAGGTCGCCATTCCCCACCGCCATTGGCGCAGAACGAGCACGCACTGAGATTTATTCCCACTAGAAACATATTCTACGTAGATCGCCAATTGAAACACAAACACGACAATTTGAGTGTATTGATCTCCGCGTCTAGTTATTGTGTTAGAGCCATTGATCTAATCAATATCAAAGACTAGGCGTCGAATTCTTAAAAGCTTTTTTTTGCACTATGAGCAAGGCTAGTTAGTGAGCTCTAACAGAATTGTCATGTAGGTAACAATAAGTACTAAAAGCATTATACTTTTAAATTAAAGATATATGTTTACAATTCTAAGTAGATATATTTTATAGATGTACTAAAGAGTAGGAAGTTAGTTGTCTAATAGTACTCTACCAATCATGGTAGAGTTATTCACTTGCGTACTTTAAAGAATCGTTATTTCTTCACTTAAGTGTTGAGTTCAATATGAAGTCTATATTAAGGTAGGAGATAATGACTCATTAACGGTTTCTTGAGTGTGGCTTGTGTGAGAGTAAATAATCCTAATATTTTATGAAAACATAATACGGAAAATCATGTTTTAATAGAACAATAAGAGAGAATCTATATCTCTACAAAATCCAAAAAAAAAAAGTTTAAAGAAAGAATACGAAAATTCTTAAGTTTTAATAGACCATTAGACTTAGGGAGGACCTACATATATCTCTACGTAATCCAACTGTTTTATGAAAAGAAAAAATACGGAAAATCAAACAACCATGTAAGTACACGTATCTATTAAGATACGTTACACCTAATAAAGACTAAGTAATTATAATAGACAACATAAAGAGCAGCACAATTATAAATAACACTCATATTATGTCAGCTATGTTTGATCCCTTGTAATAAACCAAGCCCCACTAACATTTACTGGGCACAACCCTTATTCTAGACTACCACTAAGAAATACCTGCCAGAAAATTAAATATCACTTACCCGAACTAAAAATCAAACCCAATCTCGTAATAAACAACCGTGAATTGCGATCGTCATTAGTGTCAATACTAATATCTAGTACCTACCTATAAATAGGTATTTCAGTATGTATGTATGTAACATTCATATAGGTATAATTTCAAATTAAATTATAACGTAAAAAAACGTAAAAAACGTCAAATGATATTATCACAGCGGATATCCTCTCATTTTATTTTATGGGTCCTTAGTTTTATTGGTATATAATATTTATTTATTGGATAATTAGGTGTTTTAAATTGAAGTGCTATTACACAGAAATGACGCTCATACATAATTCGATACGTGCGTTAATAAGCTTTTTTTATTTTGTAGTGACTACCACTTAACGCGAGAGATGGCGGTGTAGTAAAAATAACACATAAACATTCCTGAATCGCGTTAGCAAAGTATCAAAGCTACATGAGATACAAATAGAACATCTTCAACCGTCAGACGCTTTGACCCTGACCGAGCATCACACTTCGCACGGTCGGAGAATCCTCACTTTGGCAAAGGACGTCGGCGGTATTGCGAGTTGTGACCCTCGTCCCCGTGAACACCGTGATAGGTTATAATGCGCCCCCCTCCGACGGGGTTAAAGGCAAGGCACTGAGGGGCACTAGGTGCAGATCCCACCAGAAAACCCAGTGGGGCGCGGTCTTTTGTTGCCGATTTTACAACCGCGGCGATCCTGCTGTGCGTTACCTACTTGAGTCTGTATCATATACGATGCTAATTTATAATGATATAATTTATAACAATTAACAGTTGCCCCTCCTGTACCCTCGTGGCCGATACGACCACAGCGGCAGCAACCAGTCTTTTACAAGTTCAGTCATCGATGAAAAAATAATTATTTAACGATGTATTTACACGGGAGATATTAAAGTCCACAAGTGCTTGCATAAGTGCACTCTCTCTTCCTTTACTCTCACAATACGATACAATTATCTACAATATAGTAATAAAATAGAAAATTAATTAAATTGAATTCAATTTGTAAATTTCCAAAATTTGCCAATGATATGACCGGATTTCAAAACCACCGCGCGTTTCCTCTGCAACTGTAATTTGTATTTATAGTCAAACATCAATTCACGGTTTACAACTAAAAATAAACGAACGTAATGTTGTCTTTTACTTACGCGAATATTACACATTGAAATAAACCGCGATAAAATCCGTAAAAGTAGTTTAATTTCAATAAACGAACGTATCTATATTCTTTCAAATATTCGCTATAATAATAATAATATCTTGGGACAATCCACACACGGTTGTCCGATCCCAAACTAGGCAGAGCCTGTACTATGGAAACCAGACAACTGATACTAATACTTATATACTTTTTTTTTTGTAAATACATACTTAAATAGATAAACAACACCCAGACACTTGGCGGGAATCGAACCCACGACCCATCGGTTAGCAGGCAGGGTGTCTGACCACTAGACCAACGGGCCCGGGCTATCTATATGTAACCCGTCTAACAGTTTATACCACGTCACTATAAAGGGTGGTAAGGGACATCGTATCTAAAACCGATACCAGGGATCCAGTACATGATTCTGAACATCCTAATGTTGAAATTTTTCATCGGATTTTTCATGAATTTCAAAAAAAGAAAACACTTTTTTAAATTAATTTAGTATAACATCGTTATTGGTATAATAATAAAGCCTAATTTTAAAACAATAAATTAATTATTAAATTATTAATTAAAATTGTGAAAAATTTATTTCATTATTTATTCTTTATGCACAAAAACAGTAAATAGGCAATTAATTAATAGGCAATTAACTATTATTATTTTAGAAAATTAGAAATGTAATTTGAAAAATAAATTATATTTCATGCTCAAAAATTAACAAGTAATTTGTCAATTTCCATATAAATGGTTTCTGTAATGTTATAACGGACAATATGAGAAATCTTATATAAAAGTTTTCGGTACGTAGTCCCGTACAGGGTGTATATTGCATAGACTGCAATTGAACTTCTTTTGGGCCTATATGAATCAACCGCCTAACGCGAATTTGACAATGTTCAACTGCTCCTCCGTTTGGCTGAGTTGGCATAATTAGGCGTCAAGCTGTCGGCGGTCGACGAGTGATCGCGGTGCGCGCTTCGCGTGCTAACATGGTTTAAATCGGAATCATCCGTCGTTCAGCGGAAATCAGAAATTGACCCCCTTACTTAAGTCCCTCTTGGGTTTAATTGGCTCCACTGAACAAAATTGTGTATTCGCGTCTGTAACGAAATGATTCCATGAATTTACTGTTAATCTTGCGTTGAAGCAAGCACATGCGACAGTAACCTTAGACCCCGCAGCAGCTGCGACGCGACTTGTCGCGCTTTTTTATTCGTTATCTGCGACGAAACCCGAGCTCGCAAATATGGGCCTTTGAAACTTTTTTTAATGCGGCGAGCACGCGCTAAGCCCGCCATATGGCGCATCCACAACAGCCAACGAGTTTTTTAATTAAAGTTGTTCATAACAGGTCGTTTCTTATTAGAATTGCTTTAAAATGCTTTACACAAGACAATAAGTAGGTACGTAGAATTTATTCTACGCCTACGTAAAGCTTAATTATGTAGGTAGAAATGGAATAGGTACTATTTTTTTTTTTAATTTTAGTCATTGATATGAAATTGTTTTACTTAGGTATTGTATCACGGTTCATCGTCATCAGCCGAACGATGTCCGCTGCACAAAGGGAGGGCCATAATACCCACGAATGACAGGTGTCTTGGGAATCGCAGTATAGGCGAAAATAATCTAATAGAAAGACGCCGCTGTCCGTCTTCTTGTTTTCCCTTAGTCGCCTCTTACGACACCCAAGGAGGACATGGGTGGGTGCTATTCATACCCGGACACCCTACGGGTATCATGGTTTATTTTTGTAAAATTTAAAAAAAGACTTATCGAAAATACAAACTATTACAAAAGAGTTAGTTATACATGTCCTAGTAGAAATATTTCTTAGGTTGCCTGTCGTAGAGTACGCCATTCAAGGCTCTATCTGCACATCCACATTATGTATGATGAGCTGCCATGTAATTGAACATGTCTAGTTTCGATTTCCCCTCGTTAGTGATGTGATACGTAGCTAAAATAACGTTGACAAAAATAGATTTATTCCAATTAGTCGATTAATAATGTGCAATATTCGAACGTAGAATATTGTATAATCGAACGAGACAGTCGCGTATCGCGCCAATTCCCATTTGGGAACGGAAGTTGAAATATGAATTTTTAAAATTAGAAGCATTGCTCGCGCAGGTGAGCGCTCGCTGGGTGACACTCGACGACATATCGCGCTTCGCACCACAGTATTTTGACGTAAATTATTTGCCCTCCTTATTTAATTAAAAATAATAAGTATACGCTTGATTGTATTTAAATCACAACTCAAGCCTACAAACCTACCTACATGACGGTATAGCCGGCGTTACGTATGCAGTTCAACTTTCAGATTTGTAGTCACCATACCTAGAGTATAATACTATATATATCATCGATGACAATATCTTTAATATTAGGTAAGCTACCTGTAATTTTATATTTATATTTTTATGTAATATATGATACAACTTTACAAGATGCAATAGTGTAAAGTTGTATCACTAGTCCAACACAGTTTTATAGTTTATTTTGAAGGTAACTGATATTTATGAGCTACATCCTTTCTAACATCTTTATTTTTAATCTACACGTTTATCGCGTGAACAGTTAAAACAGATGTAGGTATTATTTGAAAGTTAAAACAATTTGTCAAATTGGGGACAGCTCACGAATAATGCTGAATGCAAAAAAATAATAGTTTGAAAAAACTTTATTATTTGCAGATGGAGGAAATGACAGTCAGCGAGCGATGTTAAATCAAATTCAAAATTGGAACATCTTTCGACAGGAAGCGTTAGATATTTTAAGTCTCTGCGCCTGAGCAATGGCGTGTCGTGCACACAGTGCCTATTGTATTTATTTAGTGTTTAATCATACGAGTTAGTTATTATTACTTTAGCGCTTATTGTTTACATTTCATAATTAATCATTTTTTTAAAGAAGACGTTAACGTGATCAGTGTACGTTAATTCCTGCAAATGTAAAAGTTTTAACTGCATATGACCTCAACTTGCGTTTAAAAATAAAGAGTCGCAATCGGTTTTCCTGCGAGCGAGAACATGAAATCGACTAAACACCAGATCCACCGATATTTATTACCAATAAAATGGCGCGTAGCCCGCCCGATAATAATTACACACACTTTTTTTACTTCACTATTTATACGTCGATACATCGATTTTAAACAAAAAATATCGGAGCTCGATTTTTAGTAACAAAAATAATTCGAGCTTAGAATAATATCCGGTGGAATATTATGTTTGTTAGTATTAATTTATAATCTGTCGCAGCAGATGTTAGCAGAGATTTAAATTTTTAATAAGTCGGTGGTGCTTGTCGTTAAATGAATCAATCATACTTTACACCTTCATGCTAGTCGTAGGTATAAATGTGGTATTCATTGATCAACTAATGGGTGCACATGCCGATTGTGTTTAGAGTCGTAAACGATTCTTGGGAATCCGATAGTGGTTCAATAAAATGCTTGCGGCCCACGGCAAATCGCTAAGGTATGACATTGTCTAGACTTAATAAAACATAGAGCCATGAACCAACAGACACGCCACATACATCAAAACACAATGACACCTTCTTTTATGTGTAACTAGGTTCCCTGCTTAACCATGTCTTATTAAAAATGTATCTTAACTGCATTCCCAACTGATTGTAGGTATATGAATATGTGGTATATTTTAAGAAAGGACGAATCGCTTTGTTATTAAAGCTCAGTTTTCAAACCACTACTTGCCTAGTAATTTATAACTGTAAATATTTGCAAGCTCATATGAGCTGACTACCTACTCCTTTAGAAAAGAAATCTATGTATTTTGAACTTAGTTCGTGTTGCTTTATGTTTTGAATTTCGCGAAGATCTTTCGAACTTAACTCTTACCTATCTATATAGTTTTCATCTTTGATACAATTAACTGCATTCCTGAAACAGTTGACAACGCTTGGGTCGGTTGCAAAATGACGCAAACCACTCTTGGAGACCGCTACCGTATGTAGGGTGTGGGGACATTGGGAAATAACCAATCTTCTGTTACTATAGTTTTTTATCTCCTACATATATTTTCTTGGGATACGACATTTATGCTCGGAGCGTTTTGCCTCAGCTCTATAGTTCAAAATAATGTCAGTCTAATTGCGTCACTGCGTAGTGTACACCGCATATTAAAAATTGAAAATCGCGTGCACTATGCCGAGTCTACGGCGTTAGTTGTCAGTATGCGCGGCAGGTGCGCCGCCACCTGCGCACGCGCCGGCAGTCGTTACAAAAACCGTGCGCGAGGCACCACGCCGAGGGGAACGAGCCACGGATAGGGGAAGGGGGGAGGAGTGAGTCCACCACACTGTCCGTCATACTTGGAACATAGCTGACATATGGGAAGCCATTAAACTTGGCCGATGTATTAGTAATGTGGCAACAAAGTCGGTATCAGCGTCAACCAAACATTTGACGAAAAAAATATGATGATACTGATTCAGATCAAGTAAGGTCAGGGTAATTTCTGATTGTCCTGAAGAAATCCAGTGTGGAAACAACAAGGCAACTATCATATTGAAGGGCAAGTTGGTCTAGTGGTTAGACACCCTGCTATCCGATGGGCCGTGGGTTCGCTTCCCACCAAGTGTCTGGGTGTTATTTATCTATTTAAGTATGTATTTACAAAAAAATGTATATAAGGTATTAGTATCAGTTGTCTGATTTCCATAGTACAGGCTCTGCCTAGTTTGGGATCGGATGACCGTGTGTGGATTGTCCCAAGATATTATTATTATATTATATTGAGATGGTACTCTACTATAGAGGTAGAGTGACATAATTATTGTTCATGATAAAAAGAAACTGAATTATATCACCAGCTATTATAATTTTGATAATAAATAACTGAGACAGAACAAGGAATCTAACATGTTTCTAGTGTGATGTTCATAAAACTGCAGACAGGATGTAGCGGCGCTACAGACGACGGAAGTGGCGGCGCGGGCGCATCAATGGCGGCGACGTGACCTGCTGCTCGTGACGTTACGCCCATTCAGCTCCATCATCATATACACCATGATTTATTACAATGACATTAGGAAAAATATATTTTATAGTCTAAAATTTTCCTCACTCTGTATGAATGTGTACTAATTTTAGATTCTCACAATTATTTCACGGTCAGAAAACTACATTAAAATCCCGAAAAGCAAATGGCTACACAGGCTTTTCATTATAATAATATGGTTAAGGATGTGTTACTCTTAAACGATTTGGGTAAAGGCAGAGCGGGTGTCTTCTAACAGGTAAATTAATATTTACATTATACAAAATAACAATGACTGAATTTGGCAAAATTTTATCGACGCACCGACTGTTTGCTGTTATAAAGAGTGATAAATAACAGTTATAGCCTGAAATTATCCTTAAATTCTTCCTTCAGTCCAAAATTATTGACCACCGGAGCCTAAAGGAGTGTTGATATAATATGTTTGATATGTATGTAGATTCTGCTAAGAAACCGATAACATACACATCACACAGATATATCCGGTTAGGATACCGGATGAATGAATTTAATTGCTTTTATTAAAAATCTGCCTTTATTCATGGTAGTTGCTATGTATTAATTAATCCATTAAGCTGTTTTTTAAGTTTGCATTTTAGTCTCATGAACTTTTATTACTTTTATTTATTAATGATCATGCTAAAAAAACTATCTGTAAATAAATGAATATAAATTGCATGAAATTCATAACTCACGGTAACTCACACCATATACAAAACTAAGAATTCTTGTCTTTAAAAGCATCAATTGAATCAAAAGCGATTAAAAAATTTGGTCCGGATTACGGCGAGCGCGGCGGGCGGAAGTAGCCATATTCACTTATGAATGAACGGCGCTACGTGACGCCCGACTCTGCCACCACCTCGTGACGTCACCCACCACTGACAATATAACTCCATGATCGCAAGCTATTCGTGAAATACAGGATTAGAATAACATGCCTGTGGAATATAAAATAGTCCAACAAACGGATCATGATATAGAGACGATTTTATACGTAGGTACCTATTTATAAAAAAATAAGCTAATAATAAAAAAAAGTATATTAAAACAAGTTCGATTGTTGTTAATTAGGCACTAATATTTCAAATTTTGTGGCCCAAAATTGATTTTAAATTGGTGTTTATATAGTTAACGAAGTGGATCGACTGGGTACCGACGTCTTTTTTCATCGATGTCGGCTAATGAATATACAATGTTGTGTTTGTGCCTAGCTGATAGAGGTTGGCGTCGCACATGCTACGCAGGTCATCTGCAGAACAGCTGCGGACGTTAGACAGGTGCGTCTAACGCGACAAGTTGTTTATCGCCTCGCACTAAACATTATCAATAACAAATACTATTAATGTTGTTTACACTGAATCCTAGCGAAGACAAGAAGTTCACCTTTAACAGAACCGCTAAATCCTGTAGACCACCTTTGTTCGTAACGAAAAAAAAAACAGAAGTCAATAGTAGACTATGTTTGCAGACGCGTGTGTAATCAGATACTTATATAAATATATTCGACACCACTATCACTATAATTGAAAATAACCCTAGATTATAAACCTATAATTAAACAAAAATGCAATGATGTCTGAAAAACCATGATGGTTGAATTCAGTTCATAAATTATACGCAATGTTAACACGTGTTAACTACCAATCTGAACTCAGACACCGTTTTTAGGTTAATCCTGAATATCAAAGCGCTCATGAGAAGCATTGCTTTATTCAGGGACTGCATTGACGAAAAAAATAAACGTAAACAACTTATTAAGTAAAGTTTTTACTAGTAGCAAACTTAATTCTATATAAAGCTTGCCTTTGTATATCACTTTACTGTGTTAGTCATTTGTTTGATAAAAAATAAAATAAATTATTATGCAGATTACACAACAAAACATAAAAACAACTATGTTCTTTGTCTTCCACATAACAAATCGTGTGGAAAACAACAAGTGTGCAAACTATTGCGATGACAACCACGTCGATACAAGATTCGCGGTTCTTTAAAAGGAAGGAAGCGATTACTGGGAGGTGATCGACCGGTACCGTTACACTTTGCCCCGAATGGTCAGCGGTTATAGGCGGCCACTACCATTTGCTGCTCCTCGCATAGACACGGTGCGACAACGATTATATCTGAAGCCATCGTATGAATATTCATGTTCAAAGCACGTGCCGTGGCTTAGAAAGACTCAGGTGATGTTCTAGACGCGTTCACTATTATGCTTAGGAAGACTGTTCGCAACTACAAATCGACGAAAATGAAGTAAGCTTTTTGTTTTTGTACATAATAGTAGATGCGTCCACAGCGGCCAGTCTTTTACGAGATCAGCAATCACCCCGGAGATATTATACTGCACAAGTGCTTGCGTAGGCACAAGTGCATTCTCTCTTCTTTTACTCTCACAGTCCGATGGGACAGAAAACCAACACGACTGGGGATAGGTCAGGCGCAGGACCGCATTTTTACGATGTATGGATCATCTTACTTTCTAGACGATTAAGTGGTCGGCTTGCATTGTCTTAACCAGTTGTTGCTCGCCGCGGGGTTTGGACCCGTGACATCTGGTTTGCAAAGCAAGCTGTTTCCCGCTGCACTACGGAGGCTAAAATTTTGAAACCTAGTGAGGTTACATCAAGACGCTCGCCTGATGCCTGATAAGTGACACGTCTGCTGTAAAGACAGCTGCACTGCACGGCTGCTTGTCATCAGATACTAGTTATTAAGTCTATTAAGTCTCTTGAGTCTCACACAACACAGCAATGTTTACACATTGCAGCTTGGCTCCAGAATCTACAACTGCGGTGGTCCTATTTGGATGGTCACTTGCAATAATTATAAATAGTAATAATAATTATCCTGAAACAAGTAATAAGTTTTAAAAACTAAAACCCAACTACGGATAAAATCACAGTATAATAATGTAATATTATATAGCCTATAACCAGCGGACAATCAAGACGCTTCTAACGACACTCTACTTGTCAAATTATGTTAAGTAGATAGTAGAAGATATGCGGGAACAGATGAACATACATACATACATACATACATTTTTGTTAAAATCTTAACCCTCCCTCCGTTCCGTAGTCGGGTAATAAACTTGAATTACTGAGAAGAACTAGTACTAAGCAGTCTATTAATATCTATCTAATATCTATATATATATAAGGGGATTTATTAACAGTAGTTACAAAATAATACCTACATATGACCTAAAAATTGTACCCACCAAATGTTATTAATGGTTTCCTGCTATATTTATTTAAAATATAGAATATATTATAATCAGTGTATACCTAATTGATATGTAAATGCATGATATTTAGATTAAAGGCAATATAAATGCATGAACTGATTTTAAAAAGAGCTGTAAGGCGAATTTGTTAATAAAATCATACATATTTATTTAAAGCGAACGTGGTAACTACGTGCATTATAGACAGCGGTAGTTGATGGGTGCGTTAACAGTGCTTTCACGTAATCTATGTATGCAAATGTAAGCTATGTGATTGTACTGCAAAAGTGTAATAGCGCGTCACGCGACGGAAGCGCGGCGGGCGCGCGGCGGGCTCGCGGCGATCGCGGGCGCACCTCGCGCCGCCGGATCCAACATGGCCGCGGCGAAAGTGCTTCCGCTCCCAGCTTGAGAGTTCTCAATGAAACGATGCTTATTTTTAACGTAAATGTGTTTATGGTTTAAATAAATCTTACGCTTTTATAAAGGTGCGATTTGTCATTATTTATTTATGATTTTATCCGTGGTCTGTCGTCAAAGAGTTTATTTTATTTCTTTAATATGAGCGTCGGTGTATAAAATACCTTGTAATTATTATCTTCAAATCAAACTTCTTTTTCGCGAATCAATATACCTACCTATTATTAATTTAAGTGCATTTATTCAGAAATAGTTTCGTCTATAATTTATCAGTTTTCCATTATATATTTTATGGAAAGCATTTGATTTCAAGTAAGTATTTAAAATTCGTATACAAGATAAGATAAAAAATAAAGGTTAAAATCATAAACTCTAATACATAATGCCAGATGAAGAAATGGAAGCTAACGGAATTAATTAAATTGCGTAATGACACCTGTAACTACTTCGATAGTGAATAGAAAAAAAACATTCCTGGGGTATTTCTATAAGACGGTTAATGTATACTTATTATATATTTTATTTAAAGCAAAAAGTATCGAAGTTACAATTAAAAACTGTAGAAATTATCTATAGTACAGTATTAGATTTTCAAGCAGCTTTTAAACATTTACATATTCCAGGGTAAAGGGAACTGTAGTTATAGGAGAAATTCGTAATTTCTCCAACTACAAAAGCTCAGGAGCTCAAGAGTTAGTAAGGAATCACTAATGTCTACTAAAGTGTAGAGCAGCAGGTATATGCATGTTCATGGACAGGCTTTGCTAGAATATTCTTAGTCTGAAGTTATATATAGCCATCGATAGCACAGCCGTAATGGCGAACTTCTAGTTTTAGGAGTATTTTGTTGATTGTTAGTGTCTTAAATAGTGGACTGCTAAGTCGGCAGAAAGCGATCGCTAATTTTCCACAAATAACTCTACCTTAATTCGAAATATTATGTAAGAATAAAGGTTATGTTTTAATCTTCGGTATTTATTATACCAACAATTGTTAAATAGGTATGTTAGATATATCCACATAAATAATATAAGCCAATAACTACCGATCACACTAGCCTAAAGAATAACGATTGTTTCGCGACTTTTAATTAAATTAAACGTATCTTTATCCTTTTAGATATGGATATCAAATAATAAGAAGTGCGGTCCCTAACTAATTTATTTAGTGTTAATATGCAGATAAATAAATAAATAATATTTACATCTACACTAATATTATAAAGAGGAAAGATTTGTATGTTTGTAATGAATTAACTCAAAAACTACTGATCGATTTCAAAAAATCTTTCACCAGTAAAATGCTACATTATCCCTGAGTAACATAGGCTATATTTATTAATAGAAAAAAAATATGTCCACTTGTGCGAAGCGGGGACGGGCCGCTAGTATATTTAAAAAGAAAACAATTAAAAAGCACATTTAAAAAAATATACATACGTATCTATCAACAGATAAAAAATATATACAAACCTGGAGGTAACATGAACGAAGATTCGCAGAGGGCATCCATGGCAGGTTCGTATGCAAGCCGATTCGGTTCCCCATAGTGGAGCTTGCTGGCATTTGGCACTGATTGTTCGTAATTCAGCCTAGCGACGTTCGCTAGTGCCTGCTCATAATTTAGCCTACTATTGTCCCTGTGTTCTTGATTCTCCGTGTAAGGTTTATTCACTTTAGAACTGTAGTCCGCGAAATTGAGTTTGGTGAGTGTGGACATGGGGGTGAGTAGGGGCGCCGGGCACGGGGGCTCGGCGGCTTCGCGCGGCGTCTCCACCAGTAGCATGGCGGACCGAGCACCGGCCCCCGCGCACACCGACGACGATCAACAACACATCACACCAACGCACTGCACGCCAAATTTTTACCAATATAATATTTATTTTAAAAAAATACTTCAATTTAAATTAAGAAAATTAAGTCTCTATCGTTCTTAAACAGTTCGTTTACAAATTAAATTGTTTTACAAAAGTCACTTCGAATTAAAAACTTATGATTTTCAATTATAGTTGTACAAAGGAAATGTTCGCGTGTCGACGATTTCGAAATCGGAGCTTTCGCGTGATCAGTCACCGTTCGTAGCACCGCGTCGCGTCGCGCCTAATCTCCGACTGAGAGCTTTCGGGCGGATCGAGAGGGCGGCCGTGGAAAACGCGGGCCGAGTGTGTCCGAGCAGAGCCGAGCGCACCCGAGCCGCTACGGAGGCACACGAGCCGCGACCTGTCGCGTCACCTGCTACACGACCAACTGTTGCACGGTTGCACGACCGTTGATTTTTTTTTCGCTAACCCCCCTGATGAGTATCACGAAAATTAGCACAACCTTCCAATGGCATTCATTGGCACACAATATTCGGCACTTCAAATGCTGTCAATTTAACTTAATATACGTTATATCAGACACATGTATGTAGGTCGCAAATACGTTGCACAATAACGAGGGCGTCATACAAATACATATTGTACCTAAACCATAGTTATAAATACTTGTACTGTAAATGTAATTTAATATTATATTCTTAATGGTGTCCGTGATATTTTATTTTTCCTGTTGTTTATCGCATAAGGAAAAAGTAATCAAGAGTTGCTTGGAACACACAATGAACAAGCGATCTTATATTTGTACTTAAGTATACATTTTTTTCTCCTAAGTTAGTTTAAAATAAACTGTGTACATGGTTTCAATTTTATCGCGAACAACGTGTTGCAAGTTACACGGCTCGAAAATTACTTTGCAAGTAAGTGTGTGACGAGTAAGGCATTGTTTGGAGTGGCAATAAAAACAGAACCATTAAATTGTTAGGAGCGATACACTAGACAGATAATGAACTGGCATAATTGATGTAGTGACGCACGTAATTGTGCCTAATGCTTTACATCTCTGCGGACACATTATATTGCCGTAAGAACACAGTAGATGCATAACGTAACACGCGCGGATCCCTATAAAATTAAAGGCAGTATCCATTTATGTATTTTTAGTCCGTGAAAAAAAAACATGACAACATGATTTTCGTACTTGCATTCCTAATACGGAAATTCACTGAACGGAGATATGAAGTTAGTTAGTTAGTAAGTCAAGCCACGCCACTACAGGCTCGTTGCAGCTAAAACATTAACCACAAATCACTACATTGTTAATTGTTAAATTAAAACATTTGAAATAACAATTAATTACCAAAGTCTCTACTCTAGCTGTATATTCTAATATTTTATAAGTGGTTTAAAAATAGTAATAGTAGTTTATTATCCGCGCCTTGGTTTATGTAGAGCCTACAACCAATTCCATGACAAAGGATAAAATATATCCTTTATTATGTGTGTTTAAGGTCAATTTTTATCTTTAACAACCGATTCCCGTACTTATGGTTTTTATTTTAACCTGAAGTGGAATTGTGACCTTTTGATGTATAGCTCAACGTATGGTGCATAAATTATTAACTAACTTACATATTAAGATTCTACACACAGTAGTAGTGTAGTAACACAAAAATTACATAGTTATTGTAGTGGTTTGTTTCCCATATCCACATGTTGTTAGCATCTCGGATTATAATTACGTTATAATATAACTAGGATGACGCATGCGCGGCCTTGACGTTGATTCCCATTGTTTGATAGCGCGCACGAGACGTGGAACAAACTTGAATTTCAAATTTAGAATAGTACCATTCGTGTTTATTGTGATTCGGCACAACAATAGTTCACTGGTACGAGATTAAGCCTTATGTTCCTCTTTATTTAAAAAAAAACAATTTATTTAAGACATCTGAACGTAAGACTCATAAACATAGAGTTAAGTACTTGTACTGATTATTGTTCTGTGCTAATAAATATTAGTTTTTTACTAAACCCTCTCCGTCTTATTATGAAACGCAGTTTAACGTTAAACCTAGGTTAGGTTAGGTAATTGTTCCTAAAACCTGAGTCTCAAGTTAATCTGCTTTTCGTAATAAGGCGGGCTATGTTTTATTTCTGTCTTTTGTTTCCTCTATCGTCATCGAGTAAAGAGCTAAGGACTTAATTTAACACCTAAGCTACTTCGCTTACAACACTACTTAGTGTTGTTAATTCTTTCTAGAACATCCCTAGAATTCACCATTCGTCACATAATAGTTTTGTCCACTGTTAGCTACTAGGCACCTTTTTATTCTGAAAAATACAAGGAAGCGATGGCATGGGTAGTATCTGGATATTTTTTGTATATAATTAATTTATTATTCAGTGCTAATATGACCAGAATAATTAACTCATATCTGACCAAAATTAAATACTTAAAATGTTCCGTTCTTTAGAAGTATACGAAAAACGTACAGTTATAGTTTGGTATAATAATAAACGTAGGTAAGTATACATTATGATAAGGATATAAAAATAATAATGCTACAAGAGTTAGGGTTATTTACCGGCCATTTCCTTGTCAACTACCAATGAGAGCAAACAACAATCTCTACACTCCAGGATGTTGCAAGAAGTTTCACTTTACATAATCTCAGAGACAGATGGTATAAAATATCAATTTCCTTCTATGACACGATTCTGTGGGAGGGCACGAGCTAGTGGGCTGTGCCAAAATCGGGTCAAGTTTCAAGGGGGTGGGCACAAAGTTGGGGTACAAAAGGGCCAGGAGAGAACGCACCGGGGCATAATAGGCACCTGAGCACGTGTGCTACCGGATACAGGGGCTATTGTCTACCGGAGGAAGCGATTTCGACGCCGTCGGAAGATATGACGCCGATTTTTTTTTGTTAGCATACTGTAACTCAGACGCAATAATTGTCGTGCGTGATAGGGGATAGAAATATGCTTTTGTCTTTCATCATCGGATTATAGGTCGTATATCAGTCCTGTCTAAGGTATTAAACTTAAGGCCCATTTACATGATGCAAATTTCTTGCCTGTTGCATACAATAATATTAAAGCAATAAATGCCTTGCATCGTCTGAACAACATGTCACATTCTTGCTCTAATGGGCAAGTTTTCCTTTTAAACTGTTCTTGGTCTAAACAGCGCATACAATAATTTCTTATAAAAAATTAAGACAAAAGGCACTTGCAATTATTTCTTATCAATATTTGCATTCAATAATTACATTCAATTTTTTAACTAGTAACCGCGTGTAAACAGTTACTTACAATTCTTGAAGGTCAAATATTGATTATAATTTTATTGCGTACAATTATTGCTCTTGTATGTACAAGAAAATGGCATCATGTAAATGAGTATTTAGGATAGCGATAGAAGATATCGCTTTGTTATTGGTATTAGCAAATAGCAGAGCCATGTCTACGCGGTCCTTTGACCGGACTCTGCCATTAAAATATGTGATGTATTTAAATGTAAATTTAAAAAGAGCAATTTTCAAACTAAAATAAATGACTTATCACGTACAGTACATATATTAGTTTACAAAGGACATCATAAACGCGGCAATAATAACTACAGTTACAACTTCCCAAGACTAGCTAGACTCATTTTTGACACTGAGACTCCAGAACTAAGTGTGCGGCAGCGGTGTCACTTCCGGTTTTCAACTTACTCAGAAGCTTGGAGTGGTTGATGAAAATAATCAATATACATTGTGGGTTACGTTCAGAACTAGGAGAATGAGTCTGTGGAGCACGCGAAATGTAATTACCGATGCAAGTGCATCAGTACCCTCTTTCGCCTGCGCAAGCAGGAAATGACGTGGGAAATGAGTTTTCCATATTTGAATAAATGCGCAAAGGAAATAAACATGCGGTTGATTTTGTCTCTGATCACCCACAAGCAATCTCCTATATCGTAACAGTGATGTGTTCGAAATGAGGAAATAGAAAGCAGTCGGAACAAGTCTACCATAATACTTACAATTGTTATTTTATATGAATTCTACTCATATACATGTCCCAGTCAATTGAATTTCATGAAATTGATTTTCAATCAAGTCATTATTACGACTTGACAACACAAAACATATTATTATAAATCAGTTTACAATATGCAAAAAAGTCGGCTAAGTACTAAAAAGTATAAAGAAAAAATTACGTATGGCACAGGCGTAATATCGATCGCGAAACCGTGAAAAGATATAGAACTAAGAGGTTCAGTGGCGGGTGATCGATATTCACAAAGTAAATACTCGATTCCAAGCCACGTATAAATTTAAAAATACAATTTACCGAGGAATTCCCTGCTTTGAATTACATTAAGTGTAAACAATAACGCGTTAGCGAGTGTATCGACCGCGGCAGGCGACGGAAGTGCAAGATAAACAATCTTTTTTAGATAAAAACACTGAAAACGCTCCATAAATCTGTACAACGGCTCGGTAACACTTCGTCCAGAACTGTCAGAGAGAGGATAGCGCCGAGCTTCGACGACTCCCGTTGCATGTAATTATAGCGTTTCAGAATTGACGACACAAAAGTTTTTTTTTTGTGTAACATTTCTAACCTTTGCTAATTAAAAAGCGCAGCACATCCGGCCCGGGCCGATTATACCGACTGATTGAATTCTAATTTGAAATTCAATTCTTGTTCTCTATTAGTCCGAGTTTAAGGTTTAACATTTTTATTTCCGGAGCATTACGGATACTGTATTATTTCTTGACAATCATTAAATGTCATTTATTTTTTGTGTGTGACATACCTGCTGTGATATTTAAAAGCTAATTTTATGAGAGTTTGTTTGACGACCATTATTTTTTTAAGTGTCCCGTCACACGGTAGTTTTTTTGATAGGCGCGATAGTTACGACGAGCGCAGCACTGTGAGCCGAGTTTTAAATTGGAGCGTGGCTGGGACGTCACTTCCGGTACCAATAATTTATTTCTCTCGGCCTCCGTCATGTGTCGCAGCAGTGGCGCGAGATACGACATTTATCCACGTTTATATTTGGAACGATTTCTGGAAACATTATGATTGTGACATATTATTATACCTGTTTTACGGCCGACTGTGGCAACAAAGAATACATGAAGCTAATTGCTGACAGATCATACTCTTAAAATAGCTAATCATATGTTTGCTGTCCATAAAAACAGGTTTAACTGTCTTTTTTATCAGTTAAAGTACAAAATGTCAAGATACGGTTAGAATGACGAGGATGGTTAAAAGTTGCGAAAAAAATATGCGTTATCAATGTTGTAGGTACAAAAAAGATGAATGAGTCGGGCGCGGGTGGTTGTTGTGACAAGCGATATCTCAGGGGCAGTGTTGCGAAGGGCAGCGCGCCCACGCCGTCCTGCAACAACACCGCGCTGCGCCGCCGGCCCCTGCCCCTCCCCTCCCCTCTACCCGCGACCCCACAACTGCTGATAACTTATCGGGGACACCTAACATGTATTATCGTAACACAGCTCGTTCGCGTTTGTGCTTTGCTGAAATTGAGCGTATTGTCGTTTGAATACTTTGTTTATTAACCTCCGATCAAAAACGCGGGGTGGTAATAAGTTTCACACCTATGTCTGTTTGTGACATCGTAACTTTCTAAGGAGTGGATGGGTTTGAATGCCGCTAATTTTTAGTTGAAAGCTGGTGATTACTAAAATATATTTAGACGTTTTGAGCGAAAATTACAAATTTTGATTAATTGTATCTATGTAATCTACATATTAAATAAAGGATAGGTACATATATTTAAAAAGTTCGGCTTTTTATATATGTGTGCAATTAAACATTGAAGATTTACTGCGATCTTATCGAGCAATTCACACGAGCCAGCCAAGCCGCGGGCGGAGCGCCAGCGCTACAATTAAACCACTCAGCACCTAATAACGGATAATGAAGACTCAGCAAATATTTGTTTTTGCCGGGATTCCTACGATGGCGTAGAGAGTACCGCAAATAACGCAATTAATTGAATTCGGCACATCAAACGCACCGCCGCCGGGCTTTGTCGGCGCCTCGAGACGATGCAACCCGACACTTGTATTGAAATCCACTGCTGAAGGATTCGCGAAACCCGCTCGCTATTAGTTCCCACACCTCCGAGTCGATAATACAATAAGCTAGTACACCTGCAAATTGATAAAGTAATAAAAGTATCATATTACCTACCACAAAAAAGTATGAGTGTACTTTTTAGGTAGTTGTTAACCAAGTCGGTACTTACGATACACGACGTACATACGTAGGCGTTGAGAATGGTTTGTAATTTAAATAAATAATATTGTTACATATGATAATGTCCTATCTGAACTCGGTCGTTTGCGAAATTCCATGAATTGTGTTAATTTATATATAAGATAATATAACGCATAATTCAATTATCTATTTATTCATTACTAGCTGACCCACGCAGCTCCGCCTGCGCTATTTTTACGTTAACTAAACTTTGAATAACAGACATTCGCATCGAATACATAACCTCATTTTTTATAGTCAGTTAAAAACTGGGACCCACTTTTTACTTGCTCTCCGAAGCACGGACCCGTTTAGTTCAAATGGCGTTAAACGGTCACCCATCTATTTAATGACCTTACCTAACGTTGCTTAACCCGATCGATTACAAAACCTTGATAAATACTCTCTATGAGTGTTCCCTTACTAATATTTATTCTATTTTATAGAAAAATTTATTAAATCGGACCAAGCGTATAACCAAGTACCCGTTTTGACTTTAATCCCCTCTCCCAAAAGAACCGTGCTAGATTACGGGATAAAAAGTATCCTATGTCCTTCCTCGTGGTATTAGCTCCAATCCTGCCAAGTTTCGTTCAAATCCATCCAGTAGTTTCGGCGTGATGCGCAGCCGTGATACAGACAGACAGACAGACAGACAGACAAAAATAAAAAAAATTACAGATTCGGCTTTAGTATCGGTTATAGAATGCCCTCCAAACATAATTTTCAAAATATCTTCAATGTACAGAAATGGACCTGTTACAGTTTTATTATAAGTATAGATAGATTATAACAAAAAATTAAGTAAAGAAACCTTACAGTACCTTAAGTACAACACCGTTCGTTCAAATAAATAAACAAACAAAATATAAAAAAAAAAAACACTTCGGACTATGATATCGAAAAACACAATGAACGAAAACCTATCTAACGTCTATTGAAAAGGCATAGATAACGAAATGTAAGTGCATGTCATTATATGGTAGGAGTTTTATTAAAAACTTTTATAACGCCATGAATTTTTATTCGTTTTGAGCGACGAAATTAAAATAGCTGTAAACGACTCGATAAGCTTTTGAATATTAAACCCTTTTGTGAGTTCGACTGACCCTCGTGCCCCCGAGTACAATAACATTGACAAGTAAATCAGATTTAGTACACGAATCAAGGACACGTCGAACGGCTGAAGAAAAAGGGCAGATTGAATGGGCACTTTGTAAGAGCTCTTATTAAAGGCTTATTGGAGGACAAGAGCCCCTTAGCCCCGACGTACAAGTTTGCAAGCACCCCTTGCTCTTTTCGTGTACCAACCCTTGAGGGCTGATTTTTTATTAAGTTCTTACCTGTTCTTACATGGATGACTATTAGGGCCGGATTATATGTTTTTTTTTGTGATTTACAATAGTAGGTATGTTCATTATGGTCTGTTGAAATCGGTGAGTATCCTTGTAAATAAATATTTACTGTGTACTATTGGGGATGCAATTGCGACTGTAAGAGCGCGTATAGAGACATACACCCAATCATGCAAGCATATGACAATTCATACATTTTAAATTTAGTTTGAAAACAAAATATTTTTAACGAATTGCATGACTTTATTCCACCATCCCCCTTCTATCATTGGACGACGAGACGCACTGTGCATACACACCCTTATGTAGTGAGTGTCTTCAGTCCGGACTAAATGATTTGCCTCTTTGTTTATAATACAGGACAGCTCAGGATTGGAACAGTTTGCCTGCGTCGGTTTTCCCGCCCGATTATAATGTGGCTTCAAGGCTAGAGTGAATAGGCTTTTAATAAGCTAGTGTGCTTTTCCATTTTCGATTGCGTCGCCACTTTCTATCAGGTCTGCAGTCAAGCACTAGCTTATGATGAATAATAAAAACGATGATGCGCCGTTAAAAGTTATTAAGCTTCTATAAAACTTTTGTTGATTGTTCTAGTTTTGTTTTCAATTTATTGGTTTTACTACCCTCTAACATCCTTTATACAAATTTTCGTAGTTCGAAACTTGAAAAGGTTGCGCACGTGCGCAGGAGTGTGTATCGGGTTGCACCGGAAGCGCGTGGATCGAAGCACAATGGCCGCCGGATGTGGCCGCTTGAAACGACACCTATCTCTTTATTGATATCTTAGAAAGCTCAATATTTTTCTTGTCAACACTTCAGCGCGATTGACAGTTATGAAGTATAATGTAAATTACATTGATTTTTTTATTTGAATTGGGGGCCCTGAATGCCTTTTTTGTAATAGAAATAACGTAACGGTCGAATTATCTTGTAATAAATGATGAATTTAATATGAATTAGGGAGTTAACCTATTTTCAGATTTTTAGTATGTCGAGGTTCTATGTAATTCTGAATGGAGAATCTCCTTTCATATTGCACTATCGAAAAGCTGATAGGCGATAAAAAGGCCACATTCGGTGCGTCATTGAGTAAGTTAATGTTTAATTTTTTATTCGTATGACAGCATTAACACCAAATATGAATCTGCTAATAAATTAATTGAGCAGAGATATATAATTCACCTCAAATGTGTGTACATTTTACGAAAATTAGAGGAATTGCGAAGGATCTGCTGGGAATGCAGAATACGAATTCTTTTTAGATGAAATACTCAACGTGGCCTTTTTGGACCCACGGAAAGATAGTTGAAATAGAAAAGCTAAAACTGTAATCCGATAAACACTACTTACTTTAGACTAGAAAAGGCATAGACTAGTGTAAATTTTCGTTCGGGAGTAATCTGTATTTGAAAAATATCATATGAATCTCAATTTTTGTATAGGTGTCTCATTCGTTACGGTGATTCTTAAATATCGAACATGCTAGCTAATTGTTGGAATTCAGTTGTAAACTAATTCGTGGCTGCGGTAAAACTGGCAGGTGGTGACCATGAAATTTTCAGAACATTAGACATATTGTTTATACTGCAAGTGATTTCGCAACGTTGTTCCGAGGCGTACGTCCGGCGATTAGCGGAGTGCGCAACGCGAGGATGCACGGCGGGCCTCGCTGGCCCTTGCGACAGCGCGGATGCCGCGAAATTGCAAAAACATTAACCATATACCCCGCACACTTTATTAATACGAGTGCAGTTGCAAAATATTGAATATATACGATGTGTTTTTGTGCGTTAACCTTCAGCCTCGTCGGCCCGGTTGCATTCGTTCTCAACGGTCGAGTTGTTGCGAGGACGCGAGAAATTCACCCGCCGCTGCTGCGATGTACGCACATCGCTCTCTCATATATCCCATATTACTCAAGCTTTTGCGATCCAAAAACTAGCCTGCAGGTCAAATAGCTGCTGCTATGTGTTGTGTATGTGTGCGTGCATAGCACGCACGCACTAATATTCATGTAGTAAAAGAGTGTGTTACCGACCACAGCGCGTATCACTGGTCTCCCCTGCTACCGTATCTAACAGTGGAACACATTTAGGTTAGGTTTAGGCAAAAGTCCGTAAATATTCGTTACTGCGAACTTTTTTATCAGACATTTGTTGAATTGGAATACAAGACAACGTATTACATATAATTCTTTTAGAAAAGCTAAAAATATCGGTGTGCGAAAAGTAGAGTGTTGGAACTCACCACGCCACACCATTAGAGGTTCCAGATCGGTGGAGTCCTTAGACCGGGAGGTCGGGTGTAAGAACATATTTTAACCTGAATCCAGATCCGCCATATTTAGTCACATGCACTCCGTACACTTGTATCGCTAATAAAATTTAGAAAAGTGTGCAACGAAATTTCATAATATTAGCAAACGTGCAATTATTAAGCGGGTGATTCACTTTAAAAAGGTGGCAAGGTGATATATCACGACACTGAACTTTGAAGTTTGTGCCACGTTTAGTGCGAGGACCGGCCGAATGATGAGCAAGAGCGACGGGCACTGGCCGACAAGCTCGCCGCACACCGCGCCGCTGCCGGTGCATGGTAGGGGAGGATTGATCAACCTTCTCCTAAACTACAATAAGCAATTACCTACATATGAAGCTAGAACGATCCTATTTCAATCCTGTTCATACTTTATGTGAGAAGACCTAATAAATGGAACACCTCCAGAAAATATTTAATGAATCTACAATCGATGTAGAACTGTACAATTTTGTAATACTTTTCTACAACTACATACTCAGTAGGTATACACAGAAATAATTTGCGACCCTGGAGACAAATTTTGATAAAACTACAACATTAAATTTATGAAATGTTAACTTACTATAACGCATTTACTTTTGTGTAGAAACCAAACGATACAAACTATAGTTTTATAGCGTTCCACATGACAGTGCTTGAAAACTAATGTATACATAAAGATGTCACGATTTAAATAATACATATAATAAAAGTACTTACAAGACGCTCAGTAGACCTCGGGTGGTCTGAAAGAGAGCGGAAAAACAGCGCCAAGGTCGGCCGATGTTGCGCCACACGCGTGCACCCGACTGGAAACTTTCTGTGGCTATGTGTGCGCGCTGAACACGTGTGTGTAGCAAGTACTAATATAATTGCTTCAGTGTATTTATGTTATTTAGGTGATATTATTTTAATCTAATTGTGTAATGGACATCTTTTTTTTGTCTAAACGTGTTTTTGTAGGTTCGTATTTTGCATAAAGCTAGAGTAAGTAGTAGTGAAATAAGACGTATACCTACTTTGATCAAGACTAAGAACTAAAAGATGGGTGACATGGGAGTTAGAAAAAATTGGCAAATAAATAAAAATATATTTTTGTGTGGGTGCGGTGAAAGAGCGAAATTCTTGAATATAGCGAAATAATACTTGTTGCACCTTTCGCACTATGGACTTTAGTCTCAGAAGACCTTGGTGACTGATCAATATTTCCATCAAGATATGAATCACCATGTTGTATTCATGTCAACATGAAAAGAAGGAGAATTCATTGATGACGTAAGCTTACTTACGATAAGCTTAACAGTTTACCTACTGCGTACCCTGTATTCACAGGGTTTCACGCAGTAAAGAGCATAAATAAATATTTTCATTGAATATTATAGATAACCCACTGAAGTTACCTAATAAAAAACCAAACAGGAAAAGTTAACATACACCAAAATTAGACATAGGTAATCAAAACTTGTTAAAAATTTATTGAGTCGCTTCCCTATCGACATCCGCACACAGCCAGTTACCTATCTTCGGCTGACTCGGGATGTGATACACCGACCATCAATTGAACGTGTGAATAGTTTGTATAAACATTTGAGATCGCGTCTGAGACCACCAGGGTTAAAATCTCAAGAGGACATCTTGTCTCCTTAGTTAATTTATTATTTCAGCGGCGAGCGTGGCCACGGCGGCCGGTTGCAGTCAAAACATCCCGCTGTGATGATTTACAGCCCAATAAACATAACGTTTTATATCTAATGGAAATGAGCTTTTATCCGTGAGATTTCACAGAGCTACCCCTGATTGTAAAATTTGATTAATTATTTACAGTCGATGTGCGATTGCGGTGACTGTTG
Organism: Furcula furcula; assembly: GCA_911728495.1. NCBI lineage: Eukaryota > Metazoa > Arthropoda > Insecta > Lepidoptera > Notodontidae > Furcula > Furcula furcula. The sequence goes on from OU452262.1 coordinate 10,052,761, forward strand.
CATAACTCACTCTGAAACTCTGAAATACGTATATGCGCTCTAGGTACTGGATATACATATGTATCTAGTAAGTATATGTGTTTTCCCCGTTTTTTTAACCGTGGGGTGGTGAGTTAGAATTGCATCCCCCATCTCCTTTCGTTGGGTGTCGTAAGAGGCGACTAAGCGAGAACAGGAAGACGGGCAGCAGCGTCTTTCTTTTCCATTTATCTTCCACTTATACTGCGATCCCCACGTCGCCTGCCTAGCGGGGGGATTATGGTAACCCCTCCCTTCTAAGGGGGAGGCCTTTGTTCAGCAGTGGAAGTCTAGGCTGCTAATGTTATATGTTTTCATAAACAGACATTGCGAAATTAGCCAGCACTAAAATATTTATTTGTTTTAACTAATTATTCTAGATTGTTGCGTAACTATGCTTTGTTTTAATTGCGACACAGAGATCATTATCACAATTAGCGATTCATCAGTCTTCACAGCACAAAACATTGGTCAAGCAAAGCTAACTAATATTAAGCTGATTAACTAATTAAGACGAAGCTAACTAATAGGTGCATCCATCATTATGTCTGGAAAATCACTCTATCTGGAAATAATTAATTAATTTTGGAAGTGTAAACCATAATGATAAAAAGCACATTAAATTCATTTATTAATGTCAATGGCAATTTTATGACGGTGTTGGACCTAAACTGGGAGCTTGTAATTGCTGGGTTATCGTTGGTGGAAGGATAATGGAGTATAGTTAACCGCAGCGCAGATAAGATTCCGATTCAGTTATCTTTTTTTATATTACGAAAGAAACATGGTAGTAAAAATACATTTTAAGAGCAGAGGTGATATTAATTGCATAAAATTTTAGTATCCTTGATTACGATATTACACGCATATCATCATTAACATTTATGATTTATTAATCGTACCTGCTGATATTTATAATGTAGGTACAAATAGGCGAGCTTATTACAAAGATATTCTTTTATGCGGTGACTTAAATTTACTGTAGCAGCTAGTATGCTATACCAATAAAAACATAAATATGTATTCATTGTATATATATTAGCACGTTATGATAGAGTACACAATATATTTAAAATTAAATTGTTTCGTAGCGGCTACGATTCGCGTAGGCAGTCCCCGTAGACAATCGTAGTTGATCTAAGGTACTATGTTTAAATGATTACATAGTGAAGTAAAAGTTGTTAGGGAATACCTATTTCTTTGGATAGGTATACCTTAATTGGAAAATTGACGAAACATTTATGTAACGAACTTTTATAAATTGTGTCACTCCGTCTGCAGGTACCAACGCAACACATTCGAAATTCCCAGATTGCATCATCGTCCTCATACATATAAAATATAATATAATATAAAATATGAACTCAAAGTCTCAGGGGACCGTCAGACTGGTAGCTGCTTTTTCTGACGTCTATGCTTGGCCATATAAAGGGGAAATTCTGTCAGTCTTTTAGATACCCTTCCCTCTCAGTGCGGTAACAACTTCGAGGAAGTTTTTTACTTAGTTTAAATATATAGTTATTACGTACTTCATACTTGGTGTGTTTGAACCTTCTACCTATATTACATTTATAATTAAATTTGTTGCAGGTTTTAAGAAAATTCATGTTTTCTCCCGGACTCGACGTGAGTCAAATCTCGATGTCTACTGGTGCCCACTGTAGATCCTGGCTGTCAGGAGTCACAATAGTGGAAAAGTGTGGTGGGATATAGGTTTTGTCCTCTATGGAAGGGTCCATCTAGGTTCAAAAGATTTCCAAACAGCCAAATAGATCCAATAACAGACAGGACAGTAATAGTAAAAAAATATAAGTAATATAAAAGTAATCTGTGCAATTGCGTGGGACACCCAAAAAGTTTTGCAAAACTACAAAAAACTACACTACAGGGTAAACATGCATGCCACAGTATAATCACAAAATATAGAGTATAATATTTAATCCCCCACGCAAGTAACTTCGAATGCACTTAAATTCACTAAACCAGTGGTAATCAAGCGCTTTCAAAGGGCTCTTCGAAAAAGGTTGTCCACACAAATTCATTGAGGTTTCAGTGAGGTGAAGAGTAAAAAGGTACAATATTTAAATTAAGAGGGAAATTTAAATAAGGAATGTCTACTTTTTTCATAAAAAAACTTCATTTTTTACCCCCAATAGGAAAACGACCAGTTTCACATCATTTAAAACTTTTTGCTTGTCTTATTCTAAACTTGAATTGTACATACCAGTATTGTTGTTGTTGTTGTAGTGATGCGCTGGCGGCGGGAGGTAGTCTGGAAGTTCCGGGAGGCACACGTTGCTCTCGTACATGTTCGGCGGCACGTTGGCCAGCAACGACCGCTCCTTCTCCACATCTAGGCAGAAGCACTCAACTTCAAGAGAGAACTAACGCATTGGATAAATTTTATTTAACTTATTGTTGGTCACCTGGGTTACCCGTGGGGTGTCCGGGTAACAAGAGCACCCTCCAATCTCCTCCTGTTGGGTGTCCGTAAGAGGCGACTAAGGGAAAACAAGAAGACGGGCAGCAGCGTCTTTCTATTGAATTACCTACCTATACTGCGATCCCCAAGCCGCCTGCCAAGCGTGCGGATTATGGCAACCCCTCCCTTCTAAGGGGGAGGCCTTTGATCAGCAGTGGTTATCTTACGGCTGCTGACGATGATGATGATTTTGTAGGTTAGGCATATCTGTTTAATTTCTTTTAAACAGTTTTTTTAAATATATTTAATAATATGTACCATAGACTCGTAGCACAGATCGTATATAAGCAAATAGAATAATTACAATTAAAAAAATACGATATTTTCTTAACTGCCAATATACTCAATGTACTCAGTATCCACTGAAGTAGAACCGAAGTCCAAGGCAGTAACTGCCAATATTGGCAACCACTGGACGAAACAGGTGTCGTCGTCGTCGTACGTCATATACTTACCTTTTTGTAATATTTCCAAGTGCTCCCACAGTATGTCGCCCATGAAGGCGGGCGCGCGGGCGACGAACTCCTCTCGGCCCATGGCGCAGATATCCTTGCCCTGCGTGCGCGCAAACTGCTGCAGCGCCACTCCCTCCAGGGAGAATTCCCGCGCGGCCCAGCGCAGCCAGGCTGCCACTGCCGCCTCGTTCCATTGCCGAGGATCTAAGGATAATCATTTGAACATTCACATCTTGTGTTCCTTTATATACATATAACTATTCTGCCATGCAGAAATATGTAAAACATTACAGTTCTCCCGTGCGAAGGGCACTCTAGCTGGTGGATCGGGCTCTGGAGACATAATAAATAATGTCTCAGGTGACGAGCGGCGGAGGTGCAGTGCCGCTGTCTATAGGCAGACATGTCGCTTAACTTAAGGTCAACGGTCCGCATGTCTCGTAAGTATGTAAGTTTATAAAAAATATATATAATTCCTCAAGGATTATGTTTTATCATACATAATGTAGTTTGTTTTATGATAAATCACAGTTCAGTATTTAATGTCATCAATGAAAAAGCTAACTACGAGTACGATTCGCGTTTATCCTACAAATGAAATGATGCGCGTGCGACGGCCATGACTTGAGTATCCTTATCAAACCGTTGTAAAACGCACTATTGTATCCGGAGGAGCGCAGGGCTGCAATATCGACAATTAGCTGACTAGCGAACCGCGAGCGTTGGCCAACAGCGGAACTTGCGCAGGCGCCGGAAGCAGCTCGACCTTGACGCCCCGATGTATGCGGCTCAAGTCAGAATAATCACTTGTCTACCCATGAAAATTCAAAGAGTTTCTAATGTACCTACATACACTAACATACAGTTACTATAAATAATTACGTATGCCATGAACTTATTGAAATCACCACTACGAGAGAGAATACGATTATTATTTGTAAGTAGATTTCTTAAACAAGAGACCGAGAGATCATCAACGTAGTGTCAAAAAATCTGCCGGAAAATAGCAGTTTGTAAACATAACTATATTCCAGTGTAAATGATATTGAATTAGAACAAGTGATTGGGTTGAAGATTTTCCTACTCTGACGTCATTCTCATTACCTGACTAATTTGGTAAAAATAAATAGAGTGTATTTAAGAACGTACAGGAGATGGATGAGCTTCATAGTAAAATAGCGACCGCATTTTAACATTTTCTAATTGCCACTAAGCAAGTTAAACCCGAGAAAAAGCCAATCGATACTAGTGCATTTACGAGCCATGACACTGTTAGACTTTTCCCTCAGACCGGTGAGAGCTGGTTAATAATAAGTAATTAGCTTAATTAAAGCTTTTAGTCGGTGGCCAGCATCAAGGCACCGCGTTTCGTGTTTATGTTGTGGTTTACAAGTCTCCACCGCCACTCCGAGAGCTAGTTTACAACTTTGTACGACACGATGATCAAAGGGAAATGGAGACGGTTCATTCATACGACAGTAAAAATATGATTTAATATCGATGTCAGATTGTGATGGTCACATAAAACGTCTAGGATACACGATTCGTGCGTTTGTGATATTTTTTTTATTGCAAATATTACTCTCGATACCTACGTCATTCTCGCAGTAAATGTTAATTGTATGATATACGGATCGAGAAAACATGAAATATTCTAAGTCCTTCCTTTCCCCGCGGACTTCAAAAGAAAATGTGACCCATGTACTATACTATAACTCTTCTATTTCAACAGTTATAATTTGAATTGCTTCAACAAGTAATTAATTATAATATAACATACAACTTTATGGCGATACAAGAACATGGTTAATTTGTCGCAATATTTTTCCTATTTATACTACTAAAAATAACAAAAGTAATAATCTCTTGAATGTTTCAGAGGATCTCTGATGATATTAGCGATGCTTCTTTGATTTGATGAATTTATGTTTATAGTTTGCGTATTCGATTTAGGTAAATATAGAAATTTAATAAATACAAATCATTTTATTTTACCTACACTAGATATTGAAGAAGAAGAGAAAAGAGAAAAACAAGATGAAGAGAAAAAACTGATTTCGTTTGAAATTAGCTATGCATCTGTACATGTTTTTACCTGGAGCTTGTCTATATTATTTGCCCGTGTGTACACAAATAAAAAAATACCACCCCAGTGTTTATTGTCAATAAGATTATTATTACCTACTCAAGATTCGGTTTATGATAACTATAGACAATAGAATATATTGCGCAAAATGAGTCTAATCTTAATAATACTGCGGCCAAATAATAATAAAAAAACAGTTGTCTAAGACATGAAATACGATGATCGATGCTATAATATAATTATATAGCTAAAACTGGTCGGTTTGTGGATATTGCCGCAAATAAAATATTCTATCGTGTCTCGTCTACGTTAACGTATGTATAACAGGTGAAACAAAGGCCGGTCCGTATGTTAATGTAGCAATTTCATTAAAGTCTGATGTTGAGATAACACAGCATGTCTCAGGATGTCATTCAGATTCACTGTGTACAAGAGTTTATAGTGATCCAGCGATCAGATAAGCTCAAGACTACCAGTAGGACCAATACGAGTTGTATTTTGAACTTAATAATTCCACTGCAGTTTTCGTTAGCCGTTTTTGAAGTTTCTCCTAATCAATAATGCAATAGATTGTAAAATAGTACTTATGGTAGTGAAGTACTCGTGGTATACAATACAGACTCTAAAGTCTGTACCTAATTACAATGATTATTTTTTTAAGTTATTTGTGTCATGTATGTAACTTTATATTGTCAATTAGGAGAAAGATAATGTGTTAAAGTTTTAATTATGTTTTATATTAGTGAGCCTCGTTATATCAAAGCATATGAGAAGCTGAATATATTTGTGTGTTTGATAATATACTCGTAGATACTACTGTCACTCCTCAAAATACATTAACCTAGATTTCTATTTAGTGTTATACTTTGTTTTACAGAAGTTAAATGATGAAAAAAAGGAAATGGAATCAATGTCGGTCTACAATGCTTTATTTTTATTTTTACATACTCAACTTCGCACTTATTATTAATTTTTTGGGATATGTAGATGGTGCCAATACGTTTTCGCCTCACAAGACTATACCATCTACTTAAATTGGCTAAAGACTCTAGACTATACCTTTGGATGTGTCAGCACTTTATATTGCACCAATCATTAATTCTACAGGAGCGAGCATGTCTGTTTTTTTAAATCTTATTAATAATGATGCTCCATCCTGGCCGATACCGACCACAGCAGACAATCTGTCCTGTCACAAGATCAGCCTTAGGAGATATTATAGTGCATAATTGCTTGCGTAGACACAAGGGCATTTCTCTCTTTCTTTACTCTCACAAACCGATGGGACGGAAGATAGACACGACCGAAAAGAGTTTAAGCGCTGGACCGACTTTATATATGCTCATCCGACGCATGGATTATCTAACTCTTCAGACAGTCAGGTAATCAGCCTGCATTGTCCCAGCCAGGAAGGAAAAACTACAGAAAGTTGTTGCTCTCCGCGTGTATTAGCCGCTGATAGGTACAAAATTGAGGCGGTATTATTCTTCGTAAGCAGCAATTCAGCAATGTATATTGATAGATATTGACTTTTCGATGGTAACTTTACGCGCGTTATCGCTGCACCCTCGTTTTACAAACGCGGTTAATTATACATACGTGTGGAAATTTGCATCCTTTTATGAAAGGAACCAGTTTTTCTTTTGAGTAGTTAAAAAAATGATTGCTAAATTATTCCTATATAATAACTGTTTATTTATATTTAGACTGTTCGTCACTTAAAGGTTTAAAAATAAATTACGTGTCTATGAAGTCATATATGTATTTGGAATAAAATTTTTCGTATATGTATATGTCACCATGTTTCTATTTAATGAGAAAACTTTACATGATATTCTAGACCAGAAGTGGTTCCAGACATTATAATATATATATATATATTATATTATCCAGGTTAAACGATAAAGCGGTTCGATTCAAGTGATATGATATGATAGATATGATAGAAAATATACACTTCTACCCAACTAACTCACTGTCTAGAAATTTAGATAGATGGAAGATGGGATGATTTAGCAATCTTCACAGATCATGTCTTTGCAGGTAAGAACTCTCTCATTTTACATGAAATATCTGATACGCATATTAATAATACAAGATAAAACTCTATTAGGTATCAAATGTGAAATGAACTTAAATAAAAAAAAAATATATTAAAAAAGTCTTTTAGATACCCTTCTCTTTTACTTGGTTTAGTTATTATGTAAATAAACCTTACCGTAAACTTAAAAAAGTTATTTTCATTAAAATAAATAATTAAAAAAATTTAGATGACTTTTTTTTTTATTGCATTGTGTTTACCTATACCACTGAACAGTTATCGTATTGACGCTTGCAACACTGTAGATATTACATAAAGCCATTTACTTATTGTGATGCCTGCTTTCCCGATATCTAGACAATGACAGTGTTTGTATGAAGAGCTCGCAGCTAGAACAACTATGATACCAGGCTGGTCACACTAACCATAAAACATAAAGAAGCAGTGTTTAATTTTATACTGGTCGTTTAATATCCAAATTCATTGATAAAACCAATAATCACAAAGATTTAGCGAACGTTATTCACGTCCTATTCGTGATTTTGTGTTATTGTGATGCCTGCTTTCCCGATATCTAGACAATGACAGTGTTTGTATGAAGAGCTCGCAGCTAGAACAACTATGATACCAGGCTGGTCACACTAACCATAAAACATAAAGAAGCTGTGTTTAATTTTATACTGGTCGTTTAATATCCAAATTCATTGATAAAACCAATAATCATAAAGATTTAGCGAACGTTATTCACGTCCTATTCGTGATTTTGTGTTAGATGCGCGCGGGCGCACCGGAAGCGCGAATAGATGCGGCGCAGACGCACGCACTTCCGGCACGAGGGGGCGTCGAACCCGGCACCTGTCCACCGCGGACCTGGCACAATTAACACTGCGCATTATACGCAATCGAGTAATTAACTGAATTGCACGATACAATTTTATAGGTACGCTTGTGTAGTAATTAGTTACAATAAAATTTGCTATCGGCGAAGAGAATTCCTACGGGATAATTTTTAATTCCTTTACTTAATATAAATGTATGTACATAATATCCAGTGTCACACTCTCAGTTCTCATTCTCGGCTCTCTCAATTCTTACAGAAATAAAGAAGTTAAGTTAGTTAAGTATCTGATAAATTTATTAGTAGTAATGTTAATACAAAACGTACTCTTTAATAAAATATTATACTATATTGAAAAATGATGAGTCTATAGCTTTTCTTACATATTATACTAAAAACATTTAATTTTTAACTCTATATTATTTTAAATTTAGGTCAGATAAAACGCACAGAATCAATAACCAATCATAAATTAACTTTTTTTATGCGATTAAGTGACGAGTTTACGTAAATAGTTCGCCTGATGGTAAGCGACACGTATACATGCCACCTAGCCATAAGTCTCTGGAGCGTTACCGTTCATATCGGAGAACAGCAATGCTGCTTTTAGGCAGAATATTTGACAGTTTGGTGACATTTGGTGGTATCTGGTAGATATTATGTATTATATTAGATACTATCTACATATGAGTACGACCCTCTAGCACAATGGGACTGCCAGCTAGTAAATTATCATAATAATATCCTAGTATAAACGTAGAAATAAATACAAAAAATATTTTTAAGTTTAGGGCCTCGTAAATAATTATTTATGATTGACTATGAATGCTGTAAGTCGAAACGTCGGTATAATAAAATCAAAAATTAATCGAGATATAATCTGTAATCGAATCGTCTTTGTGCGATTGTTACTAGCTTTCGGTAAAGGAAAACATCGTGAGGAAACCTGCATGTCTGAGAAAGCCTAACTAGCTTTTGAATGGCGTGTGAAGTCCGCCAACCCGGACTTGGCCAGCGTGGTGGACTATTGCCTAAGCCCCTTCATCTTGAAGAGAGGCCCGTGCCCAGCAGTGGGATATAAACAAGGGCTGGTATTATTATATTATTATAATCTGTAAAGCTAGTTTCATTCCAATATGTAATATTCGAGTAAATATCAGAAATCATAATTTAAAAACTTTCAAAAACATTTATATCTCCTACATTTTGTATCCGTCATCATGATCCGATATTTAGTTTATGACATCTCAGAACGGAGGATTTCTTTCTATCCTACGTACTTACTTATTTTAATCTACAGTTGCCACCGACAAAGATAGAGCTGTGTGGCGCTTGTTGACGGTCGGACTGACGCGACGACCGACGCATTACCATAATGTAAATGCCTCACTGTATGATACGCCTTGTGTGCCACTAACAGTTTTTGCATGTAGCCAGTATCACTAAACCGGGGGCAAAATAACGCACCTATCGCGATGTCCTTAACGACTTCACTCTACAAAAACCTCTTCGTTTATCACATGTAATGTAAGACCACATGAGCCGTTTAACAGTCCAATTTACGACAGTTTAATGGTTTTAATCAGGTTTCCCGGTTAGTTATTTATTACTCTTTGTTAAGAATTAAGTTTATTATCTAGTTACTATGTTATAAAGAAAATATAATCAAAGAAATTAGTCAAAATGGCTAAGAAATATGCATAAATAAGCTTACAAATAAAATCAATTGAAATCAAGTGAATTCGTTTGAGAGCTGCGATGACACAAGTATAGACGTTACAATCCGTTACATATGTATATACAAATGAAGACGTTACATAGAGACAAAGTCGTCGAACTTAAATCGCTAGAGTCGAGAGTTAAAGCGTTTACAGATCGTAACAATATCTACATAATGAACCTTAGGTTACTTTATTAGCTAAAATAAAAGTGCATTTGATAGTATTGAATTGATCGATAGTATTAAAATAACTTAAGATGAAAATTGTATAAACGCTACTTTCAAATTTAATTTTTATGGTTTTTTTTTTGTTTTAAAGTGGCAGCAATTTTGAATGCTATATGGTAGCTATTCCGAATAGTTTACCGAATGAAGCAGCAACGTTTAACTCGCTGAGTTCCAAAGGTTTCATATCCATTGGTATTTAAGTGAAATTATTTTAGCAGTATACTTTTATTATAAACGTTAAATAGTAGTAAAATTAACTTTATAGTCTAGCTCCAGCCAATTTTCTGTTTAATTGTCTATAAACAAAGTTAATTATGTATGACATAATAGGTTTTGAAATGGACCCGTTTTATAGTTTAAGTACTTAAAGGGTGCAACGTAGGTTCTCGTTTCATTGTGTAGGCAGTCTAGAACTAATACAAAACTATTTGGGCTTCCTCTAAAATCAATTATTGGTTAGTAATTCGAAAAGGTGATACCAAAGTTAAACCTTTTGTGTTCGACCTATCTAATATTTCAACTTAGCAAATTGTAAGGACCTTGGTGGAAGGATTGAAGGAGAAACGGCAATTTTTTTTTCGAAATTTCAATTTACTGGCGATACCTGCACTGTACTGCCGCTGGTCACCCGAGTCTAATACATCAGTGATTAAGTCTTTTGAGTTAATTTCACCAGCTACAGTGTGCTTTATATCTGAGCAGAACAATATTTTCACACTGCTGCATGGCGGGAGATTATCAGACAGTGCGGTGTTCTTGAGTTTCATTCCCATCCAGAACATATAGTAGTAGCTGTGTAAGACTCACCCTTGGGTACGCCGAGGCGCAGTTGCTCCTTCTCCCAGGAGGCGAAGGTAGCCTTCAGCGCCTCGGCCATCTTCTTGTTGGTGCCGGGCGTCAATGGCGGCACCTGCGATGGGATGTCTGTAACAAAATAAACATTACCGTTAAATATATTCACTGTGATTGCAACAAAGCTATTACAAATAGATGTACTCGTAGGTACGTATATGCTTTGGTCATAGAAATTATGAGTGAGTGTGTTTGTGTAAGCATGTATTTTTAGTATTTTTTTAAATTTATTATTTCATTGATCGGCGGTAATGCAATCGTATATAGTAAAGCGCTTTCAGCCGTTTAAGAAACCAATATTATTATAGAAAAGAAACAAGTGGCGAAAAAATGAGCGCAATAGAGGAATAGCTGCACTACGATGGCCGTCTAGAACAAGTGACGAAACAGATGGATGTGCCTATAACTTACACTGAATGCAAATAAATGATTGAATTGAATTGAAAATGAAATTAACGATCCTCAGCTTTAGCTGCTATCATAGCAATGGGTAGTGTTAACCACACTCACTCGTAGATGGTAGAGAGCAGTGGCACCAATCTTATAAACGACACAGGCAACCTGTGTTAAAAGATTTACTGGACTGTCCTGCACATTTGAAACAAGAACATTTTAGTCTCCAAAAAAACGACTCCTAATAGGGTAAATGTGGGATAGTTGCCCTAAATGTGGCATAGTTTTTTTTTGACGCGGGGGAAGGCGCAACCCCGCCGCCGTCCTCCTCGGAGTCGCCGCCGTACTCAATGAACGCTCAAGGGGCCCACACCCCGAGCGTCCAGCGACTCCGAAGAACTATACCCCTAGGGCAACTATCCCACATTTACCCTACACTAATATTCACTGCAGGAACGCAACGCTGCTCGACTGTGGTCTCATTTTGTTGTAGTATCCAATCTGACTGCTTAAATGCTTTAAGAGCTTCCAATTAGCATAAAGTTGAAAGACATTGATACTGGTAGGCTGAGGATTAAATTTTAACGGGCGTTTTACAGTGTTAAGAATCAATAACCATTAATTGGGTAATCACCGCAATCTTTGCCTAATCGTAAACTTTAAACTATTTCGTTTTCTATAACTTACTGCTTTTGTTATACGCTTTAGTGTTTATTTAGTAGTGCAATTATTGAGTTTACATAAAACTGATTCAAGCTGCATGTACGTAAACTTTTACGTATAGATAGATAACTAAATATAACAAAAGATGAAAAATACAGTAATACAGAAAATGTACAATTGGCGGCCTTATCACTAGTAGTGATCTCTTCCAGGCAACCTTTAAACGTATGTTTTGCTAGGTGGTAGGTTCCTTGTGCAAGGAACCGTCCAGGTAGGTACCACCGCAGTGTCAGATATTCTGCCGCCAAGCAGCAGTGTGTAAGCATTGCTGTGTTCCGGCGTAAAGGGCACTGTAGCTGGTGAAATTACAGGACACAAAGACTTAACATCTAATGTCTTAAGGGTCGGCAACGCGCAAGTGATTCTTCTGGTGTTGCTAGCGTCTATAGGCTGCGGTGGCTGCTTACCATCAGGCGGGCCGTACGCTTGCTTGCCACCTTGGTAGTATAAAATAAATAAATGTTGTGTTCTGAGTTCTGCTTTACCTCAGTTTAGATACAAAACATTTTTACTTTAAGGTAAGTGCTTATAGTTAATTTCCATTATCGGATGGATTAATTGCTTTATCTATGGCGTTTACACTGAGCGCCAAAGAACAAATTAATAGCCGACTTTTTGAGCCTTGATGGTTTCGAATAAAATAAATCAGAGATAAACAAGCAAGATTGAATCTCGAACGACCGTGTTCGTATGTGTTGGTTGCTGTAAGTACAGAGTTCATTCATAAGTGCGCCAGGTTTGCGGCGTAAGTGTGCGTGGGTGTGCGTGTGTGCGTGCTGGCTGCGCTCGCGCACCTGCCAACCAGTTCTGAGATGCGGAGATTTGTGCACCTCTCCCACGGTCGCTGCTCGCGCGCTGCCTGATCTATCTAGCTGAACCAACTTATGTCTGATATAGAACATTTAAATTTTTCTATTTGCTGTAATCTCGATTAGTTAAAATGTATAGCTACCACTAGCTTCTCTATATATGCATATAAAATGAATTCCTATTTCTCTTAGTAACGCCATAACTTGAAAACGACTTTACCGATTTCAAATCTAATCTATGTTTTAATATTTATTTATTTAAACTTAATGTATTAAAGTGGTACACAAGGTGGACTTAATGCCTCTAGGCATTCTCCACTGGTCAACCTTTGGTTTAATGGGAAACACATCGAAGAGGTGTAAACAAAAGGCACTATAAACCTTAATTATTAAATAAATGAACTAATATCCTATACAATATATATAATAATTAAAGATGCATAAGTACTAATACTTTGTGTGGAAGGTTCTTACGGAAAAAAATAAGATAGTTGCGAAGAAAATTAGAAAATTATGCGTGCAGAGCTGCGCGGGACATCTAGTATTAAATATATTAAAAAAAATAAAAAAATACCACAACTTGTATCTGCGTTTATCTCTCTCTCTCTCTCTCTCTTCACTTCTTCTAAATAATTATCTTTGACGAATTTTTGTAATCTATTGATTTATTTTACACAAGATAGCACTGATTTATAAGACAAAGTTTGTATACATTATAAATTATATAATTTCTTTGAATTTGATTATACATATATATAAGAAGTGTAATGCTAGAATGCAACATCAAAATATTACAGTTTAAACAAATGAGCAATTGCTTGCAGATCTGATGCAGATTCAGGTGGAAAATACCGATGTCTCCCCCCAGCGGCAGCCCAAGCCGAGGCCGTGCCTCCCTGAGGTGCCCTTGTGCTAGTCGCTACCCAACTGGCTGGAGCGCTTAAAGCGCTCGCCCTCTTGTCCGGTGAAGCTGTAATGGCCATCTGCGGCCAACAGTACTACTCCTACACAACACACCGATGTCTCGGTTTGAAGTAAGAATCTCATTGTATTTGCAACACATCTTAATTATGAAGTTCTAATAAGAGGTGTTATTAGGAAAAACTGACAAGTTATACATATTATAACTATGGCCAAGGTTTCTAAATCAGACAGTAGTAGATATATGTATACTGTATATAAATATATAACGCGTCGTTGTTCATGTATTTCTATCCACAAGGTGCAATGTAGAGTTAGTTCATTATCCAATCAAAGTCTATTTTATCGTGATACAAATAAAGAAATCAACGAGGCGCAAGGTGGGCGAAGTCCTGCGCCCGCTTTAATTGCACGCAACGCTTGCGCATCGTGATTTACTCCAACCATATATCAGTGCAGCTGCACTTGACTCATGATCATTGCGCACCGACCTTTATATTCGCACAACAATGCGATTTTGTTCTTTATTGAGCGAATTTTGTTACCGATAAGTTATTTTATTGCGTTCAATATGAGCGGTGATAATATGCATTTATTTTGACTTACTTTAGCTTGATTCTAGTAGTTAAGGATTCAGAAAAAGTCGTTCTTTTTCTATAGAAAACGAACGACTTATTATATTTAGGGAATAAGATTTATTATAATCCAATTAGCCGGGGCCCATCTATATATATAACAGCAAGCAAGATTATCATAATCTTACTTTCTCGATAGAAAATGCTGAGATTGATAAAATGCTAGATTGCAACCCGTATGGCATGGTAGAGATGAGTACAGATGATATAGATTTTTTTGAAAATTTGTCCTTACTTCAAAATTTTAATCTTTTGTCACGTCATGTACCTACTACAAAATGAGTATTTTATAACTTTAAACGAATAGTAATAAAATGCAGTGAATATATCGATACACCTGCGGGTATAGCATAATGTAAGGACGATGAGCTTTGTATCTGATCGAAAGATTAAACTGACTAGTTCACTGTAATACATCATTATAACTCTGTCCAGTTCTAAAGGATAAATTGCTGACCAAAGAAAAACAGTAGGAATCAGAGGGACTAGACAAGATGCAATCTCTTCATAGCGAATCTATTTCTTCATTCGCTAATGGTGTCAATTCCCTACAATTTGTCACGTGATTTTTCGATGACTTATGTCATTCTCATACATTTTTAAACTTTCTATTAGCGATAGCGCTTGTAGAATGTTACATTGTCTAGGGGGACAGCACGGAATATGTAAAAAATCACGTGACTAACTAGACTAACTATATTTATAAAAATCCTGACAACAATACAATAAGAAACGGTATCCTATAAAAATCGCATATCTGACATTTGTTTGGGAACAACAACACCAAAGACAAACATAGGCCTCGAACTTTTTTTTTTCATTTATTTATCATTTCAAGAATACATATAATGTTAGCTTAATATAGCATTAAAAACCACGTAGGTTTATACAGGCTATATACAGCTTACATTGAGACTTAATCAACATTTATTAGTTAATTTAAGTAGGCATTATTCTAGGTTAACTAACAGGTTACAAAAATAAATAAAGTTGTACTTTGGGTTAAAGGATTGAAGGGTAAATTCATTTGTGAACTCAATATCAATTATTGTTTAAATTATTTAGATTATCTTTAATATTCTTAGGATTTATGCTATCGCGAAGATCGGAAGGTAGTTGGAAAGGTAGGCAGCGGACGCGCGCGCGTCGTGCATAGTTGGCCCTGAGCTACAGCCCGCGTATATACATGATGTTTGATTTGTTTCCTGAGATCTGTACTAAAAAAATATTTTTTGAGCAATTCGTATTTTACATGAGTATGAACCGGTAAGATGCCATAATGCTTACCAAAATGGACTATCCATTTTGGTCATTATGGAATTGCTGTCGGACATTATTAGAAATAATGTTTTTTAGAATTCTTATTTGTAGATTGTAAATTTGAATAAGATATGTCTTAAAAGTACGCCCGTAACAGCAAAGTCCGTATTGTATATATGATCCTGCTAGTGAATTATATAACATTAGCTTAACTTTATAAGGTAGTCCATTTTTGAGATTAATAATATTTGCTAGAAACTGCCTAAGCTTAGTACACACTGATTCTATATGTATACTCCAGTTAAATTTGTTATCAATATGCATACCGAGGTACGTCTGCGAATCAACAACATCAACACAAGGGCAACTACAAATATTGTTAATAAAAGCATGTAAGCATTGGTGATTGTGGGCTACT
This sequence comes from Furcula furcula, assembly GCA_911728495.1. Classification (NCBI taxonomy): domain Eukaryota; kingdom Metazoa; phylum Arthropoda; class Insecta; order Lepidoptera; family Notodontidae; genus Furcula; species Furcula furcula. Next base: position 10,068,640 of record OU452262.1, read on the forward strand.
AAACAACTAGAATGGGATACTGATTTAATATAGGGTGATTTAATGACAATCAGTTTAGTTTTGTTACTGTTTAACACAAGATTAGCGTCATGGCACCATTTGAAAAGTGAATTAAGATCGGATTGTAAAAGGTCATAAGCTTTTTGTGGGTCTTTATCGGCAACAACCAAACAAGTATCATCTGCAAACTGGTAGATTGTACTGTGAACAATAATCTTACTCATGTCATTTACATAAGACAAGAAATGGAGTGGGCCCATTAAGGATCCCTGCGCCGTACCCTCAGTTGAAGTTGTTGGGTCACTATATGTATTATTAACCTTCACAGAGAATTTTCGATTCTGAAGATAATTTTTGCACCATTCTAACATAGATCCTCGGATGCCACAATTGTCTAGCTTTGTAATGAGTTGTTTATGTTGCAGAGTATCAAACGCCCGTGAGAAGTCAATGAATAAGGCTAGCACATGCTTTTTATTATTTAACTCCTCATTGACTGTATTAGTAAATTTTAATAACAGTATCTAACTTGTAACACCCCTCTTTGTTGCGTCGGTGTTTAAAAATACTGTACAAAAATCTTGTTTCGTCTTGCATCGGTCGTCAGCATGTTCTTACTATTATTATTCGTTAGTCGTCACCTACATTACTTTGAGAGTCATTAGTAAATATTTTCCTCGTAATATATGCAGTACATGTTAAAAACTCAAAAATACGTGAACATTAAATTCTGACTAATTAACGATGTTACGATTTCACATCAAACAAGTTGACGAATAAAATGTGGATACAAGATATTCAAATCTATGTTCTCTGGAATTATTTTCGTATGTAATAGACAATTCGTGTCATCGAATAGTCTTTAACATTGGAATGAGCAGACCAAGGTTGTTATGTGTAGGTTTCAGTTGAGATGAAGCAAACATTAAATCTATTTGACTGATGAAACTTACTGAATAGGTACGAATAGAAAAAGAAATCCGGTAATCGTTATTTGTAGATGTTCAAAGTGTAGTCAGTATATCTACCTACTTTTGATATTACATTTTCCATATTGCAGCCTCCATCGCGCAGTGCGAAACCGCTTGGTTTGCAAACCGGAGGTTGCGGGTTCAAATCCCGTGAGAAGCAATATAACTTCTATAGTTGTTCCTTACTGTTTAGAACAATGCAGGCCGGTCACCTGATTGTCTGGAAAATAAGATGATCCATGCGTTTGATAGGCATGTAAAAAACCGGTCCAGCACCTGATTTTTCCCTGGTCGTATCGGTCTTCCATTTCATCGGGTTGTGAGAGTAAAAGAAGAGAGAGTGCACTTGTATCTAAGCAAGCACATGATCACTATAATATATTATGTATTTCCCTAGTTGATGGCTGTAAAATAATGTAATTACTTGTAATAATATTTTTTTTTTGGTACTTGTAATTTTTACATGATACGAAAACAGATAATGAACTTGGCAATTATACCAGAAGGATAATTCACAGGAGGTGGCATAAATAACAATCGCGGTTGACATTAAGCACTGGAATGGTATTCCTCACAGCACAAAAACTACGATCGCAAGACTTCCGTTTCCGTAATTAAAACAATTAATCCAGAGTGATTTCGTTTAAATTCACCTCATAAAACTTCCGATGAGCCACATCCGGGACATCTCATTAACTACAATAACAATTACAGATCCCATTTTACACATTCCTTGCTTTGAACTATTAGCGAGCTATGTGGTAATATCGGTACGTTTTGCCAATCTTAATTGGCTGTAATACAAAGAAAAAATCCAAAGACTTTTTAACCTGTTAGTGCAATGGATAAATATGAACTCTACATGTTAAATATTGTTGTACAAATGAGTACAAATTTGTTTGTCGTTAAATTAATGAGTAAACCTTGTGTCAGAGTAGTTTACCTCTAACTTAGCTAAACAATTGCTTTATAGATGACAACATTTAGTACAGACTTTCTACGTCCTCCGAAGTTCGAATAATGTATGTTACACATTTCATACAATCTACCGACAAAGTACTCGGGACACTTAGTAGACTATATTCTTAAACGAATTATTTGCCTAGTCGACATTCAAAGGTTTCAGCGGCTCTTCAAGCCATCAGAACAAATATCAAATATTTTGCTTTGAGTCTTAGTTATTACGGTACGGTTTTTAGACTTCATATTATACGGTGAACCGCTCGCTAAAATTGGAGTACACCAGATGTTGATAATAAGGTGTTGGACCTTATAAAAGATCACAGCCAAAACACCTTCAAACTGGTGACTGATGAGTGCACGTTTTATCCCTTTTGCTACGGTCCAGGACTGTATCATCGCTTATAACTACGGTGGGTCAAGCATCTGTCTATATTGATTAAAAAAAACAACATTTACATTCGGATGACATCTTGACAAACGTCTTGAAAAAGTATAAAGTCTCGTCTGAGTCATGCCAGTGTTAGATCCTTTTCAGCTATTTCTAAACTTGTATTTCAATTAGTCCGTCTAAATTGTATTTTTTGCCGGGCCAACGGGGGTCCAAACCGTATTTTGAAGACTTTATCGTAATATCCTTCTGGTTTCCTGTTAGTCATGCCATTATAAGTAATTAAATTAGAGCCATAACAGTGACATTGACTTCATAATTATGTACAAAGGAATAAAAAAAATAGATTTTAGAACGGACGTCGGTGTCATATACCTATTGACGTTAACAACCATTAAGTAAGTACAGATATACTCAAAGTGTATAGCTGACCAAACTTTTAAACTAAAAATACACTACAATAAATTTTTAATTTATGCTGGTTTACCGTAACTTTATGAGTCATTTATGAATGGATAGGAAATGTTCCCATGTTAATTGAATATTTTAATTTATATCTCTCTAGTCTACATACATGAATAGGTAGGTTAGCACCTACCTATGCATGTATGATGTGACCACATAGCTGTGGTCACATCAGTTAATAATAATAACGTCAAAGTAAGAAGTCCTTTCTTTATGCATGAAATATTTTCATATTGTTAAGACGTTTGCACACAGTGATTGTAGCAGCAACTTCACCCAGCAGAGCGGCACATAGGGAAATTAAAAAAAAACAAAACTAGGCAAGTTACCAAGTTCTGACAAGAAGCAATCGTGAGGATGCAAGCAGGGCGTTTGCCTAAGGGGGCGGGTGGTTTAATTACGAAATAGTACATATTACACTAAATATCAATGCATCAAGTCTCGTAGTGTACTTCAAATTTGTCCGTGTTGCGACCCAAGTGTTGTCCAAGTGGACCGAATCGTGAATGGCGTAGATAAGTGGTCAAACGGCGGAGATGCGGCGCGCTGGCTCAGTCCCGTCGCCCGAGGCCACCCCGCAACCTTCGACCATTTCGGGCTAATTAACTGACTTCATGAACCAATGGTTGATTAATGAATAGGACTCCGATAGGTATATAAGGTTGTATTCGAAAAACGAACAGTGAAAACAGTTACAAAGACTAATTACTCTACACTATTTTAATGTTTTCGCATAATAATGCATATAAAAATCTAAATACATATTATTATTATGATGAGACAGTCTGCGAAAGGTCTATTCCACTTTGATCACCTGGGTGATATCACCTGGGTGATTAAAGTGGAACAATTTATTCCACTTTGATCACCTCGGAATTAAATCACCTGGGTGATTTGAGCTGGGTGATTTGAGTGGAATAAATTAGTGGACTTTGATCACCTAGGAAACAAATCACCTGGGTGATTTGAGCTGGGTGATTTGAGTGGAATAAATTGGTGGACTTTGATCACCTCGGAATCAAATCACCTGGGTGATTTGAGCTGGGTGATTTGAGTGGAATAAATTAGTGGACTTTGATCACCTCGGAATCAAATCACCTGGGTGAACAGTGGCGACTACTATTTTTATTTTTCATTTTGTGTCTTTAAATCACCTACATTTGGATTTACAAAATTCAATGTTTAAGCATCGGATGAGATAAACGGAGAGGATAAACTTATAAAAAGTAGGTATACTTTTTATAAGTTTATCCTCACTAGCTAACCCGCGCAGTTTCGCTTGCGGTTAATTAGTACCTATAGATTGTTTTATAGGTTTCAAACAATCATTAGTAACGCATCCTGACGAAGGTTACCGCATAATCTTTAACCGACTTAAAAAAAAGGAGGGGTCTCAATTCGTCTATATTATATACTTTTTTTTTTCATGTATGTTCGCGCATAACTCTGGCAATTATGAACCAATTTGGAAAATTCTTACTACTTACAAATAAGTAGTTTCTGAAAAAACAAGAACAGCGACTCAATGGAGGAATGCCTAAAAGATGATGTTTTTACCGCTTTTTAAGGACAAAAATGGTTATAACTCTGGCAAATATTTACCAAACTTTATTTTTATCGGGAATTAACGCGATTTACCTTATATTTTGGCTTGACGTTTCGGCCGGGTTGCACCAGCCGTGGTCACAAGCAGACTGGTTCAGCGAGACGGCTCCGTGCGGGAGGCAGAAATATCTTCATCTACCCCCGTTCTTTCACTTGTAACGTTAAGCCCACTACACACTACACTCACAGTATCTGTATATTTAACCGCCGGCAAATAGCGAGGTTTTGTCATTTTAATCACTGGTTCCCATGTAGCTGATAACTTAAAGCCATCTTCCCGGTTGAAATTTTTATATTTTTTAATTTCAATCGCTTCACGAACAACTCTAGAATAAAAGTGTCGATCGGTGGAAAGGACTTGTGGGCGATGAAACTCAATCCAGTGATTTAAAATCCAGTGATAAAGTTTAACAATGGAACGCGAAAGTTTAAAAGTATAAATATTTACCAATTTCAATGATTCTTTTTTTATTCACAAGAAGGAACTACTGTAATGAATCTGTATAAATTTTATCACAACTGGATTAGAACTTTATGGAGATCCATGATTGCTATTTCTCGCTACCACTTTTAGAACCGTGACACCAAATCTAGTTTATATATTATATCGATGTTTTTAACCATCGAAGACGGTAAAATTATCTAGGTAGGTTATGATCACATTATCGTCGACATAGTTTTTTCCATAATTCATATTTCTTCAGGAACAATTTATCCAGTCGTAATGAAATTTGCTTGGAATCATCATAGTAGTTTACTCTCTCGAATAAAATAATAATCATCGAAATCGGTTCATATTTGTCAGAGTAATGTATTGGAGAACATCAGTTTTATAGTTTTTACCAGATAAATTCCTACACATCAGTCATGGATCTCCATGAATTTGTTGAATGACCCCATGAAAATGTTTTTTCAGAAACTACTTATTTGTAAGTAGTAAGAATTTTCCAAATTGGTTCATAATTGCCAGAGTTATGCGCGAACATACATGAAAAAAAAATGTATATAATATAGACGAATTGAGACCCCTCCTTTTTTTAAGTCGGTTAAAGATTATGCGGTAACTTTCGTCAGGATGCGTTACTAATGATTGTTTGAAACCTATAAAACAATCTATAAGTACTAATTAACCGCAAGCAAAACTGCGCGGGTTAGCTAGTGAGGATAAACTTATAAAAAGTAGGTACCGATGCTTAAACATTGAATTTTGAAAAATAAAAATAGTAGTCGCCACTGTTCACCCAGGAGATTTGATTCCGAGGTGATCAAAGTCCACTAATTTATTCCACTCAAATCACCCAGCTCAAATCACCCAGGTGATTTGATTCCGAGGTGATCAAAGTCCACTAATTTATTCCACTCAAATCACCCAGCTCAAATCACCCAGGTGATTTGTTTCCTAGGTGATCAAAGTCCACTAATTTATTCCACTCAAATCACCCAGCTCAAATCACCCAGGTGATTTGTTTCCTAGGTGATCAAAGTGGAAAAATTAATTCCACTCAAATCACCCAGCTCAAATCACCCAGGTGATTTGATTCCGAGGTGATCAAAGTGGAATAAATTGTTCCACTTTAATCACCCAGGTGATATCACCCAGGTGATCAAAGTGGAATAGACCTGCTGAAACACTATTTGCTAAATCACATTGTCAATCTGTTAGTTTTGAACGAATACATTAAATGTTTTTGAGTAATTAGGGCTAGTCCCCGGCTTAGACGGGGCTTTATAAGGTTCCGAACATAGTATTTTTTTCCAGCTACATCTTTTATTCCCTACGTCACCCGGGTATACTGTAGCTTTATATGTGTGTGTCGGACGGAGGACGGCGGCGCGTTTACGACCCCCGTCCGTGTGAGCACCGTATCTGGCTCCCGGAGGGCTACAATGCCCCCCCAGCGACGGGCTCAAAAGCAAGGCACTGAGGGGGGGGCATCTGGTGCAGATCCCACCGGAGAGCCCGGGTGTACTCTCTTATGTGCCGATGCGACAGCCACGCGAGGTATTAGTGGGTAAGAATCCCACATACCCAGCTTGAGTTCCACAACACTCGAGAACCATTTGAAGGTTTCCCCCGTGAAAAGAATAGGTAAAAGTTGCTTCCATGTTCAATAAACATGGATAAGCTAACAGCAGCATATTCTATGTTACTCTTAATATGCGAACTAAAAATACCAGAAAAGTAAGCCTTTACCTGATGTCGATCCTATCAGAATTATAATACGATTATTTAATACACTGCTGCCAACTATTGCAGAGCACATTCAACTGGCAAACGGCCGCTATTATTACATTGGGTACGCAAAAGAGGAACAATGCTCACGATTGCCGCTCTACATTTGTACAGAATTCCAACGCACATTATGTAAATGGTCGCCTCGGCGGTTTCGAAGCAACAGGTGGCTAACAGGGGTTGTTCCGAGGGAAGCAACCGACACTTGTTGCGTTCAACAATTTACTGCGACGCAGTCACGATAGAATAATGTAATATAATAGCTTTATTATGTTGATTTATAAGGTTATTTAGCTAATGAAAATGGTAAATCGAGGAATAGGTCCATGATAACAGTAAAAAAAAATTAAGACAGCAAGGTATAATTCCTTTGGATCCCATGATGCCCATCTCCTCTCGTTGGGTGTCGTAAGAGGCGACTAAGCGAGAACAGGAAGACGGGCAGCAGCGTCTTTCTTTTGGATTTATCTTCCACCTATACAGCGATCTCCAAGCCACCTGCCAAGCGTCGGGATTAATGCAACACCCCCCTTCTAAGGGGGAGGCCTTTGTTCAGCAATGGAAATCTTTCCGCTGCTAATGAACTAATCGATGATGTTACTTTAACGATGTTGAAATCATGTTAAAATCTTTGATTATTATACGTCTAGATAGCGTGTTCGATGTTCAAACACTTGACAATATCAAGTACACCAAAACATCAAATTGGTCGACTTGGTTGTTTAGTGTCACTTGAACTGTACCGATGGTTTGTGCTCGCAAAAAAAAAAAACATTATGCCGAATTGTGTAATCAAATCGTGAAAATATTAACTAAGTAAAATTAATAAAGATCCTAACTTAATTTTCCATTCATAAGTCTTAAGATTCTGTGAGGGATTATTATAAAAACTCGATTGTTTTTTACGACAATTTGTACATTGTCCGACTAGACTGGTGTGGCTAGGTAATAATGGGGGAATATATCTTAAGTCTGGGGTAATTTTTCTTTTGACAAAAATGAATTCAATGAAACTTAATACGTAGTTAGTGACCAAAACATGAAATAAATCAATTATAATAATTTTAATTTATTTTTTTGATAAATTAATTACTTTTATATAGGTAAGTACTTAGAAGTATTTTTTCTTCCTGGTCATGAGGCAAATAAAACGTTCACCTGATGGTGATGGTTCAATTCTTTTCAATTCAATTCTTTTCAAATAAAATAAAATAAAATGAAATGAAATGAAATGAAATGAAATAAAATTATATATATTTTAAAAATATATATTTATATTTTGTTTTTTTTATATTTTATTATTTTTTATTCTATTCTATTCTATTCTATTCTATTCTATTCTATTCTATTCTATTCTATTCTATTCTATTCTATTCTATTCTATTCTATTCTATTCTATTCTATTCTATTCTATTCTATTCTATTCTATTTTATTTTATTTTATTTCGATAACGCTATGGCTATTTATGGGAAAAATATTTATAACTGGAGATCCCCAAACACGCACACAACCACAGATGACGCGAGTCTACAACGAGGCCTGCACGCACACATGAATAATGAGGTTGTTATGCTTATTAACGTAACGTTACAAGACTAATAGGTATCTAGACGTATATATAATCAAAGGTTAAAATATGACTTCTTGGCTGGCTGGACATAATTATCAAGGCGTGAAAAAATCTTTTTAAAAAGTATTTGCATACATGCTACAGTTTATTATCTGTATGTAATTTTATGACTCTATGATAGGATAGTCAGCCAAGTCCCTATGACACGGCGTCTGGCCACAATAGCGAACGAGAACAAAAGCTCGCGCCATTTTTACCCAACCCATTGTTCAAGGTTTGAACTTGGAACGTCGCATGACGTAATAGGCGCGTGCACTGCTTCGCATTCAAATTGTCTTCTTTTTACAGCTCATAATTACTCTTAATGATATTGCAAATTGCATAGACACTTACCTACCTCATTTTGTTCAGACACTTATTTTCCAGACGGTAATTATATTTTACCATTGAATTTTCTTGGAAAGTAGACAACTTTGCCAATAGGCATGATGACTGTAACTCAGTACCAATTAAACTGTGGTTTTAAGTATTAGAACAGATTGCATTGTTTCTAAAAATGGATCTCATTTGCATAATAATAGAGAGATTTTCGTGATTTTTATATAAATAAATTAGTAAAATTCAGCTAATCGCCATTTTTTATTAAATACCAATCAGAGTGAATGACGTCATACCGGTGGTGTATAACAAACAACTGTCAAACTGTAACAAACTGTAATGTCTGTTACCTTATATACGATAAAAAATCTAACCCCAACAATTATAGTTTCTTACGCCCAATATTATTTAGTAGGATCTTACTAATAATAGTATATTAGTAACTAAATAACTTACATCAGAATGATCTTCACAGAAATAAATCGACGAATTTAGACTTATGGCAGAAGGGTCCCGTCGTGCAAGAGTTAGCCACTTATCTCGTATTGTTTTCGTGTTTGAAACATAAACATGTAACTTATAAGGGGTTTTTATTGACGTGCTTTTACACGGAGGCACACCACAAAACTTGTATTTAGAATTCATTTTCAGGTTCTCGTAAAAATTTAATAAAACAATTCTATTTCTCTAATAAAGCCCACAGATGGACAGATATTTACACCGGACTGACGTCACAAAATGGCGACATGCACCAGCCTTCGTTTTGGAACTAAAGTCAAACTGTAATTTTATAATTGAAAATAATGCTATTAATTATTAAACTTATACAAAAATATGATTATTTTCGGCAATAGTATACCGGTAAGTACATAATAGAATATTTTTTCAAAATTAGTCATCATGCCTATTAGTTTCTTCCAGTTCAGTCACTTAATAAATATTTTGTAAAAGTCATCTACCTAAATACCCGAACTGTCGTAATAATACCAGCCCTTGTTTATGTCCCACTGCTGGGCACGGGCCTTTCCACAATATGAGGGGGCTTAGGCCATAGTCCACCACGCTGGTCAAGTGCGGGTTGGCGGACTTCACACGTCATTCGAGAGCTAGTTAGGTTTTCTCAGACATGCAGGTTTCCTCACGATGTTTTCCTTCACCGAAAGCTAGTAACAACCGCACAAAGACGATTCGCACATGATTCATTGAAGAAATCAGAGGTGCGAGCCGGGGTTCGAACCTGCGCACCTTGTTTCTAAGGCGCTCGCCCACTGATCTATTACCGCATACTGTCGTGTAACTCTTTTAAATTACTTTCCGTGTGAAACCAATTATTGTAGGAATACATTATAGGTTATGGAATTTTTTCCGTTTGCTAGTAGCAATGTCACCCTTCGTCGTCGTTCAACCGTGGAGGAGGGTTATGCCATAATGCGGTAAAAATGTTATTGTTCAAACGGTTCTCTGGTCGCTGACGCGGAAAATGAACGTTTTGAGTATGTATTCTTCTATGATAAATTATCTTTTTTCACGTACCTACTGTGCGTACATATTTTAGCACATCGTCCTATTTGCGATTCTATAGGCATAATTGAAATCATTTTATGACAAGCTAAACTAATCTGGCCTTGATTTGAAATTAAACTCTAGCTTACTCTAGACACCAATGTCTAATCTAATCCATTTCCAACAGGATGCGCTGCTGTCCAATTCAATTTTAACCGATCATACAATATTTCAGTGCAAAAAGCAACGGAATTAAAATTAAATTGAAATTATTTTCCAATGGTTTTCTAGAGTCAGCCTACAGGTGTCTGAAGGAAGGGTAAAGTGCTCTAGCCCAATGGATTCTGCACACCGTAGAAATTACAAGCTTGTGAGTAGCGTCGGTACTGATATTTTCTTAGTGGTGAAAAGCAAAATACTATTTTTATAGTATTTTAGGGCTGACTGTTTAGCAACATGTGATATGCTACCAGGTAGACCTGTAGAGTTAATGATGCTAGAACTCTAGTGAAATATAATAATGGCAGATAGCTTGTACAAGAGCCTATCCAGCTGTATCAGACGTTCAGCCCTCAAGCTGCAGTGTATATACATAGCTGTACACCGGACGGTGTGAAGCACACATTATCTGCGAAACTACTGGAGTTAAAACTAGACAACTAATGTCTCAGTTTACAGCGGCAACTGCCTATGGACAGGCGTATCGCTTACCATGAGGTAGAAGTCTTGATTAAAAAAAAACATGACAAAGCGATGCTTAGAAGGTCAAAGGTAAGACCGCAAGCAAAAAACAGAAATTCCGTGCAATAAACGTCAACATTTATCAATACGGCTGACTAAGACATCACAATCCTTGTCGTTTTTACCTCCAGTGTCGAAGAGGCTAACAATGCCAGCTTATCTGTGGGTGATCTGGCGTGTTGAACACGAACGTAGGCGATGGACCTTTGCTCAATGACAGAGGCGGCGCGGCGACGGCGGCGCGGGCGCATCATCTCATTGAGCGCGCACCGGATGGGCCAATCAGCGGCGTGAATGGACGCCCCCGCGCATGCGCCGCCGCAGCTCCCTGCGTTATTAGCTCCCGTACTAGATGCCACTGTTTCTTTGTTGTGCCCGTAAATTGTTATTACTTTTTATGGCACAAAGAATGTAGTCGTAAATCCGTTGTTTGCCTCATTGATAGCGCTATTGTTCGTCGCCTGAGAAAGCCCTGAGCCCTAAGCTGGCGCGGTCGACCGGTTACATAGTTTAGCTCGTTAGCTCCGAGGTGACATGTCCGGCGGTCGGACACACAGCGATACGAGCTGCTCACTTTACGTAATGTTTGAACGGAAGCGCTGTGGTATTATTTCAGTTTATGGCGTTCAATTAAATAAATGTATATTTGGATTCAATTAGCGGTTATATTTGAACTTTTAGGTTTTATGCACATGCGAAGGAAGTAGGAAGCCAGTGATTGAGTGGTTTATAGGTCTAGTTGGGAACTCAAATATTACAAGTCTCTAGCTGCTATGTTATAGTAACTTAAATAATTAGAACTTTTTTTTTTTTTGGGAATGATAGACGCTGTTGGCCGCAGATGGCCATTACAGCTTCACCGGACAATAGAAAGAATTAGAACATTCATTGCAAGGCTTCTCTCTCTCCAACACTGTTTAATTTTGCCATATAATATGAATATACTATTAGTAGGTGGAATGTCCCTTATGCAAGTGACTGGCCAGGTATTAGCGCAGTTGAGCGCAAGTCAGACATTCCGCCGCCAAGCAGCAATGTGTATAGATTTCTGTGTTCCGGTCTGAAGGGTACTGTAGCTGCTGAAATTATCAGGCCCAGTAACTTAATAACTAATATCTCAGGTGACTAGCGGTAGGACATACAGTGCAGTTGTCTATAGGCACACGTCTCGCTTACCATCAGGCAAACCAGTGTCGTGCTTACACATTTATGACAGGGTAGGTAAAAAAGTAAATTTCTTAAATTATTTATTATAATTAAAGTCACTCCTAGAAATAGTAGGGTATACTGGGTGTCCCGGAAAGGGTATATCAAGCCAAAGGGTATGTATAGTGTTGATGGTAAAGACCCCGAAAAAGATGTCAAATACGGCAAAAAATGATATTTTGAATTACATTAAAAAATATTTATATCGTCTTAAAACTGTTTCTAAGCAACCCTGTGTCATCGTGCCTACTCCTATGGAGAGACTGCTTTTTAATGATTGCGTGCCTGGCTGATTTAATAAGAAATTCATATATTTTCGGGTAAATAACGAAAAAAATGTTTAACTCGCTGCACTAAAACTGTTGACTTTATACGCGTCATTACCGGCTTGATAGGTACCCCATTTCTGGGACATCCTGTATAGGTAAAGCCTTTTTGCCTGTATGGACTACACGCTACTGAGGCGAACGTCTTTCTTGTCTTGTTACTAGGTTGAATAAAAAATATTATGTGTATGTGGGTTACTATTCGGGGTCAATCTACGACTAGTGAGTTTGTGTACAAACATTGTTTTGGAGTTCTCAGGTTGTGAGCACGCGCAAGGTCTTTACTTTCAAGATCATCAGAGCATACGCGGGAGTCGTAATTACGGTAACAAGCACCGGTTGCGAAGCGCCCGCCCGCAAGACACGCGATGTTTCCAAACACGATGATAGTTACTGCATGAAATTGATATTGCGATACTGTTACCATCGATACCTTGTTGAAAACTACACGCTTTATTGTCTACCGATTACATTGTACACATGTTAGTGGTTATTGCAAGTAGAGGTACCAACAAACTTGGATATGTAATTATACAAGGTTATAATTACATAGTTAAAATCATCTTGCTTTTTTTTTATAGTCGTGCTGTATTCTATAGCGATGTTAAAGAATACGAGGTATATGCTTAATACTAAATGCTGTGTATAAATTGAAAATTCTGATCGGGCTGATCTAAAAACCTCTCGTTGGGTGTCGTAAGAGGCGACTAAGAGAGAACAGGAAGACGGGCACCAGCGTCTTTCTTTTGGATTTATCTTCCACCTATACAGCGATGCTCAAGCCGCCTGCCGGTTTATGGCAACCTCTTCCTTCTAAGGGGGAGGCCGTTCTTCAGCAGTGGATGTCGGCTGCTAATGAAATTCGAGATCAATATTAAAACAGTTACGATTTATAAAATAAGATAAATTTTATTAAAAGAAAAAAATGTAATTATTGTTTCGTATTTTTTATCTATCTATGTGCAATTTGATTCCATTCGATGATTACTAAGACCGCATCTGTTTTTATATCATTAACTAAACTAAAAAGCGCTCATTGTAGGTGAGATTGCTTAATGAATTAAATCTCAATTTCTTGCATGTGCAAAACTTGTTCAATCAGAGAATAGTCAATGAATAGGTACGAACTTTTTTTTCTTTCTACTTAAATACATATATAAACAATACGATGCGTAACTGTAAGCTTGCGGTAACTAATAATTTAGAAAATGAATGTTTTAGTATTTTTATTTTAGTCACGGTTTGTTCATATTTGGGACAAGTGCACGCGAAACCGAGAGCTTCACGTTGCATCACTCTGCACACGCACTGCGAGGAGTACAACACCATTTTACACAATGATGAGTTATTTGATGATATAAAGGACCATGTCCATTTGTGGCCCAGAAATGCCCAGATAAAGTATATTACAAGATTGCTCTAATAAATAAAAACTAGAATTAGGTTGTCAATTTTAAATCATATGAAGCACTGGATAAAAAATAAGACGTTCTGTTGACATTGCAGTACCAGTGTATCTAACCAAATTGTTTTCACATACATATTGACACTATACAATGGAGACAGACTAGATAATTCCAAATAACTGACATGTTTATATTCTGATAACATACAGATAAGTATATAAAAGAACACTGATCTGGCTTAGCTTATGTGATGATGATCATGAAGTTCCTAGTGAAAAACTAATAGCAATGCTGTCTGTAAACGATAAAATGTATAAAAAACCAGTAGGAGGTTATCATGTTTAATGTCCAATATCTTTTAAACCGGTGCTATGACATTAAATCTAGTTATCATATAAATAATGTTAAAAAGTTATCATATGACATAGAGCTGCAATTTGGCCATTGCATGGCATTTCTGACTTTCAGCTCCATACTAATATGGGCATGGTCCTTTGAATTTCGAACAACCATTTTTTGTGCCAGTATTTGAAATTAATTACTTTTAGGTTTTTTATTTTGAAACCAATTACCTGTAATTAATTATACATATCGATGATAAAATTATCTAATTCAAAAATTGTTAAAAAAGATGTACTTAGTACAATAAACCAGTCAAATCGCAAGTGTAAATCTAACAATAGTCCTAATCCATTTTATTTAAAATTTAGTTCTCAGATTTAACTTGACTTAATTATGTAAACTTTTTAAAGTGTTTGGTTCAAGTCTAGCTTTGGATGTAGATTGTTATAGTGCTACCATCCAATTAGGCTGAAATTTGTTTAAGTACAAAATGCATTTAACTTTTTAAATTATTTTTACATTTAGAAAAAATCAGGAGAATTAAATACAAGGTTTGTTTTCAAGGACTTACCTTTCGGCTTATTGAAAGCTTTCATCATGACTTTGATTCCCATGCCTGCGATGGCCGCCGTTCGCCTCGATGCGTGTCTGCTGCGGGCTCTTGAAGCCGAATCACTACTCACCTACTAGCTTTCTATTGTTTTATAATAATGTCCTTTTCCACACTTAAAATGTATTATGTACAATGTCACAGAGTTTTTTTTATACACTATTATTTATATTTACTATACTTTAAAATAAAGATCAATAAATATCACACTGGTTCTGTATTTAATTTGATTAGTCTGTGGTCAGTCTAAACACTCTTCACTGTTTTTCATTTTGACGATGATGTCTTTGTCACGTGTTGACGAAAAAGTTTATTGCAATTTTATCAATGTTCATTGTTTTACGATTCCGTTACTGCACCTGTTAGAAAATATATTAACATGAATTTTGCATTCGACTCTTAACTCTGTCCCATAAGATGAATACTTTAATATATGTAGGTATTACGTAATGCGTTATGAACAATGAATAAATATATATAAGTTTAAATATGTATGTAATAAAAATCTTTGGAATGGGTATCATTAGAATATTGGAAGCAAGTACCAGGCTATCATAAGCGCGGTGGTGTAACTGTTGAAAATATTCAAATAGTAGCAAACATTCCCACAGGTGCGCGGAACGATCCGCTACAGCGCTTCCGGCCTGGTACCCCACTTACCCCGAGTGTTTCCCACCCCCGTCGCTCTCACCCCCGCTGCCCGGCTACCCGGTGCGTGCGGGCGAGGGTTGTTCCCACACAGTCTACTAGACCGTGACTAGACTGGAATTTGAATGTTTGCTGTATTTTAGACCAATCTATGGGCAATGTTTTACCTGTTTCACGTAAGCGAAACATATTATTTTTAACGTAAATTAGGTTTCTGTCTATACATAATATTATGTATTCTTGTTTATTGATTCAAGATACTAAATAAAAATATCATGAAATAGCTTAAAGTAGGTACATTTCGAACATATATATTCATATATTAATGTAGTCAGCATTATATATTTATGTTTGCTAGAAATTTATTGACCATGACATTTAGTTTTTTTCACATATTGTTTTAATCACTGTAATTAATGTTGTCATGACAGCTCTAATTTTCCCACTTCTGTATAACTCCCACTCCAGTAAATATGTTAATAAATTACACTATACACACACTATATATTTTAAACAAAATTAACACCTACACGCGAGGCGTGAATTATAAATATTTTTAAATACAGATTTATACTTAATTGGAAAACGCTTTCTACTCCCGATGATCATACTTTACTACATAGTAAAATTCTAACTAAGTATACTTTTAGGCACAATTATTGTATCCTTTTGTATTCGTAAGTGAAGCCACTTAAAGTAATACTAAATTGCAAAGTGACCACTTAAACCACAGTATAAATAATACAGTACGAACAAACAGCTATACTATTATTTTTATAGGTAGTGGGTTTCTAGTGCAAGGAGGTAGGTACCCCTGTAGTATCTGATATTCTGCCGCGAAGCAGCAGTGTGTAAACATTGCTGTGTTCCGGTGTGAAGGGCACTGTAGCTGGTGAAATTAAAAGACACAAAAGAATTAATATGTAACGTCTTAAGGGTTGGCAACGCGCTAGGGATTCTTCTGTTATTGCTAGCGTCTATAAGCTGCGGTGACTGCTTATTATCAGGCGAGCCGCATGCTTGCTTGCCCCCTTGGTAGTTTAAAACACATAAATAGCGGTTTATTTTAGTGCTTCAACTAACTTTTGCTATTGGATATTACTTTAGGTAGCTACTGTGCGTCTATCTTATTCGGTCGTCAATTTAGTGCATGTATCCCGTTATGCCCTACCTCTTTTAAAACATAATGCAGAACGATCATAAGAATTATTTTATTTACTTAAGACATAAGGCAAGTGGGTACGTTACGGTTTACCAGACGTCAGTTATCGCGTTATTTGAATATTCATTACTCCCAATTGATAGACAGTTAACATCATGTGGGTAACAGCAGTAATTCAATCTTGATGTCGAGAGATACCTAACTACAGCTCGGTACCTCCGTCAAAACAAGTATAAAAGCGTTACAAATTGATTATATTGGTACTCCATACCCCGTCGTGGGTTCAAGGGTTAAGTACCAGTAAACATCTTCATATTTAATAACAAATGTTGCATGAAAAGGGGACCAAATTGATTATTATTAAAAAGTATTTATGTTAATCAGTCGATAAGGCGCGTTTTAATGAATTTCTGTGAACCCTTCGCGTTCTCACGGCTATCAGGCTAATTCAACGAAAACCTTATCAGCGATGCTAATCTATTTCTTTTAACCCTATTCTTTGTGTTTAATACAAAAGTAGTCCATTAACAATCGTGTAATAACATGAGCCTAAAACAAATAAGCTCAAAAGTTTCACACGAATGTAATTTTTGGTATCTTGCTGGTAATGTGATTTATATTATTGATTTGTAACGCGATAATAGTTTTTATATTTTTAATTTATTCTTAATAAATTTTAGTGACAAAGCGATTGGAATTACTTCATTATTTAAGTTACTATTATATCGGCTTTAGACTTAGAAAAGGTTTCTTTGTGTTTTTTGCCAATTTTAGATTTAGAAATTAAACCATTTTCCTATAGCCTCTTTAATTTTCCTTATTTAAAAAAAGGATTTTATAATAGCGTTAGGTACCATATACAATCCGTAGAGTCTATTTTTAGTTTTGTAAACATTACGGCATAACAGCTAAAATTGAATAAAATATTGTAGTGTCATAAAATATACCTTTATATTTGTATGTAAGTTAATCTAACATACTTAAGAATAATGGGGGCGTCGAATTACCACTAATAAAAATCACATTTACCGTCAGTTGTGCCGTCATATTGAATGATACCAGAACACATATCGTCGTGGAGCAGTACAAATTGCTTAATAAATGGGGCCCTTCATCATGATAGCGTTATATATTTATTTATTCGAATTGTTTACAGCCCTGTATTAGGCCTTGTAATAATAATGATCTCTGCAGAAAGTTCTATTCTTGTATGGCAGTGTGTTATCTACGGAATATCCATTAGAATTATAAAAAAAAATCTTTTTTTTTTTAAATTTACCAAGGTAAAACAAAAGTTTAGTGTAGTTAATTAACTATTAATAAAAAAAAAAAAAAAAAACTATTAATGTAGCCGAAACTACTGAAGTTATATTAGTTTGATTTTTTTTCTGAAATTGGTATTAAATGAAATGTTTAATGGTTGTAAGCACAGTACTTATTGTAGGTTGTTGGGTCTAACTCTACGCTCGTAAAAGAGTAATTCCATGATTACTTTTAATAATTACTACCTGTAGCCCCTGTAGATAGATTCCTAAAGCCTTTTTTTTTG
Source organism: Furcula furcula (assembly GCA_911728495.1). Taxonomy (NCBI): domain Eukaryota; kingdom Metazoa; phylum Arthropoda; class Insecta; order Lepidoptera; family Notodontidae; genus Furcula; species Furcula furcula. The sequence continues at coordinate 10,086,707 of OU452262.1, forward strand.
ACGCGTGGGAAATCTTCCAACGATCCCCGGGAGCTGTGGGGCTCGACCGGGGTATGTGGGATTCTTACCCAATAAACCCCATCCCAGCGGTTGTCCCATCGGCACATGAATCGGCCCCCCCGGGAACCAGTCACGGTGCTCACGGGGACGGGGTCGCAAACCCGCTGCCGTCCTCCTCGGAGTCGCCGCCGTACTCAATGGACGTTCAAAGGGCCCACACCCAGATTCATAAATCCTTTTCTTTTTTTTTTTGACGCGGGGTATATCTTCTAAAGATCCCCGGGAGCTGTGGGGCTCGACCGGGGTATGTGTGGATTCTTACCCACTAAAACCCCCGCGGCTGTTGCATCGGCACATGAGAGGGGGGATTCATAAATCCTATCCTAACCTATCCTTAGTATTATTTTCGATAAACTACGTGGTACCTATAGCTTTTTTATAATGCAGCAGAAATTATAAATGTACTTACTTTTTTCGTCAAACTATAAGAAATGTTTTTTAAGTCATTGTTTTATTTTCCCTTTAATTTTTTTTTTTCATTACGCTCAATAAATCTCTACCATCCTCGTCCTACCTATTATTAGAAATACGAAATGGTTCTGTACTGGTGTCTGTATGGATGTGAACCTTTGTGTCATCATAAGTAGTCACATTCAATATGCCTAGTTGGTTCGTTCAATCCCATATTGGAGGACAATAGTCAAATAACATGCGCTGGCTCACAACTGGACGCGTAAAGCGAAAATTATGTTTAATAGAGGTCATTCCAGTTGAACCTTGGTCGTTTAATTTTCTGTGTATCATGACCTCTTCGCATGATCTTCTTTTTTTTAAAACGAGTCACATTGCTTCTTTTATAAGTGGCCAGTAAAATACTACCGGCCATAAAATGTGTCACAGATTGACTATGACAATATAGCAGAATTTATAAACAAAAACTGATCTGTGATTCTCTATTTAAAACTCCTTTTTTTTATTTTATTACACATAAAAAAGGATAATATCTACTTGTGTTTTTTAAATATTATCTGTGCTTCTAAATTCACACCATTGGGAACACTTGGTAACTAAAGATACCTCCAGCTAGCGGTGGTGGTATCTATTACATAGCATCATGTCTTCTATTAGAGTATTTAGTGCGTGCGTCTGTGTGGTTAATCACGTGGTGTACAGCACAGATTGGCTGGGTCCCGGGTCAACTAACTCGATTGTCGCGCCCAATTTGTCACCCCACACGCCTCAATGACACCGACCGCATTACATTTGTCTCGGTTTATTCGTTACTGTGTATTTCCATCGCAATCTATGATACTAAAGTACGGCCAATTGAATAGATCACTTTTGACACTTCATCAAAATTTAACAACGGAACTTTGTAAGGGCGGGCATAATATATGAAGTTAGAACTGCACGATTGCTTAACTTTTTTCAATTACGAATACTTATTTATTGTAATAATGACAAAAGAAATAGACAGAACAAAGAAACTGACAAATGTCAAATGTGATCTATTAAATTGGCCCTACATTAATACTTTGTACAATGGATGTTCAAGAGTCTAAAAGATAAAAAAAGTCTCCAAGAAACCGGAGAAAAAACAACTGTACATACAGTGCTAACAATGTTAAATAACGATGGATGCAAAAATAGAGGCGGGCGAGGTAGCCAAGACCAATAACCCACATAAGTGTTAATTTACAAAGCAACCGAATGTCGTGCGACACTAATTGATGGCTCGGGAGGCTAGCGGAATTTATGAGCTAAACAGATACGCATTACTTAGTGCTAGGTGCTAAGTCTATTTTGCCGCGAATGAATGTTCGCCGTCTGGGGTCGCGCCTGTGACCCCGGCCCGATCCGGCCTGGACACCCGCATTACTCTGGACCACGGAGACGGTCACTAATTCAGTTGTGGATTTCAATATTTTTAAATTAAGTGGATTTACGATAACCACGGGGGTTCATTCATCCTAAATAACAATGGGAAATATTTGACTAGACACGAGCAGTTTTGGGAGTTCAAATAATATAGAGATAAAAAGTTTTGCGCAAATGTTTGCTTCTGCTTTTGACAGTAACGGATCAAAGGAACTTATTTATTCTGCATACGTCTCCGATCGCGACGTGCTTGAGAACAAGCCTGTTCCCGCCCGGCGTATCAATGCATGTTTTGATTTGGACCAAAGTATTCGCGAGATTTTGTGCGATTTTGCACGGATCGCGGGCACATCAACAAACATGGCCACAATGGATGCTTCTGCGAATCGTGTGACGCGGGACGGCCGATACAAATGTGGAACAATGCTTGTATAACAAGAGTTAACAATTCGGCGGCTTGTTTATGCGAACAATAGCTCTAGATTGTGCTGTTTGCTGCGCGCAGCCAAAGGAGCTTTTATGCAAATAGTTGTTTAACGTTGCCACATAATAATGTTAGTAACATTGTTAGCGGTTGGCGTAAGTAAACATTTGCGCACGATTAACGTGGATATTTGTAATGCTTTTCGGGTAAATAAATGTTACAATATTATAAGGTAGAGGCAAGTGGTCCACGCGTGTGTCGGCCGGTCGCGTCGCGGTGTCGAGGTTGGTCGCGCTGCGCGGGCGCAAGTGATTTGACCTCCGACCGTTCAATTAAAACGTTATTACGGTCGCTCGCTCCGCGCAGTGTCGTATTGTATGACTTGCGTTAGGAAATATTTATTTCTACTGGGATCATCCAATGGACCAATTATCTGTAGGTTTATTTTGGAGTCAAAGTTTATTTTATTTATTATGAAACTTAGTAACGACACAAGCAACATTTTCACCTAACCTGGACCGACCATGTTCGGTTGCAGTGCCACTCGTCAGCTAAGACATCAGACTTGCAGAGAGATAGTGCTTAGACCTAATTATTCGTGTGCTTGATACCTACCAAGGATAAACATTTGTCTGCAGGAACTATGAAACACATATCTAGTTACCATAACACATACTCTACCTAGTATAAGATCAAAAGCCGTGTGCCAGTTGTCACTAGATATTATTATTATAATTTAAATCCCTAGAGCATAGTAATTTTAGTAATGTATTTTAGTTTAAACTGTAACCTGAAAAAACATTTGAAACTAACAGTCAGTTAAAAGGTGGCAATCAAACCGATACATATAGTTATTTCGCACGTCGTTTCAATCCAAAAAATAAATCTACCTAATTATATGTTCTACGAAAATGTATCTATGCAATTATGGCGTAGATAGCTAAAACTAGTCGGCTGTCATGAGTATCTAAAGCAGTGTAAGGTGTTGATTGATACAGTTAAGCAAAAACGGTTTGTACTATTTCACCAAATTAGGCAACGACTGGAAAAACACCGATATACTTAGGCAATGTAATTAATGAGTTTTTTTGTTGAATTAAATACCTTTCTACACAAAGCTACATATTTTTTTTTCATGTTTTATTTTACGTGAGTTAACAACATAAACTACCTGTAACTTTAAGGAGTTTTCTACTAAGTGGAAACATAGGTATTTTTTATAAAAGTATATAGCTGTGTTAGTGTTATATAGTAAGTAGGTATATGCGAAAGAAGCCAGCCTAAAGAAATCGACGAAAATGCCAGTCCTGACTTATGCTTCGGTTTTATTACTCTCAACCTGACAATGCTATAGTCTATCATATTAATACTTTGTGTGAAAAATTATGTACTCGTAACAGTGTACTTCTACACTGACAGTGAAATTGAAATAATAGGAAATCCGAACTTGGTAAATGTGGAGAATTTAAATAAAGAATTCTTGACATTCTTCTAACAATCCTGAATGCTATCTGTGTTAGGCATATTTCATTTCTTATGGACCAGATTCAGGAAATAAAATGAAAAAAAAATATATTCAATGAAGAACCACAAAATTATAAGTGGATCTTTATAATATCTTAGCTTTTCTGATCTAATTATTTTAACAACTTTTTCTTCCACCGGATTTCTTCTCACCGTTTAAGAGAAGATTATTGCATATGAAGAGTTTGAATCTGACAGGAAGACCTAGCTTTTTAACCCTTCTTATTGCTTAGGGCTTTAGGGACAATACATGCTGATGACCTGATTAAGATGATTCATGCATCGGATATCTATGTAAAAGGTCGGTTCTGTGTCTGATCTTTGCCCGTCGTCGTATCAGTCTTCCATCACATCTGATTGTGAGGAAAAATTACGAGATATTGCACTTGTGTCTGTGCCAGTACTTGTGCACTATGAAATCTTATGCTAGAGCTGATCCTCTAAGATTGGCCGCTGTGAAGTCACGAGAACATTATAATTATTTTTATGCTTAATACATGATAGAAAAAGAAGACTTAGATTTTTTATTATTTATAACATACAAAGTACACCAGCATAAAAAAAACCGTAACCAAATTAAAAAGTACAGCTAAATGTACTGTGTACCTACGCCATAAAAAGGTCCCCGTTATGCCGGCTGCAGACAACCCGCGCTGATCTTCCGTTAGGTCCTCTGGTGACCCCAAACCTAATTAGATTTATTAGATTTTAGTGGTGATGGTGATAGAACTAATGTGAAATATCGTATGATTTAGGCAGGACGTATATAGCGTGGGTGTCTGAGAGCGGCTGAGAGCGGGCAGACGCGAGGCGTGCTCGGTGCGCGGGGCGGGCCGTCGCCATTGGTGAACACTTCCCACCGCCCACGACTTCGCGCACGCGCCGCGCGCCGCCCGCGAGAAAAATCACGCGAGAAAAACTCCGCGACACAAATTTTCTATTTGTTTGCAACACGTGGGCGACGTAATAGCCGCCCGATGATTCGACAAAATGGCCACCGCGGTTTCATGAGGATTTAAATTTGCATTCAATAAAAAAATTATATGTGACACTTAAAAATTTGAATAGTTGACTGTGTTCTAAAAATGTATTATTTTTAAGCAAGACGTAATGTAGGTAACATCTAGCCAGGCTTTAGTAGGTACCTATATAGTAGTACCTACACAAAAACTGTGTCATCGCCAATTTAAACTAATTTTGTGACACAGACTTCGATACAATTAGGCTACTTTAAATGTACCTACATAATTTATATTCAAATGAACATGATACAGTGTTCGTTTTGTAGAATATATATATTATAGACGTTCATTAGACATTCAAATTAATACATTTTCAGTACTTTTGTATGTTAATTAATTTTGTATAAGGTTAAGTTCAGTGTCGCAGACACCATATACCTAATGTAAGTGGCATCGGCAGGTGGACAAAACAAATATGTATTTAATGATTTCTGATATTTACGCGAATATTACACATTGAAATGAAACTAATTTTACTGTATATAATCCGTAAAATTAGTTTCATTTCAATAAATATGTAATTTCCTAATTGCACGAATTTGAAACTATTTTCCCATAAAAAAAGTAGTCAGAGTTGCAAAACCTTAAACAATAGATAATTTATCACATTAAGTACAGTCAGTTAGGTAAAATTACATCTTACCAAGTTTGTTGTCACTGATGAATACTTTTAACCCAACAATTAGCACCATTCATTGTTGTGGTGAAAATTTAAAACACAACAATGTTGTTGACGACTGTACTTCAGTACTTTAAGACATCCTTATGAATGTTTATAACATAATATTATTATAACGCTACAACTTTTAGACCAATAGGTATTATCATATTTTCACTGATATCTATAACTCACAAGAATATTATACAAATGCAACATAAATTAGGCAGTAGTTCCCTTGTAAGATCGTCCAATTCTGGAGAAATTTGTATTGGATAGACAGAAGGGTGTCTGTCTGTATACTAGAAATTTGTTTATATATGTAATTGTAAGGTATTGCCACACAACCGGAGATAATAAAGACACATACGCCTTAGCACTGTTTCATTAACAGTCAGCATAAACTCTGCTATTACATGGCGACCCTACAATGATTGCCATAATTGCTGTTAAGTGTATAACTGTTAAGCTTAAGACACTTAACAATGAATGTCTCAAGTGACAAGCGACAGTGCAATGTAACTTTACTGTCTTTGGGCTAGCGTGTCGCTTACCCCCAGAAAAATGCCAGTAAGTTGAATAAAAAAAAACACCGTAACCACTAATAATGTCATGTTTTTCTCACTGCTGTATATTATAACTTACAAGAATATTACAGGAAAGAGCCAGGTGACTAATAAAGGAAGGGATCCACTACACCGCTCCGAATTTTAGTAACTTTATTCAGTTTTAACTAGCACAAGAGTTACGATCGTCGTAAACTAATCTGTCACTAAAAGGAATACGGAAGAATTAATTTTTAAGTCAGTGGTGGTACCACCTCGCACAGTATCATTTCATCACTCAGGAAATTGGGTCGCGAAGCAACGACACTCGCATTAAGAGCTATTAATGCCGTGTTAACGTGCTGTTAAAAATATAAATCCACATAAAATATAGGAATTTATTTCGTAGGTTCACTAATTATCCCTTTAAATGTCTTGTTAATATTAATACTTAATTGCTCATAACTTCAATCTCCAATAAGTAAAGTAAAATTGTGCAAAATTCCTACAAAGACTTGGTTCAGATCTAAGGGCCGTAGTACACAAGATAATTTTAACTTTAGTGATCAGCGATACAGGCTGTATTGTGAAAACGCACGTTTTGATATCTGCATCGCAGCTCACTGTGTATGAGCGTGTTCTCAAAATTACTCATATTAGCGAATAATAATATGTATCGTGTGTACTCTCCTTAAGTAATCTTAAAATGTGTGATGATGATGATAATCTTAAAAAAAAAACAACAAACGCATACATGCTAACTGTCGATTACCTAAGAAACGCGTTCTTGAAAATAAAACAATACCAAACATACTACTATGTATAATTAAATCAACGTATTTTCACAACAGTTTGCTCTTTTTGTTTTTAACTCACAGATAGGGGAGTGCGGCCATTTGAATTTGAATGTAATGCGTTCAGTTTAACGCGCCTTTGTGAGTCAGTGCCGGCACGGTTCGCTGACTGCGAAAATTCGACAGCCTTATGGACCTCGCGAGTCGCGACGCGCACGGTTAAATCAGCATATACCTTTTATATTTAAACACCACGTGACAACATTAGATGATGGCATCGTTAGTGTTTTAGAACGACAAACATTGTAAACTACGTTTCAAAATCAGGTCCGATAATTTTTTTAAAATCACGTTTGTTGATATTTTGATAAATATATCTAAAAAGCTCTGTAAGTATGTTGAATGAAATATTCTATAATATATTTTGTCGATAGGGTTACTTTTTATTGAATTCTGGAGCTAATAGCATTTAAAGTACATAGGTATATCAGTGTAAATATCCTCATTTATCAATAGAATGTGGTTCACAGTAAGTATAGTTTTAATTTACCTATTTAACAAATTACACGAGTAGGTACCAAAAAAGTAACTACTTACGTAATTTGTAGTACAAGCATTGATTTATTTGATTCTTTCCGTTATTAGAAAATTAAATAAAAAAGGATATAGTAATGATCTGTCTACTTCAAAAAAACTAAACCCTACAACAAATGATTTTCAATTAATTTACCAAATAAAACAAAAATTATTATGTGTGCCAATCCTTCGATGCCGTCTAGACATAATACAATTAATTTATATGCAAGTTCAAACAAGCAGCTGTATTGTTTTTATCTGTGCAAACGAACCGCATCGGAGAGGTTTCTCGAGTCGACACCGCGTCGGTAACAAATCGAAAAAAACTGCGAGTGGGGATTTGTAGGGCCGCAGTGCAAACACCTGTATCCGTCAAGGCGAGGGTGTTTTTGTATTGACACCGGTAACATTTGTTCTATAAAGAACACGAGGAACAAAAACAATTTGAATATTGGGATATTGTGTTATAAATTATTTTCGCTTTTCTATAAAACTTAGTAACGGGACGATCCGGGCGTTTATTTGATGGTGGCTCTGCCGCTCGTTATCTGAGACATAAGTTACTAAGGCTCTTAAGTCCACTCATTTCTTCAGCTATAGTGTCTATCGTCCAAATGAACACACAGCAATGTTTACATTGTCCTGACTTAGTGGCTTAATATCTGACCCTGTGATAGGTACAGTCGTGGACGGTCACTCGCACAAGGGATCGACCACCCTAATCATATCTTTTTTTTAATGGATTTTCTTTCTAAGGCATAATGGCTTATGGCTGACACGATGAAGATGATAAGAAATAAACAATAGTACTTATAGGTGTGTTTTGTCATACAAAAACAGAATAGTAGAACAATGTTAGGCCAAAAAGTTGTAGGTAAATATTTACGTACATTACCGATTCGAATGGGATTAAGCAATGAGTTTTAGCGATAAATTTATCAATTAAAGATGTTAGATATTGATAAAAATGAATTAATAAAGGGAGATTTTATTTGATCTCACACTAGAGACACATTTAATTCTATTTTACTAGACAATGACAATAAACGGAAAAATAATCGGTGCTATTCCGTAGTTGCAGTAGGCTTAAGAGGAAGTTAAAATATTCTGACAAAATATAAGTAGGCCAATCGACTTTTAGGCGTAAATCGACAATGTACGACGGTAACAATGTAACAGCTTTAGACTATTTCTATAAATATCAACTGCGCGAAAATACACCATTGTTTGATAAGCATTAACATAATCGCTCAAGCGTGGGCCCAACTCCGCAAAATCCTGCGTTGAATCATCGGGAATTTTCGACGTGAAGCGGATTTTCACGGAGCACGTAAATGAAAACACGACTTATTACTTAAAGGTACCCCAAATGGGGTCTGACGGTGTCGTTATCTGCTCGCTATTGTTTAACACGCTTCTTTCATTCCCACGGTCGGCGGCGGCAAACGGCTGATAAGACGCGGTACCTGCCGCGTCGAGCGAGCAACCGCCTCGTGGTATTCTAACTATGGCGACTGCCGGGGAAAACGCTTGGAAATCGACTAATTGAACATCCCCGTACAATTTATTACCATCGCAGAAATAGCTGCCGTAATTCTTTAGCGCAGATGAGAAACGATTATAGAAAATATGCGCTTTACTGAGAAGCAGACATGGTCAATTCTGTGTCTAATTTATGTCCGGTGGTAAACTAGAAATGATACTTTACGGCTTGGCCGGCTAGCTCCTGGCATAATAACTGATATTAATGTGACAGTAGAGTCTTGCGTCGGGGATGTTAATAGTTACACTTATAAATCAGTTGCACTGAAAGGTCATAATTGAATAAAACTGAATTATTCTGAAATTTATTGAGTTTTAACGAAAACGATGGCCTTATCATAATTGATATATCATCTGGGCTAGAAGATTGTGTGTTTGTGAGAAATTTAGTGTAAAGGTTACTTAGGTATGGAGTTATGTTACCATATCGAATTCATATTAAGCATTTTAAATCATGGTCTGACAGCAAATGATGTACTTAAACAGTAAATACTATAAATATACAGCTTTGTATTCATCTCATGAGGACAGAAAACGCATTGTTGAATTTAAATATTTAAATGGAACGGCATCAAACAAAGAGCCTGGCAGAGGACTTCAGGAGTCAAGTGCAAAATTCATATCGACCCACGCCGGTCGTAAGGAAGGACAAAATATAACAGCTATATGAGCCGAATCCATTATCCAATGACGTACACCAATTACCCATTTAATGCAATTTGGGCCATTGTAAGCTCGTTCAGTGCGACTTCTCGTACATTCCCGGCGTCACTCACTCAAAGCACCAATAAGAGAAATCACTAGTGAGCAAACACTGCGTGAGCACAGGGCGATCGCGAGCGTTCGTGTTTCGAACCGGTCATTTCAAAATTGGAGTTGTATATCCAGAGTCTGTGTGTGTGGTGAGGACGCGCGCGTGCGTCGCTGAGGCTGGCGCACGACTAGCGCAGCTGAATGGGCGCACGGCGGAGGGGCGAAGCTCGCGACGTCTCACTCCCTGCGAGCTTACGAAAATCACCAATTGCAACTGTCCCCTCATTAAATGAGGTAATTGCACATTACCGCGACACACTTGCAGTTTCGATACGCGTCAAGCCGGCGTCGCGGGATCACTACTACGCTCAACGCTCCTCCGGGATGCGATTCAGCCCGAGGCGACGCGAAAGAGTACGAGATTTTTTCGAGGAGCTTCCGATAGAAGCTCCGGTGCTTCGTCAGGCATCCGGTGCCACCTGCTCGCACTCGAGAGAAGACTGCGCGTTAGAAGGAGATGAAGTGATCGATCAGACCGCGGACCGGATGGCGGACTCGGTTATGAATGAATCCACCGTCCTTGTCTGGCCGGCGCGCTTGCGTAACGCGGTCTCGCTCGAGCGCAGGTTGTCGCCGTAGAGGAAGTGAAAGGGACGGGGGGCGTAGTAAATATTGCGCTCCGTGGATCTCGAGAGTATTTTTCTAAAGGGCTTCAGTTTTTGTGGCATCACAAAGAATAGCCGAGCACCTTCATTCATAGATGATTTCACGGCCACAATAGAAAACAACTAGTTTACGGTTTACAGAAAACATATTTGCTTAAAATCTCTGTTTGTTAGCAATATGTCATACCGTAACACACAGTGGCGTGCACAGAGGGTAGGCAAAAAAATGTATTCGGCTTGTTTCACCTATTTTAAGTATGTGATTGTACCATTTCAAATATCCATATGCAAGCAAATACTATAGACATATTAATTTGCATTTCAGAACATTAATAAGTTTATTCAGCGGCTCCATACTGACAAAAATACTTTGCCTACCCTAGGATTTCTCTAAACAGTCTTAATTTTAAAATATCTTAGTTTGGACATGAATTAATGTATTTTTTTTAAATGTAAATGGATATGTTGGTAATATTGGTTAATTTAAGGATATTTGTGCTGGAACACGAACAAATAGCATAAAGCATAAACAACTCGCAGATATTTTTGCCTGCTTTCAGTGCACGCCACTGGTAACACAGATACAAATAGATTGAAGTATGTATTTACCAAATTACATGATAACGTAGAGTTGTGCTGTTGACATGAAGTGATACAATTTATTAACAAGATTGATATAGGTACACTCTTAAATTAAGTGATGACTGTGGAAAACTAATGGAAAAAGAAGTGACCACATGCACATTAACAAGAACTAATGCTCAAATGTTCAAACAAACGATATGTAAAAACATCAACTTTAAAAAGTCGACAGTACATGATCGCTTGAGGTGAGCCAACTAAAATAGATAATAGGGTTGATTCTTCATCTCAGAATATACATACTTTAAAATTTTCATTTTTTAAATTTTTTGTGTAGTTGATCCTTACTGTTAAGAATATATATTCTTAACAGTAAGGATCAACTACACAAAGCTGTTGCACTTTACAAGATTTGAAAACCCCACCTTCGGTTTGTATAGCTCGGCTTTCGCCTGCACCACAGATGTTACATAAAATGTGCCTAGCTAACCACAAATCTAAATCACTTTATACGTTCACTCAAAGTTTACTGTTGAAAATTAATACTAAGCACCTGCTTACAAATCAATGGAGCCCCTGAAAATTTTAAAGTATGTATATTCTGAGATGAAGAATCAACCCTATTATCTATTTTAGTTGGCTCACCTCAAGCGATCATGTACTGTCGACTTTTTAAAGTTGATGTTTTTACATATCGTTTGTTTGAACATTTGAGCATTAGTTAGCATATGCCAATATGCATATGCATAGTTGGCATATGCCAATGACCTGATTGTATGATGTGATGATCAATGCGTCAAATGGACATGAAAAAAATGATCTACACAGCTGGTCTCTTCCTGGTTGTGCGTGTTAGTCTTTCCTACCTAGGGGGGTTAGAGGGTACCTACTGCGTGATAGAGTCCACTGCTAGAGTTACATATACATGTAGAAGAAAATGTGTAGAAGAATGCACTAGTGCGCTATAATATCTAGCTTAGTTGATTAATCTTAACAAAGATTGGCCACTGTGACAGCCTTGGTCAGGAGGGCATTATTAAGTACAATGTATGTAAGTCGGCCCTGCGTCTGACATCTCCCCGGTCGTGTCGGTCTTCCGTCCCATCGGATTGTGAGAGGTTAAAGGAACAGGGAGTGCACTTGTGTCTACGCAAGCACTTGTGTAGGTACTATAATATCTCCCGCGTAGATGGCGATTGGCCGCTGTGGTCAGACCAGCAGGACATTATTGTTATTAAGTACTCTCGCGGTCACGAACGGTGTACCACCTTTAGGACGACAATCGCTTGCACGAGCCGGCCCGAAATACGTGCGGGCGAAGTAAGCGCACGTAATGTTGTTCAAACGATTTTGATTGAAAACTAGTACACCGTTCGTGTCCGCGATAGTACAATAATTCACACATCATAACAAAAATATCTCGTAAGTCTGTAGGGCCTAAAATAAAACATAAGTATTAATTGTATAATACTCTCAGAAACCTCTCACGTTGTTTATGTTACATGATTTTGGGACAGGTTGGGCAACGTTGGCAACCTTAGTCACAGGGCTGGGTGTTCATTGTTCAGGGTATTGTTATCGGCGCAGGCGCAGGCGCGGCACTGGCCCGTGTCAATGTTTGGATGGCATCGACGTCACCCGCCTGAGGCACGTGGCCAAGGCCCTTTGTCAGTCAACAGCGTTTTGACGCACACTTAAATGTGCACATTTTCTAGAGAAATTGCTTATAAAGGTGATAATTATTGTGAAAATTTATTCTCTATGTATCTATGATAAGTTCAGAGGACATGCTGGCATCTAGATTAGTGAAGGCTACGCTAATACTATCAACTTTGTAATTACATAAAATTTACAAAAGTAATGAAAAAAAAAATGAATCGCCGAAATGTGTATGTGTATGTACGTGCATAACTTCCGAACGACTGCACCAAATTGGATAAATCTTTTTTTTTGTGTCTGCTAAGGCCAGGAGAAGGTTGCCCAGAAAATTAGAAGATTACGCGGGCGGAGATTTATTTTAATTTTCCCGACGTTTCGAATGCTTTGCAGCACCCATGGTCACGGGCGGACAAAGCATTCGAAACCTCGGGAAAATTAAAATAAATCGCGATATGATCCGTAAGAGGAGATTAATTAGTAAATAACTATCCAAATATTTGTTTAGATAACAAAGAAAAATAAACCGTCGCAAGCATTGAGGAAATATGTGTTAACGTAAGTTTTTTTTTATTTGTTATCTGAATAGTACAGTAAAAACATTTATTTAATCATCTTTATATTAGTAATGACAAAATAACCCTCGAATAAGTTAATGATAAAACCATTACTAAAGGTTTGTTCCATTGACTGATATAACGCAACATGCTTTCAAAAAGTTTGGTTAAAACAAATAAATGGGTAAGGAAACAATCGCCTTTCACTAAGACAAACAGAGGATGTGGCCGGTATTGTCATCGGCAATGCTTGAATGCCACTCCTCGCATTGTTGGACTGTTCTCCAAAAATTTGTACACATAGGCTCGTTCAAAACTACACTACGACTATATTTCATAATTTTCGATTGCAAAATACTTCTTAGCTCTTGAGAGTATGGACTCGAAATTTTACTTCATGTATGTCACATGGCAAGTTTTGTCAACTATCCGTTGTTAAATACAGTTTATTAGCTTAACCATATTCACTTGGGTTTTTCTATACTTCTCAAGAAAGACAAAGCACAAACAAGAGATTCAGTGACGTAAATGTTGTCTGATGTAATACTCTACATTTAAAAAAAAGCTTTACAAAATTAACGTTCGTTCTGATCGTAAACAAAGGTTAAATCACATCAATACATTAAGTGCTACAGCATCTCGCCACAAATCAATGGGATCCCGTCGAACTATGTAACCTCTGAGCGCCAGGTGCTACGCGGGAAGTCCCTCCGCGCGCCTCTCCCGTCCCTCTCCTCCGCACACACACATAGACTCAAAGGAAGTGGACGCACACAATGAAACCATACATTGTACACCGTGACGCAGCGACCTCGCATGTGTGTTTCTGTAATTTATTAATGGCTTGCATTTGCGTATGCGTCCGTCGTAGCGTATGAAAAATGGCAGATATAAATATGAATTGAGTGGACACTAATTCAAAAGTAGAGTTTAAAAGCCCGCGAGTGTTGTCTTGTGACGGCTGAAAGGGGCCGCCGTAACTGCGACATGCCGAAAGTACTTTCAACGGCTTAGATTTTGAGTCTGGTTTATTGATGACAAGTAACACCTTTTGGTTATTAAAAGAGTATGCACCTGTATAAAGCATATGAAAATCATAAACGTATGCAAAATCAGAAGTCTATGCTTTTTAGTCTTTTCTTGTAACCTTATATAATATAATATATAATATCTTGGAACAATTCAGACACGGTCATCTGATCCCAAACTAGGCAGAGCCTGTACTATGGAAACCAGACAACTGATACTAATACAATTTTTTTTTTGTAAATACATACTTATATGGATAAAACACCCAGACACTTGGTGGGAATCGAACCCACAACCTGTTGGTTAGCAGACAGGGTCACTAACCACTAGAACAACAGGCCCGTCCGACACGACAGGGTACTGTAGGTTGAGTGAAACAACATGTAACCATGTGAACGAAGTTGCAAATAACTAGGTTTGAATACTATCCTTACAATGACAGTAGAGACAGCTGTCATAGCCTATGACTAGAAGAAGTTAGTTAATATGCAATTTTTGTAAATATTTTTTCTTTTTTTGTAAAAAAGAAAAAATATTTACAACAATTGCATATTAACTAGCTTCTTCTTTAAGTAGATATTTCGCCAGAAGTTACTATTATCAACCAAACTGCTGGAACCTATCACGCATGCGATGTATATAAAAGGACGCAATACCAACAAGACGTTCTGTATTAACAATTTTTCCATATTATAACATTCCACTACATAAAGTCTGTACTTTTCTTTAAATTTACATTAGCATAAAATATGTAGGTATACAAGTACTAAGTGTACTTAAACTTATCGTCCGAAAATATTATCTCTTGCAAAGATAAAACAAGTTGGTTAAGAGTTACTCATCGTTGGAATGCTTTTAAAAGTTTCCAACTCTACGCCATAGTATTGTACACGTTCACCGTTCACAATGGGAATTATCAACAGGTAGCTAAGGCCTATACAATGTGTCCTTCCGGTATCCAATACTTCATATACAATTTAAACACGACCTTAACTAAACCTCTTAAAGTCGCCTTTCAGTTCAGACTCCAAAATCAAATAGTAACTTGTTCAAAATGTTTAAGCTCGAAAAAATATAATCCAAATATAACCTTATTGTGTCGTTTATAGAGTATATTATTATACGAAGTATATTTGTGTAAGGTTTTAACATGTACTGCAGGGTTACCCGCCATCCGGTGTAAGGTGACACCGTGGGGAAGTGAGCGCCATTTCGGGACAAGCCTAATGCGATATAAGGCATTAACATAATTAAAATATGTTAACATTAATTCGTTTTTAACCTTTTCAACTGGTAGGCTTCACGTTTGTCGACGTAAATGTACCGCGTTTATGTCTTTTCAATGGCATTTCCGGTACCGTTGGTTATGCGACTTTATTATCGCTATGATTATAGATACCGTATTTATTCTCATGTAGACTATAGTAAGCTATAATTTGAAGTCAATGAATTATCTAAAATTGTATAACATACAATTATACGCAGTTTATTATATTTTATTTTGCTTAACTAAAGACAGCAATAATATTTAAACTAATTAGGAAAATAGATGTTTAATTATAAATGGTCACATTATTTTATAGGTATTTATTAATTAATAACGTGAAGTGAAAATTTCCCTAACTTACATTTATAATAATAAAAGTAGTTGCAGTCACCAATTTACATCAAGTACAGTCAGCGTCATATAACTTTGTGAGTGAATAAGATGTCCAGAGTAATCACTAATATTAATTTTTATTTAATATATTGGAACGGGACCAGTATTAAATATATGACATTGTTGTAAACACCTAATCAATAATTATTGAAACAAAATATTTACAGTTTATTTACAAACATGTACACTTAAACTTGGTAAAAAACTTCCTCGAAGTTGTCGCCGCACTGGGAGGGAGGGGTACCTAAAAGACTGGCGGCATTACCCCTTTGTATGGCCAAGCTTATACGTTGGCAGAAAAAGCTACCAGCCCGGCGGTCTCCTGAGACTACGATAAGTTTGGATGAAATTTCTTTCACCAAAGCGTGCGTCTCAATATCAATTAATTAGGACCTAATATTAATAATTTCTATAATTATTCATCCAAGTATTAAAATGACGTGACTTGATAATGACTTGGTTAAGTGTACCAAAAAACTAGAACTGTACTTATAGTATACCTTACCACATTGAAAATAGAGTTTATTTTCCTAGTTAGTGTATCTGTGGAAACTACAGGCATTGAACATATTAATGACGAATTAAAACAATTCATACATTTAACACTGTTAATGTTCCGTCGTCATTTGTACATGACCAAATAGTCATCTTGACTGACACTAATTATATGGCGGTAACTGTACACAGAAAAAATAATTTAATAGTTTGAAGTTACAATCACTATAAGAAACTATAACCATAATTCAAAATTGAGTAATAAAGTACTTGTATATACCTACTTCTTCGTAGTGTTATGAGAAAAATTACACGCGACCGTATCTGGTACATAAATCGTCCTGTATTAATTAAATGTAATCGTTCAGTGATACGATTCGTTTCCCAACGGGCCGTCGATCGAGAACTGGTTCTTTCTCCATCCATTAATTTATACTGCCCAAATTAAATTAACATGAAATGTACACATTATCTATGGGATATTAAAGCGATGTTTTAGTGTTACCTTAGTTTTGTAATCGCTTTAGTAACATTATGGAACACATTTGGTCGCTTAAATGTTAAATAAAACATTTCAAGATCTTTCCGTAGGTACTTATTCACGTACTAGAGGCAATACAGAAAGCTAAACTCCGCCGAAATGGTCTTATCGATCACACGATGCGGTATAAAGCGAGTCTCGTCCTCATTGTGAGCACTCGGAGCTTATTGTGCCATCGCTCGCAATCTAGACTCAAAATAAAAATAATCACAAACAGTAAATGTCGAACGGAACCATAAAAAGTTGAGTAAAAGGCGTCGAAAGAAGGCAGCGAATTTTGAACGAAACCAGTTTAATGAGGGTCGAATTTAAATACGAAAATAAAGCGGTTCCCACGGCGTCGGTCGCGGGAACGGAAGCCTCCATGATGTCGCGACGCGACGCGCGACGCGACACCGCCTATCTCGCGATCGTCGAAGCCGCTCTGGCCCGCGATCCGCCATCATTTCTAAGCTCGCCCGCTAACGTACGTCTAAGGCTTCGAAGCGATATTGCTATAGTTGAATGAATGAAAAAAGTATTGCGGTTTTTCTATGCGTTGGGACCGGAATCGGCCAAACTAGATTCGACGAATAAATGTCACGAAGTCGTTAACGATATAAAATATACAATCTCACCTTTTGAACTTTGGTGCCGTTAATATAATTTCCTAGATACCTACGTAAAAGTTTCTTCTTCTACCTAGAGACTAGTAGGTCCTATAGACACGAGTCGAAGGTCGAATTTAATCGTCAGATAGGCGATTGGATAACACCCGTGAAATCGATTCGATTAATAATAGTTTTTTTACGTTTTTCTATCGATATAATTTGTTATGGCGAGTAGTAATTTATGTCCTATAGCGCTCTGCAATCGGTAGCATTTTGATCCGTATAATTAATTATCAATCTCAGTGTAATTATAGGTAGCCAAGAAAAATAGCTCTAGGTAATGGCGATCTATCATACTCAAACTCGGTTCAATAAAAAGTTCTAATACATTATCGATGTTTCATATTCAGGTAGTCTATAAGTGTCATATTAGTTGTTTTGATGATAAAGTAGGTGTTTTAATTCATTATATCAAATTAAATACGATCTTCACCGTTCATGTATGATGACAATGGATTAAAAATCTTCAAGTCGGGCTACGAGGCTTGAGAATTGATCTTAAATGCTGTGTGTTGAATAACTAAATATCAAAGTAATTTCAAAGCGACTCACTTACTACGCTATTAAACTAAAAAATGGGTACAGTAAAACTCTGAAGGTTGTTGTTGGTAACAAATTAAACTATCACTGTGAGGGACCCAAATCTGTTCAAATAGTACACAAAAAACAAACTGGTGACACTCACAAAAAGTTAATGACACTCATTGTTTTATTTTAATTATAACTACATGAATAGTACTTGGCTCTGCGAATGCTTCACCAATATTACTTTTCGTAGTCAGCATTGACCTTTTCGAAGAAATTGCAAAGAATAATTTGTTTTTCGAAATACACTTACAATATGTAAACACAGTCAAGCCAATCGCGATGTTTAAGTTTGCTTTTGATATTGTCAACACGAGACAGACGGGCGGAACAAGGCCTCTACTTGTATGCTTTTTACATAATCTATTTTTAAATCTTTGTATAGCCGATGGACAAAGGAAAAGTATTTCCCGTTTATTCACTCAAGGTTAACTAAAATGCAAAAACTTAAAGTACACATCGTAATTACAGATGACAAAAAATGTATTGCAAGAACTTCTTGAAGTTGATGTGTAATCTATAAAATTATGCATTTAATGCTTACGCTAATAAAATGACTGCACGAGCTAAATGTGCAAATACCATTCAAAGTTATGTGCCACTGACGTGGTTAATACCCATCATGTATCAATGTTCGCCTTTGTCTGCATATGTGGTGAGCATACAGTAGGTAGCCGTTCCAGTGATGTACGAGCGAACTAACAATGTCGCAAGCTCTCGGCTCATTGAGTGCGCGCGCGCATGAATGACACGCTCGCTGGCCATCGCTGGGCGCGGTTGTTTGTTTTCACAGATCTATGAATGAAGTGACTCTGTCTCGTTCTACTTTGTAGGCTCTCGTTTGGTCAACGTAGGAAATTCATAATTTGTCGAAAATAAGGTGATCTCAGATGTGAGGTAAATGAATGCGATGGGCGTTGCTCTGCGCGAGTCAGATCGATGCCAAGTCAAACGTGTGAGGCAATCAATGTTGTATGGTGTGTGCTATTCGTGTATTTTTCAGAATAATTCTCGAAATTCAGAAAAAATATGTAAGTGAGTCCAAAATATACACGTAAAATAGAAGCTAGTTTTATTTAGGTAGTCAAAGGGTCAGCAGTTTTCATCAAAAATCAAAACGCAACACCAAAATAATCTTAAGTTTTGTTACTCATTATAGATCGTCTCTATACGTTCTATCTATAATATGTTCTGTTCCAAAAATACACCTCGAATCAAGTCATGGACACAGGATAGTTTCAGTGCGAATATTATTATGAAAGTCGTGAAATGAGCTCGTACAAATTGGCGACTGCGTGGGCGTCTTCCTGGAGTTTATTGTATTGATCTCGAAATAGGTTTCCTCGAACTTCGGCGGCACACAAATCTGTCTTTGATTTATTAGCGGAAGATTGCTTAATTTTTAGCTCAGTTAGGTAATAATTTGATTGAAAATATAATTGTTATCAGAAAAATATAGGAATCATATGATACTTCATATGATTCCTATATTTTTCTGATAACAATTCAAAAAATTCTGATCCAAATGTTTTCGTCTTAGCTGAGTTACTACTCAGCTAAGTTTGACGCAAAATGACGAAAACATTTGGATTGATAACAAAGCGTTTTGTATCACAATTATATATGCCGCGGGATTTAAGCGTTGTAAGTTACAGTACAAGTTGAAGTAATTTAAGTCCAACAACAGATGCTAAGTACTCTAGATATAATAACTTGTTCCACACTTTTTCAAATATTCTTTTTAAACATTAATTATAGTCAAACATAATACCTATAACAGTAAATAATATTGCTGTGCAAAAGGGGACAAATAAATAGACGTACACTGATTACTTATGATTCAGCCGTGTCCATAGAATGTACTAAGGTATCATAGCAACATTGGTAGACAAATATTATGTTGATAGTGTTTGCTCTGACAACAGGCCGCGCCAGCCTCAAAGGTCTGCACTACGGAGCCCCGCGATGAGTCACGGCTACATTCTTGGAGATCAGCCTTACGTGGGAGGCTATTGTTGCAGATAAGCTAGACAACATTATCACTTCAATTGTTTGCATTCTTAAGCAGTTGATAACAGCGTATTTGTTGGTGTACACACGAAGATTTGTGTAACATTTTTATACCACGTTAGTTAAGTGCCCGATATAATCGGTAAATGGTTGAAAGATTCAGAAATCTAAACGTTTCGATTCTAGTTTTGGTCTTAATATTTCTGAAAGTAATAGGTGGAACCTAGTATTGGATTCATATTATCATAGTGTCAGCTAGTCTGCCGCAAAACAACATTCTTTAAATATTGCTGTTCCGTTGTAAAGGGCACTGAAGCTGGAGAAATTGCTGGGTTTATGTCACAGGCGACGAGGGGCTTTATAATAAAATAACTTTCCACAGGAAGGCGTGTGTTTCAACAGCAGTCAAGCAGCCGTCAAGCAGAAACTTGCCAAAACATCTGTTACTGCATTGGTATATACCTAGGCAGTATCTTGCACAAGGTACCTACTAAGTAGTAAAATACTTACCTATGCTGCATGTTAGAAATTAAAGCTATACTGCATCGCTGTCTCGTTCTTACGCGTAACAATATCTCTAACGTTCCCACTTACTTGTAGGTTGTCTTCATGAGAGCCAACGCTTACACGCGTTCCTACTATAACTTTACGGCCACTATAAGAACAAAAATTACGAAATATCTAACATAAGGCTTATTAACATAACAGATGGCTCCATCAGTAGGGTATTTCTTAATTAAAGTAAACTTATAGTGAACAGTAATTCTCGTCTCAGTTCCCGGTGTCTTCATATAGCGAGTACCTACCTATAATCATTGCGCTTCAATACGAGATGGGGAGATAGAAGCTGTCGGATGCTGAGGCATCTCTGGAGATAATATCTCGAGTTGGGCCGATAGCATCGTCACTAGCGGTCACTGCCGATGCACTGCACATATTTATCTCTAATTAGTGCAACGTAGCTACGGAAGCAATTAATTTTTAATTATTAATTAGGTAAGTAATTTTTTGTTTGTGCAATTTAGTGTGAAACGCTTAATCTTTAAACTAAGTATAAAATACACACCTGTTTTTCCGCAGAATATGTAGCCTTGCACTGGTTTCTATCTACCTGAACCAAGAGACCTTATCACCTAGTAAGTGACGTGTCTAAGTTACGTCAGATGAGCGCTTTGGATGACTGTTCATTAAATGACGGGAGTAAAGATCTCTTACTAGGTGGTAGGTTCCTTGTACAAGGAACCGTCCAGGTAGGTACCACCGCAGTGTCAGGTATTCTGCCGCCAAGCAGCAGTGTGTAAGCAATGCTGTGTTCCGGCGTGAAGGGCACTGTAGCTGATGAAATTACCAGACACAAAGACTTAATTCTTCTGGTGTTGCTAGCGATCAGGCGGGCCGCACACTTGCTTGCCACCTTGGTAGTTTAAAAAAAGACATTTTTAACCGACTTCAAAAAAGGAGGTTCTGTATTCGACGCGTATGTATGTAATATTAATAAAAATGCGTAATTTTCATATATGTTAGTCTATGTGGGCTTCTAAATGATTTTACCAAATTTCACGAGTGTTTGTATGTATGTATGTATGTATGTATGTATGTATGTATGTATGTATGTATGTATGTATGTATGTAGGTTTGTCCGCGGATTTCTCAGAAACTACATGTCCGATTTCAAAAATTCTTTTTGCAATAGTTAGAGTATCTTTCAACTTAGGGTAGAGTATAAATTTCATCAAAATCGGTCCAGTAGTTTAAGAGATATAAACTTTTTATGTTTTCAGTAAGTTACTGTAATGTAGACGTTCGAGTTGCGTGATAGTGCTGATACCTATCTTGGTAAAATAAGTCACTAAAAAGTGTTAAATAAACTATTTTTAAAAAAATACAAACCGACTTCAAAGTAAATTATCTAAAAAGCATAAAATAACGAAAATATTATTGAAGTTGGTGCAGAATATACACAGCAGGTACGCTAACACCAACTTCAATAATATTTTCGTTATTTTATGCTTTTTAGATAATTTACTTTGAAGTCGGTTTGTATTTTTTTAAAAATAGTTTATGCTCCTTAGTGACGAATTATTGCAGAAATTTGCTGTATAATGTCGTAAGCTGCAACTATAACTTTTATGTGTAAGAAAGACTTTTTGGCTCTGCAAAGTAACAGGAACCACTTTTTGTTCTACTTTTTTATATATACACCGAACATAAATTTGCATATTAAAATACTGCGCTTATTTCAAGATCGATCGATCTGCGTGGGAACCAACAGACATTAATAAATTCACGACCACCGCTCCTGACACGATTGATAAACATTTTAAAATCATTCGCATATCCACACAATAATGATATGTGGCGTTACTAAAGATATACGCTATTTTAACGGCGAACATTGATACAAATCACAGGGGAATAAGCGGGTTGATGGCCTCATAGAATCGTAATTATGTTACTCGAGTAGCTACTCTTATAAATAGGTATAATAATCTGACCGCTGATATTTTTTGATTGCCATCAGATGCGTGATGTGTGTGAGCTCTGGGCCGGTGTGATTAGCATACTGTTTCCATTAAATTCGATCGTTATTATTTTCTAATCGCAGCCGGAGTGAGGTCAGAGTCGCGGCGGACCGGTGCTTGCCGTTGCAACACTTTGTATCTGATCTTGTCGGGGCTTTAAGCGCCATCGTGAGAACACGCACAGAAACCGTTTCATTTCTTTCACCGACCAAATAATCAGTGCTCGTGTTCCTCGGAGATGACGTGAAACCTATTTGTTTGATGGCGGTCGAGCGGTCAACGCCAACGGATTACGACGCACCCATCAAAACGCATCGGTAAAAACGCTCATTTGTGATAAATTTTATGTAGGTGTGGTTACCGTTGGTACCTACCGAATAAATTAGCTCGATTAATCGAGATTTATTTTTGTTGGATCGCGTGAGAAAAGATAATGAACTAGATTGAAACCAGAAAATATTTAAGCTGTATCCTTTGATTGCAGTGTTCAAATAAAATACGTGGTTGAATTCAAAATTCAATTACCGGCGATTACGTCTGATACGATCTCGTTATAGGGTGTTCAAAATCGGTCGGCGTATATGAAATATACTTTGTTGAGTTTAAGGAGGCGATACGGAGTAAATTGCGCAATTTGGTAAAAGTTATACTTGCAATTAGTAGCGGACAAAAACCGCAAACGTGAGCACACGTCCATAGTCCGAGTATTCGAGCCGCGCCCGCAATAAACTGCTGCCAGCAATGCCAGCGATGCCCATCCATCGGCCGCCTGCACCCAGCGCAAATTGCCACACCAATATACTTTTTTCAAAGCATTGATGAGATTGTTATTTCTTATTGCAGAGAAGACGTGCAGATTACTTGAGTGCAATGACTGTTTAAAAACATACAACTTGCGCGACTTCAGACCAAAAATTAGATCACCTGCCCCCTTAGCCAAGCCAAGTTGCCATTCTACTTCTCTAACTGTCGCACCAACAAACGTCAATTATAGTTAATGCTCATTACAGCATTTTTTGAAATACGATTAAATATCTCGTGTTAAACTATCGAGAATAATCATAAACGGCTTCGACAGTCGAAATAAATAGATTTTAATAATTGACTTAATTAAAGTTAATTGACGTTTGTGAGTGCAGCAGTCACAGAATAATAATAAGTCATTCCCAAACTATTCTGTAGACTTCCGTATTTTAAAAAAAATTACAACTTGGCTATACGGCCCCTGTGCATTTAAATCGTAAGATTGGAAGCTACGTACTTAATCTGTCCGTTAAAGTCAAATGTCTTGGACCGTTCTGTTTTCGTATGATATTTATGAGTGGAGAATGTCTTGGTGAATCTACGTCACCGTAAATACACGTTGTTTTCACTATACTGTTAGCCGGACGACGGCAAGAAAGGTCCGGTGAAAAACCTGATAGCCAGTATCACCATAAGACACGGGAATCTTGCCTTCCGCTAATTATTTACGATATATTGCGTAACGGTGAAACGCCGGGAAGGAGACGAGAAAAAAACGTGTTCTACAGGATGCAAGTCACCTCGCCTCGAGATAAATGCAAGCAAATTTTTACCGTAACACGTTCCCTTACGATACATTATACCACGATGGTGCTGCTCGCTTGGTCACTTTTAGAATATCTTTATTCATATTTCGAACGATCTCGATAAAGCAGAAATGGACTCCGATCGATTGATGATTGCGGCTTAATCTGGACTCTACGCATCGCGGGATACGATCGACTTTCAATCGATACGGGCTCTAAACGGCGGTCTGTTTATGCTGGCGTCGTAATTAAAGATACCATAGCAGGAACCAGGAAGAGTGTCGTACTATCTCAACAGTTAGCCGGAAGTCAGTCGATCTGTGAGTTCATTCATAAATGAGAGACTCGACGCGACAATGTGGTATGACAGGTTGGCGCACTGAGCTATAATGACATTTATTTATAACTTCCATAGGCATACATTAGCGAAGCGGCCGAACCTAAATAATTAAGCATGAATGAAACGCAGCTTTTAATTGAGTAGAAATGTGAGCAAACATTTTGTTAGCCACGTTGTTGTTAGAGGTCTCATGGCTTTTGTTCAGACACCAAATTTGGAAAATCAATATTTGATGGCAAATGTATGGTAAACTAAATATGCATAGGACGCCTATATAAACAAGAGGTGTCGTTACCGTAAAGATCGAAGCCTAAATCGGTACAGCAGAACTGATATGGTTCGAAACTTAACTAGGTAAGTTTGTTCCATTAAGTAAGTGTCCGGTTTTGTTTTTAATATTACTAAGCTAATTTCCATTAGGTAACTGATATCTCTGCAGATAAAAATGACACATAAAATTATTGATATCATTTCGACTTTTTCATGTACATAACAGAAACGGACAACCGCACGACCGCAGAAGACCTCATTCCCATCGAGTATAAAAACACTGCAAATGGTCGGTTGTTTGTCCACTCAACAGACAAAGAGGCATGATGTGTAACAATTAGTTGGTTCGTCGAGACGCAGGGGTGTCTCCGGGGCAAAGGGCGAGGCTCTGATTGATGTAATCGAGTTAAAGCGAGTCAAACAAAAAGAGTAGAACAATTAGTGGCGTGGGCGCATCGTGCTTCCGTCCACCGCACGCTGCCATGTCTAACACAATTACAGAGATGGTTCTGATAGGAAAAAGTTAATTATAACTTTGATCGGGGAGACAATTTCAATTTTAGGCTACTTTGAAATTATATTACTTATACATATATCGATACTTTGATGTACCAGTGCTGCTGCAAGCTATATAACATGATGTTGATTGAATGATTATTTAGAAACTAAATAAAAACGATGTTAAAATTACGAGATCAAAATATTGTAAAACTAATAATTATATGTTACTATATCAAATCTAGCACTAGCAGCTCAGTGGGCGAGCGCTTGCCTTGGAAACAAGGTGCGCAGGTTCGAACCCCGGCTCGCACCTCTGATTTATTTAATTAATCATGAGCGAATCGTCTTTGTGCGATTGTTACTAGCTTTCGGTGAAGGAAAACATCGTGAGGAAACCTGCATGTCTGAGAAAGCCTCACTAGCTTTCGAATGACGTGTGAAGTCCGCCAACCCGCACTTGGCCACTATGGCCTAAGCTCCTTCACCTTGAAGGGAGGCCCGTGCCCAGCAGTGGGACATTAACAAGGGCTGGTATTATTATTATTATTATATCAAATCTATTTGTATATGGTAACATGTTAGGTACTTCGCAACCAATGTTACATTAGAAACTAGAAGTTACGACAACTTGGGTATGTATGAACGTTCACATTAGATGTTTCTTGTTGGAAATAACTATATACATATGTATAACGGTATTAATTAAAGAATTTTCGTTATTAAATGTCAGTATATGTACACGTTAGTGCAAGATGATATCATCGCAACTGATTTGTACCTAGTAATTTAGATTAGTTTAAATTTAACATCATCTGTACTTAAAGCTGATTGAAAAATCCCAATGAATTATAATTTTGTAATCCTCAAGTCTCTAATGAATGCTTGCAACTATTATATTTAGTACTGAATTACGATTGTAACCTCGGATTATGTAAATCGGTCAGTTTTACTGCTTTATCGTCAACGATTTATTTCGCAGGACAGCGCTCGCTATTATTCCCGTGACAGGAAGTGCCCCGCCGGACGCGCGTATCTAGCTACCTTATCTATCTCATTCTCTTTATAGATTTGTCATACTCCATCCTCTCGCTCCCACAGGCGTTACGCGGTCTCTTTCCGACATCCACAGATCGCATATGTCACTCCCGCTCGCACCAGTACCATTCCACTCGCGTGTTGCGTAATGAGGCGGTCAAATTTTACTTTGTATGTTGACCGTTATATTACTGCGCCCGCCGTCATCTAGCCCCGCCGAGATGAACCGGCCACTTTCGGCCGAGCTACTGTTTAATGATACATCATTACATAAAAAGTATCTCGGTCGGAGTGTGGTTACATATTTTATTTTAAAAGTTACCCGTGTGCCTACTTGACCAGATTTAATTTTTAAGTTCCGTTCTAAAAATACATAAATAATGATGTGTGTAACGGCCGCGGACCAGAAGCTGCGCCCGCGCACCTCAAGCCGCTAGAAATCATCTCGACGTCCGGCCATTCCGCCAGTTGCAGCGTTTTAATTATTAATGAAACCGGCCGCCACGGGAAAGCCGCACTACTGCCGGTCCACTTCCGCTCGCAACGTTGCGCTTCATTCATAAAATCCGACGACTCTGCGCAACCGCACTATTTCACATTAACATCCATACCAAAATAAACTCTAGCGTAACTGGGCAGAGTCTATATTGCATCCTCGATTTAGATACTAGCGACTCTTTTATATCGCAGAATCCAAACACAGAAATAGACGACGTAAAAAGCCGTAACTCGAAGCGTGCGCACACGAAAGTAGTTTTTCCATCGACAGCAGAAAGTTGTTTTCCGTCTGAATAAACACTACTAGTTAGGCCTTATAAGGTGTTGATGTTCTCGGTTGATTTACTCTCTTGTCATGAATGGGATGCGTTCTGTGGTCGGTGAGGTGCGAAGATCAAGCAATCCGTGAATGGAGTGCGCAATGTCACTGAACATTCGCTTCATACCTGTATCGCTACGCTGCCTGGCGTTGACTGTGGTGACGCTGAACGGTCCATACCAGTGAAAACCCAAGCATACAAACTAACACTTAAGACAGCCAATATATGGAAACTTGGGTGCATGTGTTAGTCATACTTGTAAGGGCATAATGCACAAACTCATGCATGCCTAAAGCAAAATGTAAAGAGAAATCTACATCCTGTGTAAACTGTAAATATTCAATGAAAATTGAAGCCGATCGACAGTTATTTATCATTTATTTCCCGTGTACTTTTATCTCGAGGCGCTTATTGCCGAGTTTCTCATGCTCTGCACTGTAACAGTTTTTGTTAATGCAAATTTTGTGATAGACTTCCGATTTCATATAGAGGATATTTTGCAACACCAGAGGAAGTTTGCTAGACATTAAAAATGGTCGATTATTATTATTTCGAAATATATCAGCCGCCAATCGCCATTTGAAAGTTTCTACACATGTTTAACGTGGCGCAGGTGAGCTTAACAAAACTGTAAATGTTATGTAATAGGTCATAATAGTAATTAGATATTGCTGTTCGAGTAGTAAAGTGCCTATGTTGTTGTTGGCTAGGTTGTAGGTGCAAGAGATCGTCCAGATAGGCACCATCACAGTGTCAGATACTCTGCCGCAAAGTAGCAGTATTTTAACAATGCTATGTAGGTACTAGTGCGAAGGGCACTGTAGTTAGAGATGTTTTTAAGCTCAGAAGACAACACGTACTTTCTCAAGCGAAACATAGCCTTCAATGCAGCCCTTCGTGAACACACGTGTTCTATACCATCAGATAGATGCTATGACGTCACAAAGTTGCATAAAAAAAGTCCACTGATAGTCTAAAATATAGACTGTCAAACTCTACATCACTAGACTCGACACCATTCCTGAACCACTATCTAAATAAATAACTAGAAAAAGACAGTTGACAGTCTAAAATTTATATCTGGCTCTACATCACTAGTTGTTGACTCCACATCACTCCTAAAACACCATCTCGTCACTTAGTTGCATAAACAACACGTTGGTTAATCTATATAATGTAGACCATCAGACTTTACAGCATTTGGTGTACTCTTCATTACTTTTATATCACTATACCGTCACTAAGTTTCATAAAAAGACGGGTGGTAGTCTAGTCAATTTAGACTATCAGAATCTACATCACTAGGTGTAGACTCTACACCACTCCTAAACCACTATTCCATCAATAAACTGCATAAAAAGACGGCTGAAAATCTACAATGAAGACTATCAGTATCTACATAACTATTTCTAGACTCAACACGACATCTAAACCACTATCTCTTCACTAAACTGCATATAAGATGGCTTATAGTCTTTATAGTCTTCAGTAGACTATCAAATGCTTAGTCTACGACTCCTAAACCACTATTCTCGGACATTATAAGTACCCTATAAGAAATTATTGCCACACGCGACTTTGTAGTCTAACTGACTGGTAATATAGTAGACTTTATCATGTAGGTTTATTCAAACCATCCTATCATCGGTTCGGTGGTCAACGTGTGCTGGCGCATCGGAACTTCTTTCTTGGAAGTAATCGATGAGCTCCCATTCATTTTGCGTATTTGCACGAACAAAAAGGTTTCGCTGCCACACTGTCTGCAGCCACAAAAGAGCGTCCTTTTTTAAAAAATTTTGGTGCCTTATAAATGCAACCTCCAAACGGGCTTCGCCATACTGAATCTTATTAACAAAACATTTGAGTGTATTTCAGCTGATTGATATTAGCTTCACTATAATGAGCAATGTTTTTGCGTTACCTGCCGCACAATATGGCCCCGCACACCGGATATAGTGTGATAGTGTGTGAATGAATGGCGCAGGATAAAAAATCGCATTTGCGATTATGCACGAGCGATTTGTCGCCGTCATACGATACGCAGCAGCGAGCGGCCTGCGATTATTGGATCACGTTACACGGAAGATGTTAGAGGAAGCCCCTTTTGCCCTTTATAGGTATTGTATTGAGTGTCAGGGTCTAAATTTATGTAATACAATGAGTAATTTGGTATTATAATGTATATTGTAGAATAGACGCTTTAGATTTAGATTGTTATTGATTGTGTTGACGGGCCCGTTGGTCTAGTGGTCAGACACCCTGCCCGCTAACCGATGGGTCGTGGGTTCGATTCCCGCCAAGTGTCTGGGTGTTGTTTATCTATTTAAGTACGTATTTACAAAAAAAAAGTATATAAGTATTAGTATCAGTTGTCTGGTTTCCATAGTACAGGCTCTGCCTAGTTTGGGATCGGATGACCGTGTGTGGATTGTCCCAAGATATTATTATTATTATTATTACAGGAGTATCACATAAGTTGGTATTTATTTATTTTGCTAGTGCTAAGTGTTTGCGCGGATTTCGAAAGAAGAAGTTTGTTATTAGCTCTATTGTCGTATAGCTCGTATTATAAGTATTAACTTATATTAAGAGAAACTAAAACAAGATGATTTTTTTTGGTATCAGCATAGCATCAGTGACAAACAGACAGACAAAGTCGCACCATTAGGGTTCCTTTTTTACCTTTTAGATATGGAACCCCAAATCCAGGGTAGGACCCACCCTTGTGCTAGTTATAGAGCGTCCAACCGTTTATTTTCTTTTGACAGCACCAATAGAACGTAACTGCGTCATGTTACGCAAAAGTTCACTTTTAAGAGTTCACTTAAAGTGAACTTTTAAAAGTGGACACGGTTGGACGCTCTATAGTAATCATAATAATCATAATCATTTATTTGTAAAGTTATTTAACACGTCAGTTCATTTAAGTCAATACAGTCAATCCAAATCACAAATTACATATTAATTTATTATAAGAAAAACATCAATTAGCACTACTAGTCTCTATAGTCGTTAATTTCATGTCACAATTTAGTCATAATATCAAAATAATAATTAATGTCAATGTCATTTATGAAAAATAATATTAACAAATACAGGTCAAAAATCAATTAATTAATAATAATCGAGGCATATAGTCTGTAAAGTATCAGTGTGTGCAAACATTGCAGTGTTCCGGTGTGAACTGTAAATGCCCAAGTGAAGTCAAAAGACATGACAGGCATGAGAACGTCGTGCTCGGCTCATTGCATTTGTCAAATGCAATTAACTAATAACTTGTATTGTATTAATTATTGAAAAAGTAATCATATTTTAGATTAAAAAGTTATTTTTAAAATAATTAATTTAATACGGAAGTTCGTTAAGTTATTTAGTTAGGTACTCGGCCCACCCAACTACTTAACTTTTCTAGTATTTCGGCACATTTTCATGTGTTTCCGTTCTAGTTTAGTGGATCCAAAGAGATTTGTTTGCTCTCTCAACGATCAATTATCTTGGTGACCGATCTTTCCGAGTTTATTTTTATTATTCAAATATTGTAAAGAATTTAATACTTAATTAGCTTTTATGTTTTATTTACTTATAAACTATTTGTATTTAGTATAAATCACAGTTTATTTTTTATTCCTACATTCCAGATGTTCGAGAATGCTTTGCAACCCTGACTTAAACTAATTATCCTATATTTGTTTATCCTGTCCCACGTACAATTACTTACGTGAATTGCTGTTATTACGCGACATATTATAAAATACGTACATCACATACGATATGCATGAAATTGTCAGAGAAAAACAGCAATTGATTAAAATTGAAGGCTGCAGTGTAAATTCAGTGTCAGTTTTAAAAGCACACTTGCGGCATGTCATGTATGAGAGGTGTATAATTCATTTCTGTTTGATGTAAGTAGCCATTAGTCGCCGCCGCTCTCGAAAACAACGCTTAAACACCTGTCAATTACAATATTTTTAACGCAAGCTCGACTCTCGCGACGCTTTATATGCGTCGTTGCGTTGACAAAATAATCATCAATTAAGATTTTAACTAAGACATTTTGAGAACGCAATAAAAGTATGTTTAATCGCTTTATTGCGGATCAAATGAATTATGAGTAGGCGACTACTTTTTTCTACGGCCATACAAGTGTATAAATTAGTGGTATATTTATGATTCCCAAAAAAAAAAAAAACGACGATACGTCACGCCAGTTTATCAAAATATCTCATTTAGTGTATTTCAACAGATCAACACATTTGAAAATATAATGTGTGTCGCGGCGGCTTGGCATCGATCTCCCGTTTCGAGAAATGATCAATCATAAAGCGCGAGGTGATTTTTCAAGAGGACAGTCTCGACGCGTTTTGTTTTCCCAAAACACAAAATTAAACCCGACCAATGAGCTTTTAAATATAGTTTGAACGTTCAAAATAACCGCACAGTGTTGAAACGGCGGCTCTCTCACCTGTTTCACAGTATGCCGACTTATTTTCACGGCGTACGAAATGATTCGACCAATTTATTCCACAGGAAACAACACGCTACTCTAAGCTTCAGTGCTAAATGTAATTACTTGATGTATTTAAAGTAATGATAGTAAGCAAAATTGACATGTACCTATTCCGTTTAGTAGGTTGTGTTCAAGATAATGTCTCTTTCTGCGTAGATCAGACCAACAATAATAACTAAGAAGACCTGAGGGTACACCGGGATAATTATGACATAAGGACGTTCAACACCTCAGTCCTCCTTCCCGTGACCACGGGTTGCGGCATACCATTCGAAACGTCGGGAAGATAAAAATCAAAAATGAACATTGATATAATTTGTAAAAGTAGTCTCTTGCACAAGAAACCTACATTAATTTTATGATACTGATGCGAAGGGAATTGTAGCTGGTGAAATTACCGGACACAAAGAATTAATATCTAATGCCTTAAGGGTCGGCAACGCGCTAGTGATTCTTCTGGTGTTGCTAGCGTCTATTGGTTGCGGTGACTGCTTACCATCTGGCGGGCCTCCTTGGTAGTAAAAACAAACACCGTTAGAGGTTCTTATAGCCAGTTGTAATCACTGTTCGGTTAACGAACAGTTAGTTAGGCGACGTGAGTCAAGGTTATTCCGTAGGTTACTGGTTAATAGCATTTTTGATAAGCATCTACGTGCTCCGGAGGCTAAATAAAAACGCTCCTGCTTGTTGACAAGAACAACAGTTGTTAAGCCAATTCGGAGGCCGTTTGCAGCCGCTTGGCAGCTTGAAAAACACCAGGTTGGCCACTAAACATACGATAAAAACACCATTTTAAGTTATGAATCATTTTAGCAGTGCATGCACGCATATGGCGCGGCGTGGAGGATACCACCAATGTCATACAATTGCTTGGTCAAACAGCAGCCACGAATAAGGCTGTTATTTCTTAGCGAGTGTGAGTTGGGTGCCGTGCACTGAATGACGCATTGTAGGGCTGCAACACTTCGTAATACATTTTTTTTTACTAGGGGCATACACTTAATTTCCCCGTAGGACGTTCGGGTTCGAATAGAAACCCTCCCATCTCTTCCCGCTGGGTGTCTAGAAGGCGACTAAGGGAAAACCATAGGACGGGCAGTAGCGTCTTCTTTGTGATATCTAACTACACGTGTTACCCTCAAGACGCCTGCCAAGTGTGAGCACGGTTGAGTATTAGTAAATTATTGAGTATTATATAATATTACTTTGACTCGAAAATAGATGCGGATATCTTTTTAATGCAACTTATTGATGAGACAAGCAAAAGCATACGCTGCATGATTTAATGTTCAGACAAGGAATTCAATATTTTAATGAGAACGGTATTAAATTTACTTCACCACCTCTCTTCTTCTTTCTTTGGCCTCGCCTGTTCCCGTTACGCGGGGTCGGCTTTCCCAATCATGTGACGCCGTTTACTTCGGTCTCGTGCATCATCTTCCTTGAGTCTCATCTCCCTCAAGTGCTTTTGGATTTTCGTCAACCATGTCATGCGGTCTACCTCTTCCCCTCTTCTTCGTAGCTATGAAAAGGTACTTTTTCACTACTTGGTCATCCGTTCGTCGGAGTATATGACCGTACCATCTCAGTCTCGACTGTTTCCCTTCTCGACTCTTTCACATTATCTACTACTCTATGACTCTGAGTGTGATTCCTCCTGCCCATCGTAGCATACGCATTTCTGTCTTGTGGAGTTTTTGCTCGTGGGTCTTTTTCATCGGCCATGCTACTTAACCATATCAAGAAGAAAGAAAACTGTAAATTTGGACAGCTTGGCAGCCCTACGCGGGGCACTTCACCGCGCTTATTAGTCGGTCGGTAGTGAGCAGTGAATGAACTGGCAACCGGTTTCGTCGCTCTAATATACATCCAGTTCATAACTAGCGGGCAACACACGGGATTATCCAAAAACCATTTCGTGTGGCTGTAAATCTACGTAACGTATTTTATTGTTGATGTCTTTATAGGTTTTGTGTGATTGTCTGCCAGATTGATATACGTACCTCGGTGTAGTCGCGGGATGCATCGGTGAACACTGTGTTTGATTAATCATTGGTACGTTACCTGGA
Organism: Furcula furcula; assembly: GCA_911728495.1. Classification (NCBI taxonomy): domain Eukaryota; kingdom Metazoa; phylum Arthropoda; class Insecta; order Lepidoptera; family Notodontidae; genus Furcula; species Furcula furcula. The sequence goes on from OU452262.1 coordinate 10,120,465, forward strand.
ACAGAAATAGATAAATAAAGGATTGTATAAAAATGTAGAGTTAGGATCTCCTTTGGAGGGGTTAAACTATTCTTGTACAGTTGTGACAACATCGATTTATGTTTAATAAAATATTGTTCGCTATTTATCGAACTTTCTGATTTCGAGTATTTTACTTACTCCATATAATAAAGTATTGGTATCAGTTGTCTGGTAACCATATTACAGGCTCTGCCTAGTTACAGCTCAGATGACTGAGTGGATTATCCCAGGATATAATTATAATATAAGCTAGTGCCTGTCCACGCGAAGAAAGTTGTGAAGCCGCTGTGGTCGGAAGCGCATTTAGAAACAACAGAAGGAAATGAGTCAAAACTATCGCTGTGTCGGCGTCAAGAGGGACCATCTATCTCTCCTCCTTAGCTGCTAGAACAGCGACATTACAAAAGGCAGTGGCACTTACACACTACTCACTTACCACAGAAAGCAACCGAATAAATTGTAATGTAGTGTTATTTGTCTGCGATTTTCTGTACGATGCAGGTTTTTCCGCAGATGGGCTACTCAAATGAACAAAGGTTTCCTATATGTCCTACCTTTCATATTTATTTTATATTTTTTTCCTGTTTCATCTATCACAGGGTAATAATTCCTAGTAGTAATCCTGAGAAAAAATACATATGACCACATCCTAATTTAGGCATATCCTGAATGTACCTACTTTCAGCGTCAGTAGTACTACTTGCTCGGGAGTCAGGACGGTAAGAATGCCATTTACCCCAGTTGAACCCCACAGGTTCCGGGGACCCATCGAAGATTTCCCCGTGAAAAAAGTACCAATACACACTGGTGTGTATATAACAGATAGTTGCTATACGGCTTTATAATAGCGATTGTTATTTTCACCCCTTCGTTCACCGTTGCTCAGGGGGTGAAATAATGACAGTAACTGTCATGTGTATTCCGAAGGAAGAGGCGTGGTTACCAGACGACTTCCAATGGGATCCGCGACGATGTCAGTTGAACGACATTTGATACCAAGGGGACATATTTAACTGATTTTATTTGGATTAAGAATAGGGGAATCTGGATGCGGTTTTGTCAGTAAATATAATGATATGTACCCATGTATATTATGATAACAATAATTCTTACCGAAGTGTCACTGTTTCCCTGCGAAGCAAAATTGTAATGTACATAAATTGTAGCTTAGAAAAATTGTTTGCGTAGCATGAGTCTCTTATACCATTTTCCACGAATGTACTGGTCTTATTTCGGTATATTATTGTTTTGAGTACCTATTCGGAAACTTGTGTGTTCCTGAAATATTGAATTTTGTTGCGGAGATATTGTAAAATTTGTTATTAATCTAGTTAAGTATTGTTTTTGAGGTTGCGTTGAAGACTAAAATTAAAATATCAATTACTTGCCAACAAATTTAGTTCATTATAACTTTTGTTTTCGTATATTTATTGAAATCCATTCCGAAATCAGATTTCGGAATGGATTTCTTAGTAACGTAGCAATATATATATATTAATATATATGTTCAATATATTAATATATTGATGATTGAAAATTTGCTAGCTACGTTATTTAACAACGTTTAGCATTTATTGTCCGGAATACTGAGTTAAGAAATGATAATCACCTTAGACTATGTATAACTTATTCATTTCCCAACTATAAAAGACGACCAAATTCATTAGCGGATACGAAAACACATAAATTACTTTTACCATAAAACAAGATAATCTGTGTAAAATTATACGACGGCGCGTAGATATTTTAGTTGCGAGCTTCCAGCAGTGTCAGCGAAACAGGGAGTGTGTATTAAATTTCCAAATCCAATAGAAACTAGTTGTGTATATTTTTTATATGCGTCTCTTCCGGCGATATGTGTCGCTGGTCCGACTCTACCATTTCTCACGCCAATTTGCTATCGGCTGACACGTTGACAGCCAATACCGACCACCATTCATAAAAACAAAAAATTAAACTATTTCCTAATTAAAAACTATTAAAAAGTGTATTCGGCGGCGATAGCGTCGCCCACTTCCGCATGGAGTTATTTGTGGCTGTTAACCCTTCACCGGCTATTAAGGGACTGTCGGGGTTAAATGAGACATTTTTCAAAAGCGGCTCCCCGCTGACGGGCTTAATGAGATGTCGCGATGTGTTATTTCAGTCGTACACCGGTTTAAAATGGAAAAAAGAATAGGAAAATCGTAGATAATGAACCTTTCGGATTTGTAATTAGAAACAAAAAGGTCTTTGCGATGTGTGCGTGATTGTTGAATGTGAGCGTGTAGTTTCTCATCAAGATGTGTGTACGTGTTTGTGTGTGTGTTTCTTGAATGATTCGTAAGTGGAGCGTAGATATTAGTCGGATGATTGCCTCGAATCCACGTGTATGGTTACGTGTCGGTCCATTGATTGCGCGATGACGATGGCTAACCGTCTGTGACGACTGCTCCTGCAATACAGGGTTATTTATTGCAGTAGCTTTCGAACTTCGACATTTATTGACCGAATACATTATCTGTGCCGTTACAATACGAGATTGATTGCCTGATTGATTGTATTCAGACGTGGAACAATACATTTGACATGCAGCCCATTCTTGTTTCTCTTGTTATACCTATTAGATGAAATTGATTTACAATCACCGAAGTTTACACCAATTATCCTGCATCATAACATTAGCTGAACATCCGAGACTGGTAAAAGGCTGTTTTACTAAGACTATAGATTCCTTAGATTTTATAGTAAAATTATCTAGTTAGCTCTCTTGTGTTGTGTCAAGTACAAGATTGTCACTTTCACGCAAATAGAACTCGCTAGTAAAGCTCGTTAAACAGCAAGCTTTTCATTAATCGAAGATTAATAAAATATAGGAGAGCCCCCTTTCTAAAAGTGAAAAAATTCCGAACGAAAGCCTTCCTCTTAGAAGGGAGGCCTGCCAAGTATTGGGATTTCCCCACGCTTGGCAGACGTCTTGGGGATCGCAGTATAGGTGGTAGGTAATCAATAGAAAGACGCTACTGCCCGACTTCTTGTTTTCCCTTCGTCACTTCTTACGGTCACGGGAGGAGACGGGAGGGTGCCAGGACACCCTACCGATTACAAACATTTCATTAATACAAACAAATATGTGTCGACTATAGAAAACGTGTAAAGGAGACAGGAAACTGTCACTGAGGTACTAATTTAGTCGGCCTCGTGGTAAGTTTCAGCTTATCTCCGTAAAAACCTGTTTTGCAAGCCGTGGGAAACGCACTTACACAAGCAATAATCCACCTAGTTTTATATATAGGGCTGTGCCACCACGCCGCGCCTACAGCTTGCCGCGAACGTAATTTACCAAACGGCGCTTTCACATTTCCATTGAAACCATTAATTGTAATGTTCAATGAGGTAGTTTATACTTAGCTTGTTTATAGATAAATAACCAATAGACCGAGTGGTTAAACTTCAATCAATTCGTCAAATAAATTAGTTTCAATTTGCGTTGTCAATTAAATATTATTGCGAACAGGTAACCCTATCGATAATCGCCTGAGGCAGCGTCCCATTCATTGGCGTATGCATGTGTGCGTGCATGTGTTTGTAGGTGTATGCGTCTATACATATGATCTGAGCTACCGTTACCGCATGGAGCACGGATATGTATCTACACCAAATTGTCTGTCTGTCGGCCTGTACGGACAAATGATGACCTCTTTTTATACACTCGCTGTAACACGATTGTAATCAGAAAGCTTATTAATAATGTTGCGATCTCAATATAGAGAATACAATAATGAATGGACAGTAATAAAAAAGAAAGAAAACAGTAGCTTATCTATGGTTTTGTTCTTTTTTTGTTTTAATAAATGAGGTGCTGCGAAGGGCATTGGGAAAAAAGGTCTAGTGTCTAGCGTAGAAGATATATTAATATGTTATGTGTTATAGAAGGTATTCGTTTCAAAGCGTGACATCGAAGTAAAACGGCAATAAATTTAAGAAGCATTACGTATAGCACGTGATGGATAGCGTCCTCTCGATGCGATGGCATGTAACCCTTTCAACGTTACATTTATAAAATGTAACCCCAACATAACATTTTTTAACTCCATGGTGGCTCCATAATTAGACTTTAAAAAATGTCTACCTATTGTTTTTTATTTATTGATGCGGTTATGGCCAAGTGACTAAGTGCTAAAACGCCATAAGATGCCGGCTCAAACCCACCCCGATATGATTTACAGTCTCTATAAGCGTAAATATGGATGTGTAATACCTAATAATAATAATAGTGTACCGTTACTGTAGTATAGCGTAATTTTTGACTTATATCCCATAACAATAAAAACAGATTTGGTATACTTACGAGCTTAAAACACCACTGTAGTACTCTATCGAAGCCCTCAACATACAACAAATCATTCAATTTTAATTCCATCTAGTACCAATGATCTTGCAGTTGAAACAAAAACAATTTTCTTCGAGCAGCGGTTATTAATTCTAAAGTGGAGTTTATAAGTAGATAATACAGGCTTAATGTACGAGATGATGGTTCGTATCAATTTGTTTGCTCCCAATAGGCACAGCTTGGCTACTCGACGTGAGTCCGGCCAACGACTTCGTAATAATATGTAATAACACGACCCAGCTATATGTTTTAACAAGCGAATTGTAGGACACAATGGCAATGGTCAGATTTATAAAAGCAACTATTTAATTTGGTATTTAGAACAAGAATAAATCACTGGTCATTACTGTACGTACCTACGTTCTATACATTTGCAGGGTTATTTGCAAAATAAAGCAAACTATGTATTTTACGTTGTTAAGCTTTTTGGTATTTTAAAAATTCAATCACCACATACAAATGCGTAAGCTGAATTTCCTGTTTTTCTACACAATGTTTAGTTTTACCATAGACAAACGTACTCTATCCCCCTGGATAAATAAAATCATGTGACATTCTTTATTTTAATTTAGTGTAATATGTAAATTTCAGATTAAATATAATTAGTAGTTAGTGATCGATTTTTGGCAAATTAAAGTAAGTATACCTCTATAAAAACTCTCATAATCGTGATGTTTTACAATACTAACCATTGTCAAACATATATATTTACAAGCGTTACTTAAAAATAAATCAGTTTACAGACGATAAAAATCTAACAAACCCACACACGCTGAAATTTAAATATGAATGGTCTATTCTGGTTGCATAAGATTGAAAATTCACTGAAGATTGTAATGGTGCGTCGTGTATCCATTACACCGGGATTATTCATTTATCATTGCATCTTCGAACGAAGTCTAAATATCACTTGTTACGATACGAAGTGAGTCATGATAGGTACGGGTTCATAAAGATTTACATACTGATTATTGCAATTCCTTTTGCGAAACAGCAAAAAATTGACAGCCACTTTTCAACTGATTATTTTAGTTTGTTTATACGTACAAATATATACATACGTGCAGTTTTACATGTAGAATAAAATCTGTCTGTCCGTATTACACATTAGTGGTTAAAAAATAATTTTGTTGAAACTAAATATTTACAGTTTATTTACAAACATGTACACTTAAACTAGGTAAAATACCTCCTCAAAGGTGTCGCCGCACTGGGAGGGAAGGGTACCTAAAAGACCGGCGGCATTACCCCTTTGTATAGCCAAGCTTATACGTTGGCAGAAAAAGCTACCAGCCCGGTGGTCTCCTGAGACTTCGATAAGTTTGGATGAAATTTCTTTCACCAAACCGTGCACCTCATGAGACCAAGGCCCCATGGTCTCCACCGCAAAGGGCGCAAATATATAGCTCGAACCTAGAGCTGCATATTTGCGCCGCTTTGCATCACTAGCGGTCGCCGCAGCCCCTCCAGCCACCCTGCAAGTTGCCGAGGTGTGGGACGCAGCAAGTGTGTCGAGACATGTCGCATCCCACACCAACGGCTTTCCATGTTGCCATGGTACTAAAGTAACATAATCAGGCATCATAATTATAATATTTTTATAGCACTTCCTGGCCCGAAGTCACGTGCTTCGTGATCTGACTAGACCTAATGGAAAAACTGGCATTGTTTTTTTTTGTGTGCAGCAATTCTTAGTAGAAGAGTTTAGAACCTTGTTTACCACCAAACAAGGTTCTAAACTCTAAATACACACATAGAGAAGACTCTAAATACACAGGACCTTTCGCTTTTATTTCGCTGAAGACGTTCGTTTAATTGTCGCCTTTTCCACCGCTATCTAGCTGAGACTTTAGTTATTATTATCTCAGGAATCCAGAAATTTGACCGGCTACAAAGCCGTGCATACTGTAACACAATCATGTTTATACACTGCGATATACACTACCTCACTGGTCCCTTGCAGAAAGAACCTACAATCTAGTATGGGAGGACCCTAACCCTGAACACACTATCGGACTGCCCTTCTGGGTATTGACTAGCACCTTTTAAGGTGAATTTTAACAAAACATAGGTGGTGCATTAAAGCTCTGCCTAATAAGAAAAAATATTTCGTTAATACTTTTTATTGGATGAACTATATGAAAGGGAGAAGTCTCTCAGCAGTCAAGTGTTCTTGATAGAGTACCAACAACTTTACACCACAACAACACAACGCCACTCAGGGGTGGTTTTCCAAGAAGACTGATGTGCTTCAACCTTTCCAGTTAGACTGCTGTACTATAACATTTCCAGTCAGATTGCTTCCAATCAGCGTAATTTATCAGAACGTAATAATAGTACCTATTAAATTTTTTTAAAGATTTGTAACGTGAGACCCTTAGAGTATTATTTATTTAAAAAAAAAACATAATTTTTAAATTAAGAATTAATTGCCATTTATTTTTTACTTTTAATTATTCAATTCGATCACCGAAGGCACGAAGATATACGGCTATCATTAAAACAAAGTACCTCGATATAAAGTTAACTGGCAAGTTCTACACAACTGAGTGTAACGATAACAATTAAATGAGTTTCTTACTATGTAGCGAGTAAAGCCGCGCTCACGCATTCAGTAACGCCTGTTAACGAATTAATTCTCGCGATTTAATTGCTGGCAACAGATTAATGTGGGGCACATTAGGTTTATCGACGCCGGTAGCCGATCTAATCTTGATACCATTTTTGGAAGCATTAACGTACTTATTGTTAATTGACCGTGAAGATTTGTGGTGTTTTTATCTAGTTGCTTATTAAGTTTCTTAAGTACGCGTTTAAACGGTTTTGTGATTGGTTATGAATATTCTATGTATATAACTATATCATGTCGGTTTGTGGGAAAGGGGAGAAATATTTTGAAGAGATATGGGGCACACCACAGAGATAAAGGACTTAGAGCAGCCATTAGGATATTTTTTTACAAAAACTGTCGTCACTTTTATATTAAATTCTTGAGTAAATATACAACACAAAGAAATTAACTGTACCTACTCAAATTAAGTCATTTTGTTATAAAAATTAGAATATTCATTCAAAAATATTATTTGTCGGATTCGAAGTTTTTGATAAAGGATAATAAAGCTTTTTGCTCCTACATAAATACTCTATTCCTATGGCCTGCGCCTCTACCCTCACCTCTAATAGCAGTACTATTATCATCTTGTTTGGAACGAGGTAGAGACGTCGACTGTCTCTGTCGATCGAGAAAGTAAGGTGAAAATAATATTGCTATTGGAGGTGATGGTAGGGCCACTGGTGTTGGAAAGTGCGTCTGTTGAGCGCGAGGTCCTAGATATGGTTTCCGCGAGTAGGTAGTGTGTGTTTTCCCGCCCGTAAATGTACAAGAACAGCCTTAATAATGTGCCTCGTCGCACAAGGCAAGCGCTATAGGCGTTTTGACGGGCCCGTTGGTCTAGTGGTTAGTGACCCTGTCCGCTAACCCATGGGTCGTGGGTTCGATTCCCACCAAGTGTCTGGGTGTTATTTATCTATTTAAGTATGTATTTACAAAAAAAATGTATATAAGTATTAGTATCAGTTGTCTGGTTTCCATAGTACAGGCTCTGCCTAGTTTGGGATTATTTGACCGTGTGTGGATTGTCCCAAGATATTATTATTATCATATAGATAATTTTTTTAACCATTCCATTCAATATTTTTTGCTTAGTAATAAGTAATGCCGCGATCATGCGTGCTCTACCTAGAAACTAGCGCCGGTATCCTGTTTTTCTTTATAAGATCTAATTCATAACAATTGTTTTTGGCTAGCCACCAGTCGGCTATCACTCCTCTGTTCATTCATTTACTGTTCTGAATATGATCTATGTAAAAAAAAAGAGTAAGTATAGTAGGTACCACATAGCTAGCAAAACGTTCGTGATACCTCTGCCGACCCCTTCCGGAATAAGGGAGAGTGGATGCTATGTTTTGCTATGCATATATTCTAATAATAAAACCTTCCTTGAAGTCTTGAAGTAGAACAGCTTGTTAACAGTTAACGCCTAACTGGTAACTGGGCAATACTGGTTAGCTACGCACACATTCATATGATAGTTCGCTCGTAACATATGAAAAGTTATTTATGTTTTAAATAAAACGTAGGGGCAATATTAAAAGTCTCAATAAATTAACTATATGATACATTCATGTTGTTTTAAGACATTAAGTGGGTCTACTGAAATATTATTTAATAAAAATCGGTGTATAAGTTTCAGACAATTCAATTTATATTTTTATAAACGGAAAAGAATATTGCACAGTGATACTCGTACAATACATAATTATACCATGCTAATACTTAGACTAGCCACCGTGGCGCAGTGGGGAACTAATTGCTTTGCAAACCGGGGTTCATAGGTTCTAATCCCGCGGGGAGTAAGAACTTTGTGTAATTGTTTTTTATTGTTTAGGACAATATAGTCCGATAACTTGATTGTTTGGAAAGTAATATGATTCATGCGTCGGATGGGTCCGGATGTATAAAGTCGGTCCTGCGCCTAACCTCTCCTCGGTCGTGTCGGTCTTCTGTCCCATCTGACTGTGAGAGTAAAGCACGAGAGTGCACTTGTGTCTACACAAGCATTTTTAACTATAACATCTCCCGCCTAGATGACTGATCTGTGAAAGATTGGCCGCTGTGGTCGTAGCGGTCAGATGGACAAGTCTTTATATCTTTTGTGTAGAAAATAAGTATGTATAGATTACGATGGAGCCGCCATGTGCGTTTGGGATAAAAGCCCCTTAAAATAAAAAGAAAAAAACGAGAATCCTTTACTACAATGTTACAAGACACAAGATGTTAGCCTGATGGTAAGCACACGCCTGCCTTAACTACCCACGGCACTGCCGCTCGTCACCTGGACCACCCACACCCATTAGTTATTAAGTCTCCTGTGTCCGGTAATTTCACCAGCTACAGCGCCCTTCATACCGAAATAGCAATATATACACATTGCTGCTTGATCGCATAATATCTGACACTGCGATAGTACATACTTAGACGATAATACATAAGGACGTTCATACCTCAGTCCCATGTTGCCCTAATCTTCGCTAAGTCCTGCCATGACCATGGTTCTTGAAAAACGTTCGTATTGTCAGGAAAGTTAAATGTCAAAAATAAACAGTGTTTTAATGCAGTATTCCGGTAAATAAAAGTAACAAAGAACTTTAGTGTAAAACTAAATTGTTAAATAGGCATATTCTGGCATAAACTCAGGATCATATCTACTATCGATATTAACTACTCTTTACGTAACACTGGCAAGCCCAATAGAGTTTGTTTGTTGTCATCATCAAGCATCACCTCATCGTTTCCCTATCCACTAGTTCCCAATTCATCTATAAGGAGATTACCAAGCGAAACCAAGTGATACAACTCGTACTAAAATCTCGGCTAGATCATTGATCTCTATTGATCGAGCGATCGGGCGCCGGCAGTGGGAGTAGGCCTGCTCCGAAACACCTGCCGCCCAAGTACTGTGGACCAGTACCACACACCACATCACAAAACCACACAACCGCTATAGCAGCACAATCAAAAGTCAACTTTATTTTGATCGAGACAGAGTTGATATCGCCTATGTTTGTGTCAGGTTGTTTCGGAATTATTCGCATAGCCAGCCTAGTCAGGTCAGAAATCTTGTTCAGATAATCTCCAACTACTTTTACTATAGGCGCTGAGCGCAGTGACTACCGCGTTAATAAACCTGCAAAATAAGGTTTAATATCAAACTATAAGATCCGAGGAAGCTAGGCGTTAACTGCAAACGTTGAATAATCAGTATTGCTAAAGCATATTACAATACCTAAGAACAGAATTTAAAACAAATAAGAATTTTAGTAAATAGAATTAAGTATAATAAAATCGTATATAGAATTAAGTTATTATTATGTTTCATTGTAAACAGACACACAGACAAAACAGTTATGAAAGTAAAGATATTACAATGGGCGACAAACAAAACAGTGCACAAAACTATACTTATACTTACAATTCATAGATAAATACGGACGACGGACCAGTTGGTCTAGTGGTTAGACACCCTGTCCGCTGACCAATAGGTCCTGGGTTCGATTCCCACCAAGTGTCTGAGTGTTTTATCTAAATAAGTATGTATTTACAAAAAAAAGTATATAAGTATTAGTATCAGTTGTCTGGTTTCCATAGTACAGGCTCTGCCTAGTTTGGGATCAGATGACCGTGTGTGGATTGTCCCAGAATATTATTATTATTATACACAACTATATTACTAACTACCGCACTCACAAACCCCAATTAACTTTAATTATAATTAAGTCACTTTTTAAAATCTATTTATTTCGACTGTCGGAGTCGTTTATGATTAATTTTGATTATTGGACACGAGATAATTGTTATATCTTCTACTCACTATCAGCATTATTAAGTATTAGTGGGTGTGACGAAATAATCCGATTTAAAAAAAACAATTAATCATCATTAACTTTAATTGACGTTTGTAGGTTCCGCAGTAAGTTATAAAATATAACTTACTACTTTATGCTACCAAATGGCGAGCCAAACAGCACGCCAAGCAGCAACGTGTAAATATTGCTTGTGTTACGGTGGGAAAGGCAATATATCTGCTGGTATTACCTGGCTCAAGAGACTTAATATCTAATCTCGGGTGATTGATGAGAGGCATTGCAATACAGATGTTTAATGGCAGGCATCAGGTGAACGTTATACATGCCTCGTCACTAAGCTGAATAATAAGATCAGCTAAAATAAATACTTATGTATTGATGGATTAAGTATACGCACCTATGTAAGTAATTATTTTATATTCAAATGAAGTAATAAAATTGTTAATATGACACCTGTTTGATGACGTGCGAGTACAAAACTTGATCACAGCTTTACACCAGTTTAGATCGTTGCAGGTACCAAGTGTCTAATTTTGTTTTAAACTTTTTTTAAAGGTATTTTTTTTTTATTTATTAATGACCGTGAATACAATGTTCTTCAGTCTTAAAAATCTGATTTATAAGTTCTTGAATAAAGCTATACAAATCTTATGTAACTTATCACTAGGGACCGGATTTATATGTAAATACATATTTTTAATTTCAATAGTTATTGCTCAGTATGTTTTCTACACGAATCGTGACATTTAAAACGAGAAAATGCAATTTTTATTTTACATATTTTGCTATATTTATATTTATTTATTTAAGGAAAACATACAGCTTTTATAATACATAAAGATACATTTAGATGTTTAAATCATTAGCAAAACAGTTGCCACGAATAGGTAGCACAATATTTCAAAGACAAATCCATATTTTTACAAAAATGATTATATTTCTGTAAAATTATTTATTATAAAAAATGATAAATCGGACCACGCGTATAACCAATTAAACATTTTCACATTAATCCCCTCTCCCAAGCGAACCGTGCTGGATTACGGGATAAAAAGTATCCTATGTCCTACCTCGTAGTGTTAACTGAAATCATGCCAAGTTTCATTTCAATCCATGTGATCGGCGTGATGCGCGGCCATGATACAGACAGACAGAAAGATAGACAAACATTATAAAAAAATACCGTTTTGGCTTCAGTGTTGGTTACAGAATGTCCTTAAAAATAATTTTGTAAATATCTTCAATGTATAGATTTCGCCCGTGGAGTGCCAGGTTACAATTGCATCACTCCCATTTCCTCTCGTTTGGTGTCGTAAGAGGCGACTAAGCGAGAACAAGAAGACGGGCAGCAGCGTCTTTCTTTTGGATTTATCTTCCACCTATATGCGATCCCCAAGCCGCCTGCCAAGTGTGGGGATTATGGCAACCCCTCCCTTCTAGGGGGGTTCTTCTTCTTCTTCTTCTTCTAGGGGGGCCTTTGTTCAGCGGTGAACGTCATTCGGCTGCTAATGATGATGACAGAATTGGACCTGTTACAGTTCTATTATAAGTATAGATATCTATGAACTTATATTTTTTTATTATTATTGTGTATCGTATGTACTTATTTAAATCATAGTTATTAAATATCTCTTTAAATTTTAACTAAGCTATGCACCTGCCACTATGTTCATCCAAAAGTAGATAATGCCTAAGTCCGCCGATTACATACGTACTTATTTATATTGTGCAAAAAGAATTAAATAAATAAACGCTTCGTGTGTTAAATGTTTTATTTTATGTAAGTGTTTACTATAGATATAGATCTAAATACGTGCTGCTAAGATGTTAGACGCATGTACGCAATTATGGACCGGAAGTTGATAGATTATTTCATGATTTCTCAATTTACACTAGGGAAATAATTATAATAGTAACAAGACGGTAGCCCGCGTCTATGTCGTAGATTTCAAATCACTTTCTTTATTCTTTATAGCATAATATTCTTATTTAATAAGGTAGTTTAGTTTATTTTACTTATATCGTTTGTTGCACCACGATTACCCGTTGCATTTAATGTATTTTCTTTCTGTCCATCCAAAAGTTGTCTGGAAGAGATCACCATGAGTGATAAGACCGCCCATTGTGTTATTTTTGCAGAACTTGTAAATTTATTACTATCCAATAAAGAGTTAATAAATAAATAGAATAGATATGTACATGAGTATAAGGTTGACATGTGATATAGGCCTAGAGCGTGACAGCAATTCAACCGGAAGTTAAACGGTGATCTGGTCGTGGACGGTAGAGCCCTATCTTTCAAATTACACTAAAGACAATACAGTTGAAACGAGAGTATCCATACTCTGTACTCTGTACGGTGTAGCATGGTCTGTCACCCAGAGGAACCAATCCTAATAGGTATAGAAGAAGAAGAAGAAGAAATAAATTTTATTTTTTTCGCATAACACGACGCAACAGAAAATAATATATAAATATCAAAAACAGATAAAACAAAAAGGAAACTTAGTAACTAGTCATTATTCATTATGACCCCTAAGCCATTTGACATAGATGCTGTTGACATATTATTATAGGTCCAAAGAGAATGTCACCGAATCACCAACTCGATCGATCTATCGATCGCCGGCGCGCGCGTCTGACTTCGATGACGCGACGATTCGTCGAAGGCAATCTTTAAGTAGTCTGTGGATAAAAAGTGGAAGGTGGTGGTGGATAAACTATGTCTTTGACCTCTATGCCATGTTGTTCTTGGGTGGGTAAGTATATAATTATGTGTTCTGCGGTTGGTGGTGACATACTCTTTGTGATGAAAAGAAGTAAAACTAAGTATAACAAAGAAGTTTTAACATAAAACATCCACCCTAAGTACCCACATATCCGACAACACAAATAATCTAAAACTCATATTATTAGCCGGGGTCAAATTGATATACCTACATAACCTCATAGGCAGATAAAAAATAGTTAAAAAAGTAACAAAAATGTCAATAAAAAGATAAGCAAATCTGGATTGGTGCGTCGCATGTGCGGAAAAAAACAGGTCATTGCTCAGCTTGATGCTGCAACACCGGGTGGACCTGATGTCAGCAGCGCTGATTTTCAGCAGTGACCCCTCGAGCAACGTTCCCGATTCCCACCAGTGAGAACCCACAGCCATTCATATATTTCTTATGAAAAATTACCCAGTTGAACAATAGGTTAGTATACAATTATATTTCAAATTCATTCATCATTATTTGCATACCAAACAAATGTAGGTAGAAACACAATGCAGTGCAGTGAGGGGCGTTGCCCAACCTGCTCACTATTTGGAAAATAAATAACTATATCAAAACAAATATATTACTTAGTATGTGCAGCTTAGTAGGTAAGTTTACTATTTGTTTAGTAGGTATTGTAGTAAAAGTTCACATACAATTAGGTTGCGTTTCATATTCTTTTTTTTTTTTTTACAGATGCTATATTACCTACTTAAGCAAGAAAATCAAGGATATGAAATAGTTGACCATTTAGGGCAATCCACACTACTTGTGAATATGTATAATAAACCGTTATTACCAGAAGCCATAAACCATGAGGTGAGAATATTAATATTATCATATTTTTAAAGTTATGTTGTAGACTGCTGAATTTCCATTAAATGTTTCTTCAAATGTGTTAAAAAGGTTTTCTTTGATTTCAGGCCCCGTATTGGTGGTAAAAGGCTGTTCCAACACTGTGTGGCTGCGAATCTAAAACTTCCCCTAAAGGCCATGGTCCTGTGTTTTGGAGTGGAAAGTAGATAAGTAACAGAACGAATGTGGTATTTATAATAGTCCTTTCTCCATTTCAATTTTGAAAATAAATAGTGAGGCTTTTTTGTATTTATTACACCAAAGAGCAAACCAGCCATATGCAACTTCCTCCTTGCTGCCATTTTTAAAATACAGTCATTATTTGCAAATGGAGTAACATGAGATCTTCGCGGAATGTTTATACAGAACCTGGTACAGGCATTTTGTATACGTTGTATCAGCTTCTCCGACCTTACTAGCAGACATGGTCCATAGACAGTGTCGCAATAGTTCAATTTTGACAAAATAAGGCTATCCACTAGTTGCTTTCGCAATGGTATACTTAAATATTGTCTAATTGAGTATAATATTTTTAATCTATAAAAACAATTTCTCATACAATTATTGATGTGTTTTTCAAAACGCAATTCTGGGTCCATTGTTAGGCCCAAATTGCATGCTGTGTCTACCCTATCTATTTTTTGACCCATAACAACTACTTCTGGTTTAAAATGCAGCATCTTACTAATCATTTTTCTACTGCCTAGTACCATAAACTTTGATTTTATTGGATTCAAAACCAGCGAGTTTTGCTCAGACCATTCAACCACTCTTTGGAGATCTGCATTGATTTTTTGCACTGCTTCCAAAGTATCAGCAGGTTTACATGATATGTACAATTGAATGTCGTCTGCATACATATGATACCTGCAGTATTTAAATGACTTACTGATATCTGCACTGTATAAAATATATAAAAGCGGCCCTAAAATAGATCCCTGGGGAACTCCTCGTATTACCTGTCTTGGAGGAGACGATAAGTATGACCCATCCTCTTGCTGAATCTCAACGTATTGTGACCGTCCCGTTAAGTAACTAGCAAACCATTTTACGGTATTTGGTGCGAAGCCGTAATATGCCAACTTTGAAAGTAACAGAGATGTGTCAATTGAGTCAAATGCACGGGAAAAATCTAGAAGTGCTAGCAGTGTCCCCTCTCCTAAGTCCCTCGCTTCAAGAATATTACCTACCACATCTGAAAGGGCTGTTGCCGTTCCACGGCCCTTCCTAAACCCAGACTGGAGATCTGGTAAGATCTCATTTTCCTCCAGGTAGTCAGACATCTGATTGTATACAACACGCTCCAGAAATATATAGGCATTTTCTTGAAGTTATTCTGTGGATCTAAAAAGTCCACTCAGTGAATCATAATATGAGTAAATTACGCTTTAATTTTAATTCGTATAACACCATTAACACCAAATATGAATCTGCTAATTAGTGCTAATAAATGAATTGAGGATTCACCCAAAATTTGTGACCATTTTACGAAAATTATAGAATATGCGAACGATCTGCTGGGAATGCAGAATACGAATTCCTTTTAGATGAATAGAATAGAATACTCTTTATTTGCACACCAAAGTAAAACATATAGAAAACTTAGAAAATAACTTAAATTAGGTACAAATGGCGGTCTGAAATGGATGAAATGCTTCTTGTGGGCTTTTTAGACCAGATGAGACTAGACTGTTCATTATATTTACTATGTTTACTAGGTGGTAGGTTCCTTGTGAAAGGAATCGTCCATCAGGTAGGTACCACCGCAGTGTCAGATATTCTGCCGCCAAGCAGCAGTGTGTAAACATTACTGTGTTCCGGTGTGAAGGGCACTGTAGGTCGTGAAATTACCAGACATAAAAGACATAATACCTAACGTCTTAAGGGACGTTAACGGGCTAATGATTCTTCTGTTGTTGCTAGCGTCTATAGGCTGCGATCACTGCTTACCATCAGGAGCATGCATACTTGCCACCTTGGTTGCATAAAAAAAAATGTGAGTTGGTCTGATGAGATCTAGTGATCTTGCCTTTAGCATTATCAGCAATGATTATCGTCTTCATATTTTGGCCTAAGTATTCCAGAATGCTATTTGGTGTGTAATTTGAACAGTAATAGCTTATTGATTTGCTTACCTATCCGTGGGATTTTATGAATCCTTCTACACCACCATATTAATGAAGACGTTTATCTGTCATCCCTCAGTAGTCTGTATTCTAATTGTAAACCGCATATCTGCTTTATCATTGCTTACTACATTATTCTTTGCTTTTTCTGAAGTAACTTATTTATTTGGTAGGCAATATCAAGAAGGTGCTACAAAAGTTATATGTTATTAATGTAAATTGGATATTAATGTAATGGTAAAAAAAGAACAATTATAATAAAATATAAATTCCTCACAAAATAATTGAACCGCTTTGGCTATAGTAACATATTTTATTACACACGTCCTCGCGGCTCTTTTAATTAAAACATAGCGATACTTAATTAAGTGCTAGGTAAACACGATATTTAATATTAAAGAAAATTTTGGTATTAGTCATGCAGGATATTCCTAGTTTTTATGCAAAACAAGTATGCAAATTGGAGATCAATCTAGTTATAGTCTATATATCTAGTCATAGAACGAGGTGTGTCCAACGGCTAAAGGTTGTATGACTCATGGCACAACGAGTTTATATAAGAAAATTTATTTATTGGATAATGTACCCCTGATCAATACGTCCATAACGGGCATCTTTCAGATTCAAAATCAGCAAACTACGCAGGAGATAGTGTGGTGCGCAAGACTATACGCAGACGCAGGTTTACTCTCTCATCCTTTACTATCAAAACCCAATGGGAAGGAAGGCCGACAGAGCCGATGGTACTAAAGGGTACAAAACAGGGTGCATGAGAAGAAAAAAAAAAAAAAGAAAAAAAAAGCTCTGCCATCAGTGGCTACTGATGGCGTAATAATTTATGATCACTTGACGCACTTTAGATAATCAGTTCAAAAAGATTTTGCTGTTTGACCAACTTTTGCTGTTCAAAATAGCTAAACTCTGTAGTAATCAGAAATAGGAGGAGATTAATTGTTATCATAAAAATCTGAGTACTTAATTGTAGAATGGAAAAATAAACTTCTTCAATGTAGAGTTGAGGATAAACATAGTCAGAAAAAACTCGGTTTTATTAATTACTAACTTAACTAAGTTAACTTTCATATAAAATTTTATAATTTTTTTTTCTACATTGGTCTAAATCAATATTTTTTAACTAATTTTATTTAAAGGATAAACATAGAAAAAACTCGGTTTTATTAATTACTAACTTAACTAAGTTAACTTTCATACAAAATTGTATAATTATTTTTTTCTACATTGGTCTAAATCAATATGTATTAACAAATTTTATTTAAACTCAGATTTTTTTGAGATTTTTTTTTAGTTTCACCTAAGTAAGTGTTATTAAAGTTAGAAGCCTATGTCTGTTAAATCATAGCTATCCAACGAATGGACCAATCTGAAATTTATTTCAGTGTGTTTAATACAGTAAATAGTTCTCTTTTCCTTACCATTATTGCCGTGGTACATATGTCCCACGTGTACCTATTCGACAAATAATAATATTATTAATTACTAGCTGACCCACGCAGCTCCGCCTGCGCTATTTTTACGTTAACTAAACTTTGAATAACAGACATTCGCATCGAATACATAACCTCATTTTTTATAGTCGGTTAAAAACTGGGACCCGCTTTTTACTTTCTCTCCGAAGCACGGACCCGTTTAGTTCAAATGGCGTTAAACGGTCACCCATCTATTTAATGACCTTACCTAACGTTGCTTAACCCGATCGATTACAAAACCTTGTTAACAACTCTCTATGAGTGTTCCCTTACTAATATTTATTATATTATAAAGGAAAATTGATAAAATCTGACCAAGCGTATAACCAAGTACCCATTTTGACTTTAATCCCCTCTCCCGAAAGAACCGTGCTAGATTACGGGATAAAAAGTATCCTATGTCCTACCTCGTAGTAAGATCTCAAATCATGCCAAGTTTCATTTGAATCCATTCAGTAGTTTCGGCGTGATGCTCAGCCGTGATACAGACAGACAGACAGACAGACAGACAGACAAAAATTAAAAAAAATACATGTTCGGCCTCAGTATCGGTTATAGAATGGCCTCCAAAAATAATTTTCAAAATATCTTCAATGTACAGAATTGGACCTGTTACAGTTTTATTATAAGTATAGATATCTTACCTATAATATCACTAAAAACTATTTTACCTAGGTAAGTATAAAGCTGAGCAAAAACGTTGCGTTCTAAACTGTGCATTTCAAATATTCTTCAGAAGTAAAAAAAATATCGATCTCATATTTAAAACTTTAACTATCGACTGCTGTTACAGTATTTACAAGACCGAATCGAATCGACTAAAAAAAGTAAAGCCTCCGATGCATCGGTACAAATGAGGTGGCATCAATTTGTCGGCAGCGGCCGGTCGTGTCGATCGGACTACAGATAAAGACGATAATGGCCATCGGAGTCACCACTCAAACCTCGCCTCCAAACGCTACTACACGTACCGACAATCGAATAGTCGATATCCAGTCGGAATCGATAAGTTCACTAAAACAGAGACGTCGATGCAATGAGTATTGATAACGTTTTATTTCGAAAACCTAGTACGATCACGAAAGTAACCAAAATATTTATGGCATCATATTAAATGTTTAATTATACATATGTATATTGCCGGGGTTTAGTCTGAATCATTCTTCTACACAGTATACCTACTAATATACTTTCTTTTCGTCGTATGGTTAGTGGCCAACCAGAGGGCCTAGACAAGATGCAATCGCTTCATAGCGAATCTATTTCTTCATTCGCTAACGGTGTCAATTCCCTATAATCTGTCACGGGTTTTTTCGATGACATATGTCATTTCCATACATTTTTATACTTTTTATTAGCGATAACGATTGTAGAATGTTACATTTCTAGGGGGGCTGGTTAGAGTTTTCAAGATGCACTTAGGCCTCTGACTTAGCTTAACGACTGCTATCTAGATGACAATAGCCGGGTACGACTTTTAACGTGACTTCCGAAGCACGGAGACGCTCAGTTCAAATGCCATCAAACGGTCACCCATCTAAGGACTGACCTTGCCTGACGTTGCTTACCCAACTGATCGTTTACCGAACAGTGGTTACAATTGGCTATGAGCGTCATCATATACTTACCCATTTATTTGAATATATTTTTTGTTGAATTTTGGATAATTTATATTTAGCATTGGGCAGTCAGTCCAATTTAAATTTGAAATCCAAAAATTGAAAAATCTTTTTATAGCAAAGTATATTAAAAATTATCATCAACAACACACACCCAAGGCGAACTGATGAATCCCGCTCGTATTAACAACCTAATTACGCAAAAATGTATTTTTTTTTCTGTAAACATTCCAGGAACGCTAGTCCACCGCGACATATCGGCGACTGATTAGCCGAACTCGAACCCTGGACCTCGGTTCTCCGAACGTGTCTGTGGGACGCGTGCGCACCGTTTGAAGCTCGCCGACAAACGTACCGCGCTCTTATCTCGGGAGAGAGACCGATTTTTGTTCTAACAAAGTGACAATAATGGTCTTTGTGGTTGATAAATATGGATTTTTGTGTACTTCCTCAAAATTTACATGGGTGGGAACATGGAACGGATATACATATTTCGTTTGATTAAAGTTAGTCCTTCCTGCAAGTATTAAATCCCGTTCCTAAATCTATGATAGGAAAACGAGACAATTCATTGACAAAATGACGGAGGTAATTGACGTAAAATATCTGTGAATACGAGGCCGGGTGAGAATAGCACCCTTCCATCTCCTCCCGTCGGGTGTCCGTAAGAGGCGACTAAGGGAAAACAAGAAGACGGGCAGCAGCGTCTTTCTATTGGATTACCTACCATCTATACAGTGCGATCTGGGGATCGCCCCCTGCCAAGCGTGGTAAATAACGCCTCGTGAGCATTAGGTTGATTATGAATCGTTGTGATAAATGACGGATTGTTAAATTCTTCAGCCGTGTCTTCGCGTAGCGTTGTCTTCCTGCGGTGAATAAGTTTGGTAATATTCTATGAGAAGTCGCCGTGGTGCCAAGTCTAGCAGCCAATTCCACCAATCGTCTTTTTACTGCCATAAAGCAATACCTTCGTCATAGGGTCTATATTCTTTGTGTCTTAAAGGGCATACGCGGACAGCTTGAGCGTTTACTCATTGAACATCTTATACGAACAGCCCAAGCAGTCATAGTTAACTGCTTGAGTAAATACGGCTCAAACTCAGTCAGTAGTCAGTGTCCGTATAGCAACTGACTGATTTCACCGTGCTGCTAACTGCCCGGAGCAGTCACAACTGCTCGAGCGGGTCCATGTGTGTCTGTAAATAGAATAGTGTTGTGTACTATGCAGCCTTAAGCAGACTCTGACTGCTTCAAGCTGCCCGTATTTTGCTGCCCTAATAAGCTGGTGCACATCATTGAGTTATGCATATCCCGATACAGCGATATCTCTTAAACTTTGTTGATTTACTGAAAGCCTTGCAAAATTTAATCTATCGGATAAACTCAAACTCAAAAATAGTTTATTTCAAATAGGCTTAACGCTAGCACTTTTGAAAGGTCATGTATTTAGTTTTTTAAAAGCTACCACCGGATCACAACGCAGCCTCAACTGAGAAGATCCGGCAAGAAACTCAGCGGGCTTGTCATTTTATCACTTTTTTTTAAACAGTGTGTCATGTTACAATTAGATCAGAGCGACAGTGTGTCTTGCCGTTCAAAAGATCAAATAAGACAGAAAAAAAATTACGACGAAAGTAGGTACAACAAACTAAAAAGCCAAAGGGATAGTAGTCGGACCAGTCCCCCCAAGCAGCACCCGCGCACGAGTTGACTCGAGCAGCAGCCATCACTCCCCTCAACCATATTGGAGGGAAGGGGGTGACCCGCCATAAAGCGCCATCTTTGTTTTGAAAATTCATGTTTTGATCAGTGCGTGTGGTGTGTATGCGTTGAGAGTAAAGTCAGTCGTATCTGAGCTAGCGCAGCGTTAACAACACTCAAACGTATAAAAGTCTTTGTATTTAAAAACAATTATAAAATATTGAATGTTTATTAACTTTATTCCCTCGAATAATTTCAGCATAATAAAACAACAATAACTTTCCAAAATATTGTAATAAAAAGAAAAAAATAGCACTAAACGCTTATTATACTCAGTTATTTTTATGTTTAAACGTGTTAAGCAAACATAAAATAACATTCCCGTGTATAACGACTAAGAACTTGAAAAATATGAATGGAGCGGAGCCTTCTTTGCACGTGCCTTTAACATAAACGAGTACGCTCTCCCAAACAGAGTTTAAATATTACATTTGTACATACGTTTCAATGGAAATACCAGCCCGCGTGTGCACAGTAGCGGGCCACTGTTGACAGGGAAGTTGTATTTTGACAGTGCGACAGCGCGGCGGTCGACAACGTGGCTATTAATTTCGTAACAGCAGCATCCGGCGCGGGGGCACGGCCACGTCTAGAAGATACATCTAACAAGCCAATTTTTAAGTAAAGTAGTGAAGGGTTAGGTTCTTTGTCACGATAAATTTGCATATTTTTGTTATACGCTGTGTTTTAAATAGGGTATATACAGGGTGTCGTTCTGCATTCTTGCCATATTTACGGAGGTTCATATATACCTTTTAAAGAACATAAATCAATCATTAAATTATAGACGTAAAATTATGAATTATTTATGTTTGGTACGAAAAGAAATCCCGTGTGCAACCGTCACTATAAAATAACCCCGTCTGGCACCACTCTTCGCGCAAAGTAGATAAACAAGAGAACACGCGGTTTGCCAACCTTGGGACCCATCCTGAGAGCTCAAGAGCTCTTATTCTGGTTGAAAGTTAATCGTGAATCATTAATTATCTTTTAGTTATTAACCACTGAATTATTAAACTATTTTTAATCAATTAACATAATCCTTAACTGTTAGGTCTACAAATATGGAAAAAATGCAAAACCACATCCTGTATAGGTGGTGGGGGTATACTTAGGTGGTAGATCTCGCCACGGGGCGGGGGTTTTAGTGGGTAAAAATCCAACATAGCCTGGTCGAGCCCCACAGCTCCCGGGGACCTTTTGGTTTCTCTTGTGCAAGCGCCCGTCTAGGTAGGCTACCTACGGTGGACCGCAGTGTCTGGTAATCTGCCACCAAGCAGCAGTATGAAAATTTTGCTGTGATCCGATTCGAAGGAATCTGTAGCTGGTGAAACTAGCGGACACCCAATAACTAGTAACTCAAGTGCCGTGCGGCAGTGCAATGCAGCTGTCTATAGGTTGGCGTGTCCCTTACCACCAGGCGAACGTCTTGCTTTTCTCGTTACTAAGTTAAATAAAAAAAAATCTTTTCAATTTTTTTTTTTTTTGGGAATGATAGACGCTGTTGGCCGCAGATGGCCATTACAGCTTCACCGGACAATAGGAGGCGAGCGCTTAAAGCGCTCTAGCCTTAACGGCAGAAGTAGCGACGAGCACATGGGCACCTCAGGGAGGCACGGTTTTTTTTTTTTTTTTTTGGGAATGATAGACGCTGTTAACCGCAGATGGCTATTGCAGCTTCACCGGACAATAGGAGGCGAGCGCTTGAAGCGCTCTAGCCTTTACGGCAGAAGTAGCGACGAGCACAAGGGCACCTCAGGGAGGCACGGCCTCGGCTTGGGCTGTCGCTTAAGAGAGGGCTGAGTTTACCACCGGTTCACAACGCGCCCCCACTGAGAAGAACCGGCAAGAAACTCAGTGGGGTGATGTACGTCGTTGCGGTCGCATACGTACGACCCTTCGGCCTCGCCGGCGAGCTGTACTGAATACCGTTACTTTTTATGACAACTAACTACTTAATCTAGCAATAGTACTGTTAGTAAAAACTATGTATAATAGAGTTTTAATAAACTAGTCACATATAGCATAGAACCATTAATTGTTAACGTGACAACATCAATATGCACTAAAACACCGCCTTTATGTCTTATTATTTAATAGCATAAAATTATAGCGTTCGACTACCGGTGATACATTTTAATTACTGGTTGCATCTTTAATAACGACAGCCGTTTAATAAAACATTTTTAACTCCTGCCTATCATAGATGATATTAATGTAGTACATCTTTAAGGTAATCCATACTACTATTGTTTTTCAAATAAATGTTTGCTGATTACAAATACGCACCTAATCCGATCATGATCACACTTTAGGGGTCGTACATTAATCACGTGAGGCTCGAAAGGGGGGGGGGGGGAGGGGTTCCGAAAAATCACGAAATATCACCAGGAGGGGGGAGGGGTATAATGAGACATCACGTGTATTTCTTTTTCGTTTAATGCACGATTTCTAGACCAAACAGCGGCACGTGGCCTTGACTCACCGTTGCCGGCAACGACTTCCCCTTCAACATTTAATCAGTTAAGTACCTGTATTTAAAGATAATGTTCCGAAAATTTCAATATAAACTATATTGAAATTTTTTACCAAAAAATACACGTGATTTTGGATAGGGGGGGGGGGGGTTAGTTTAAAAACCTCACCACATATCACCAGGAGGGGGGGAGGGGTTAAAAAGTTGCTAAAAAACATCACGTGATTAATGCACGACCCCTTACAAGTAAATAGAGTGCATAGTAAGGAAGAAGGGTTACTTTAGTTTTTATCAGGATAAAGATCACACAAACTAAGTTGCGAGTTTAAGTTTGGATTAATACAGAAAGATGTTGCACATTGTCATGTCATCTGAGACAATGTGATAGACACTTTAATTATTACTACATATTTGAGACACGAGTAATATCGTGCAACTTTTGGTTATATTACGTTAAAACTGCCAATGCTCTATGAGAAATTACTGTTTGTTTTACAACCTTAGTAAACTAAGGTCTTTAGTAGACTGAGGTACTTAGTTAACTATATGGTACTAGGTGATAAACCTTTTGTGCAAAGGATCGTCCAAATAGTCATCACTGTAGAGTCGAGAGAGAAACCTCTCGCCAAGCAGTAGTGTGTAAACATGGTCCTTGCTATCCTTAGCTACAGACACTGTTAGATGCAGAGCGAGATTAAATTTAAGAATGAGTAACAGGGACATGCCTACTCGTAAAAACAGCAAATATACACCTCGCAGTATAGACTATATCAAATAATCATAATTAACAAAGGATCCATTGACGTCCAATGTTGAAACCGAAGGCGTTCCTTCATGCAACATCCAGATGTCAGTTTGTAGGTCGGTGGCGGCGGCGGCGCGGGCGCATCGCACACTGTTCGCAAGGTCAGCCCGGTGTGGTAACCAGCACGCGTCCCTTTCCGCTCCAAAAACCACGAGGAGTTATGCAAACCACCTTTGTTACTTGTCGATCCTTTGCTACTTTATTTTTTTCAATTGTCTATTTTTTTTCGATAGTTCTTTGTGGTCAAGGTTTAAATTTATCTATAGATCACTAAATATGTACTTTGTGTTTTTTTACATTACTTAGTATTGTAATTATTCTAAGCATTGTTGATTGAAAATTTCCTTTCTATTGCTATTTCTCTCTCTCTCTCTCTCTTTGGCTATGTACCACACATCTCCACCATGTGGGGTAAGTTCCGTTTCTCTAATATCTATCATCCCCTGACGTCTAGTATTGATGTCCTATAGCACTACATCTTTCCATCGTATAGTGGGTCTCTTGATTTTCGACCGGAGACAAGAAAATTATATTTTCGGAATAAAACGAAATGTGTGCCGTGATAATTAATTAATCTCACCATGTTTCATAATGACAGTCAGATTGGAAAAATCATAAGCCATAAAAAATGACAAGTGAACCGGAAATGCAGATCGTGGCGAGAGAGCGCGCCGGCCGGACGTGCGCCCGCGCAACTGGGTCAGTTTATTTCTGTTTTGGCGGGAACCTGGCCGGAAGCGAGACTATTGTGGATGCGCCGGGAAGCCCGGAAAACGTAGCCGCCGGATTTCTAGCTGGTGAAATTTTACACGAACGGTGACTAAAAACTGCAGGAGAAGTATCGAGTAGCTTGCGGCTACAATGCTACTCGGGTTTGACGTTTTTCTTTGGAAGTAAATGTAGCCGAACAGTTTTAATGGCTAATTCTGTTCCAATTCCGAGATCTGTAGTCGGAAGATGTAGCACCTCGATCGCATAATGCACTATTCTGGAGCTGACAGGATACGACGCGTCACTCCCGTTGTTTTTCGTTATTAAAACATACTATAGAGTCCCTTAATCGATGTATGAAGTTGCTTTTCATGTGAATATGTAAGTATGAGGGCTGTGTTCACCCCACGCTACTTCGATGCGGGCGTTCGCAATAACATTCCTCGCAAAGACCCAAATGGACTCTCAATTAGAATTAATTAAAGACAATTTAGCAATCCCAGAAAATAAACGGCTACTTGACAATAAACGTGATTTATTAATTGCACTCGATCCGGGATGTTTTTAGGAGTGTTGTGCAAGTTACATATGCAAAAATATACAAGAACATATAGAACAGAAAATATAGTAAGGAAATAATAATAAAAGTCGCAATGAGAGTCGAACTGTAACTAGCATGGAGAGACAGGTGCGAGCCGCGTTTCCCACGTTGTAGGCCTGGTTTTTGAGATCCTCCGTATACGACGCACCATGTTATACCTATTAATACCAATGTTGTAGGGCCAATTTAAAGGATCATATTTGACATCCATCAGTTTCTTTGTTTTGTCTGTTTCTTTTGTCATAATTACAATAAATATGTAATCGTAATTGAAAAAAAAAAAAAGCAATTGTGCAGTTCTAACTTCCAAAAATATTATAATATTTTATTCACGCCGTTACAAGGTTACGTTTCAATTTCGATGAAGTGCCAAATGTAATATATATTTAATTGGGCCTACTTTAAGCATTATTTTGATACCTTTAATAATAATAATAATCCGATCCCAAACTAGGCAGAGCCTGTACTATGGAAACCAGACATCTGATACTAATACTTATATACTTTTTTTTTTGTAAATACATACTTAAATAGATAAACAACACCCAGACACTTGGCGGGAATCGAACCCACGACCCATCGGTTAGCAGGCAGGGTGTCTGACCACTAGACCAACGGGCCCGTCAAATACGTCCGTCTTTATTTTATACTTGTTACTTGGGAAATATGTAATTCAGGACCAGATTATGTATGGTACCTTTTTTTCTAGACATCATAAGTTAGTTGTTGACGGCAATCCCACCTGATAGGAAGCAGCGATGCAGAAAAATGAATGAATTCAAGATGGTAAAGCACACTAGCCTATTAAAAGCCTATAAACTTCTAGCCTTAAAGACACCCACATTATAATCGGATGGGAAAACTGACGCAGGTAAACAATTCCAGTCCTTAGCTTAGCTTCAACACCTCTTTTATAACGATAAGTGTGATAAAATGACACCACAGCTATGATAAATAATAGTAATCTTTGGGAAATACTGGTAAGACTATATAGGCTGGTATAGACTGACACAGAAATCTGTAGGTTTTCGTTTCCTAGACTGACACAGATTAGACATTCGTTATGTAGGTAGGTAGGTACAGATGTTACAAGGAATTCAATATCTTCAAGCAGGTAGCCACAGAGCATTTTTCGTGGAGGAAATATTTGTGGAACGTTCAGCGAGCGGCGTGTATTTACTAACACCGATCACAATGCGATGTGCATCACAATATTAGTTCAAAGCGGTCGGCTGGACGTCGGCGGTGCTTCCACGAAGCATCCTCGCTGGCTAAGGAAACATTTCAACAGTGATACGTGCGTCACTTGCTGAAATGCTTGCGCACGTTTTTTTTTGTCTGACTGGCCCAAGAGAGTTATGTTTATTGAGAGTATGTATGTTATTTAGGTAAGTACTGCTTGTGACCACGGCTGGTGTAACCCGGCCGAAACGTCAAGCCAAAATATGAGGTAATTCGCGTGAATTCCCGATTAAAATAACGTTTGATGGGTAAGACGTCTATTTGTTTGGCATGTTCTGTACCATGAATGGGTTGATTTTAGCAAAGATCCCTCTAAGTAACGTAGGATATAATGAAACTAAAAAATATCGCGGCGTCGCACGCGAAATCGCGCGTGCGCGTTCCGTGTGTTTTTTTTCCATTATTTGTTGTTTCGCCAGTAAAACTTTGTTTTCGATAAAGTTGTGCAGGAAAACGCGATTTGGTACGTGTCCTGTTTGTTAGTGTTAGGAAAATTTTGACTCAATTTGGTAATGTATTTAGGTGCCAATAAATTCCTTAAATTGATCGACGATTGTGCTGCCGAATCGTATGAAGGATTTAATAGCCTGGGGGTTACGAATAAGCCCCTTCAGATCAAAGGGGTCTATAAGGTTTGATTCACAGCGTGGGATATGTGTCATGCGATCATCAATGAATTTTGGTCAATCTTGCAGGAGGTGATTAAAAGTTTGGGGAGTCGCCCCGCAAGGGCAGTGTGGGTCCGGGGTAATATGAAACCAATGTAGGCCTGGTTATAGCCGTGGCCAGTAAGTATTTGTGTAAGTTGCAATGAGATTACGGTATTATAAAAGAGGTATTTGGCGTCGGCTATTGTGGGAAAGAGTTCTTTGGTGTGTGAAGCTTGAGGTGCACTAAGATATCTTGTAGACCAGGTGTTGATATGTTCTTTTCTGATGCGGGCTTTCACATACGAAATTGGGAATTTAATATAGTTAGGGGCTTTGTGCGAAACTGCTGCAGCGTTGGCTGCTGTGTCAGCTGCCTCATTACCGGCTATTCCAGAGTGGCTTTTTGTCCAGATGGTTTTGATCGGATTAGGGTTTTCATCTAGATTTCTGTGGATTTGAGAGACTATTGGTTGTGTGTTTGAACGATTATTGAGAGCATAAATGGACGAGAGAGAGAGTCGGTGAGTATGAGGGTGTGTGGGAATCGATTTGTGGAGGCAAGTTTACTAGCGTAGTAGAATTGTCAGAAACTCGGCTTGAAAAACGGTGCACGTAGAGTGGAGTTTAAATTTTTTCGGAATGACTGGGGATACACGGTCGGGGAGGCAGCAGACGTAGGCTGCACCGACAGATCCATCTTCTTGTTTACTGCCGTCTGTGTATATTGTAAAGGTGTTGGGGAGGATATGTGCATCTATCTCCTCTTGGTTGAGTCTACTAGCTGCTGGGTGAAGAAGTTCATGAGTGATAAAAACGGGACAAATTTTATCGATGGCATCTTTGTGAAATGTAAAATTCAGAATTTATAAACTCCATGTATGAATACATAAGGAACAGCTTAAAGATTTTAAATACGTAACGTTTAAAAGAAATTACTTACTAGTATCAAAATTAAATTTCGACTAAATAGCGGTGATACCAAAGATTTCAAAATTTCTGTGATACAATGGTGAAAATCGTATCGAATTCTGAATGCTTTATTGTCTTTTTTCGGTTTGTTGTCACAACTGTCTCTACTGGTTTCCCGTCTTTGTTGGAAACATTTACCGTTCGGCTGCTAATTACTGTCGATTATTATTTGCAACTTTTACTATTTTACTACTCAATTAGAACATCTTCGATATAATATGTTAAGCCTTATAAAATTTCTTGTAGAGTTGCTTCCTTTAGCGAATGTTTTATGTCTAAAGTTGCATGACGTCATCAGAAGAAGATCTTGAGGGCCATCTTTTTTTAATCAACTTACGGCCGGTCCCTATACTCTACCGCTGATAGCAATCTCAGTAAAAAGTAACAATACGACAGTTGACATTAATTTTCTACCAATAGTAAGGACAGATATTTCTTTGTTTATTGAAACGGAAATATGTCATAAAGCTATTGATGGTAACTATTTTAACTTATAGTAAGAGATAGATAGGATATGTGGACCGGCAGTTAGTTATACAAGCAGTTCACCTGCAGGTACAATTGCACTGATACTCGTCACCAGATACGGCCACAGTGCCCTTCACTCCGGAACTCGAATATTTACACATTGCTTTGCGGCAGACTACCGACCCTGTGATAGACACCCAGTAAAGTAATAAAAAACTTGTCAATAAGATAGTGCCCTCATATCCAGGGTTCAGTCACCACCACCAGGCGGGTTGTCGAACAAGCACTAGCTTAAACATACGAATAGGTATTAGGAAGTACCTATAGGCCACAAAACAATAATTAAAACACTAAAATTTAAAGTGAACAGTTAACTGAAATGAAATGGCGATCAGACGGTCCCCCCCCAAGGGCGCTAGTTAACCCAACACCGAGTTTAGCACTCAGCTTATTAACAATAAATTAATCAATGCATGTTTCCTCAGGCTAGTTCAGGGCTGCCAACCTTTTGATGGCTTCTAAAGCACCAATAGTGAGTTAAAAAAATACTAATTAGATGTGTATTACGTAAGTCTTTCTTCAGGGTTTTATCCCACTAATAATAATGTCCTCCGGGCCGATACGACCACAGCGGCCAATCTTTCACAACATCAGCCATCTACGCGGGAGATATTATAGTGCACAAGCGCTTGCGTAGACACAAGTGCACTCTCTCTTCGTTAATACCTCTCACAATCCGATGGAACGGGAGACCGACACGACCGGGGAGAGGTTAGGCGCAGGACCGACTTTTTACATGCCCATCCGACGCATGGATCATCTTACTTTACAGACAATCAGGTGATCGACCTGTATTGTCCTAGCCAGTAAGGAACAACTACACAAAGTTGTTGCCCCCCGCGGGATTCAAACCCGCGACTTCCGGTTTGCAAGCGGTTTCCCACTGCGCCACGGAGGCTACTTCTGGGCTTTATCCACCTATAGACTGTTGCACTGAACTGCCGTTGTCCACGTCTCAAGTCTCGATCCTGATCATTTCATGAGCAACATCACACCGGAACACAGCGATGTCTAACACTGCGGCGCACATTACACCATTTCTTGCGCAAGAATCTACCCCCTAGATTCTTGACCGGCTAATGGTTTGACACCCTGGCCACCCCAATAGATTGTGGGTTCGATTTCCACCAAGTGCGTAGGTGTTATTTATCTATTTAAGTAAGTATTTACAATAAAAGTATGTAAGTATTAGTATCAGTTGTTTGGTTTCGATAATACATGGCAGGCTCTGCCTAATTTGGGCTCAGATGACCGTGTGTGGAATTGTCCCAGAATATTATTATTCTAGGTGGTAGGACATATCTGTAGTTACAAACGGCAGTTCAGTGCAGCTATTCCTAGGCTCCTAGTTAAAAAAAATAATAATATAACGTTTCATTTTCGACCAAAACTGACTGACCAGAGCTTAAAGCTTCCGAGGGTCGGAACAGAGCTTAAAGCTAGCTAAAACACTGTTTATTTATTTTAGGTAACCCTAGCACTCCCCAGCCGCGCCTCGGGCGGCTTCACGCCTCGGATTGTGGCAGAAACGAGGTTTAGCGTAACGTGGAATTATCCGTGATATTATTTATGGTCCTAAATTGGTGTTATGTTGTTATTGATTCGTACACCATCGCCATTGTTATACTTCCTTCAGCGACTTTACGAGGTAATTCGAACCGCAGCAAGGGCTCTGAGGATTGTAGTTCATTATGGTTACTATGCGTTTCAACTAAGAATGTGGCCGCCATCTTGCCATTTCATGTATATAATTACAAAAAATTATGTATTAACAAAAATAGATAGCAAAATAAGTAAGTCATTACAATAAATAATCAAAACCGGGGTACATTTTTCATTTTGTGTTTACTCTGCTGCCGGTACAAAAATCGTAAAAAACGAGAGACGTTCCGCAGTCGCGATCATCATGGCGGCCACATTCTTAGTTGAAGCGCATAGTACCAGAAGTTGTGTATTCGATGCCTAGGCCCACATACTAACGTGTTTTTAATTTCACATATTTTGCCATAATCATAACTAATGTTTCAGTTGACAAGCAGTAATGTAACGCATATATCTATAGGTAGGCACGTCGCTTACGTACTTACGTGGGTCGTATCAGTAAGCTGAATTAAAAAAAAAACTCAGTTGTACGATAGTCATAAGTGCGGTAATCTTAAGGTCGATTCTAAGGTATAGTATTATTGTTTTTTCTGTCCGGTAGAAATCAGAAACAACACGGAGTTAACAATAAGCTAGATGCCTGAAAAATTATATTTAGTTCTTCATTTAATATGAAGAATTATTAGACACGATTAATTTTCATGACGAAGATATAGTGAGTTGAAATTCCGTGTGACGTCACGCCGGTATACAATTTTACTGAAGCGTGACGAGCCCCCACTTCCTAGAGCTGACTAATTTCTATTGATTTGTTAAATTAAAAAATACGTGTCCAATATTTTTTGTTAATTTAACAGACGGACTATATTTTTTTCCCCAAGTATTATCCCTATTTCGAAGGCTTTCCCACGCAGATAGGGTGTCACCATCGACGGATACGACTAAGAGAACATCATTACATGCCACCCAGCCTTCGCTATCTACCATAGTTGAGGAAATATGAGCGTAGTACATAGTTACACCTTTTTGAATACAATTTAGCGACTTAACTACGCCTGATGGTAAACTATTATGCCTATGGGCAGATGCAGCTTTGCGGTAAAATATCTGATAACGCAACGCTTTTTTATGTCGTCTTGATCTTAATATCGTCGAGGATATAATGTAAACGTACCTTCGTCTAATTTTCTAAGAAAAAATAAATTGTACCTGTAGGAAAGGAATCTTAATAATATTCCAATCTCATTGATTGGCCACCGCGCAATAACTGCGTTCTTATTTTATACATCTTTGAACTATTTATTGTTATTGGAAGATTGAAATCGTATATCGATAATCGTTTAATTAGTAGAACCGTGAGATCGATCGATAGATTCTGCAATCATTTGTACTTCTTGGAATTATTTGTCGCTACTTACCATTTTAACAAGATGTTTTATAGAACTTATAAAGCCTTTTTACGTACCTATCTTTATAATATTATATCCGTGGGGTGTCCGGGTAATAATAGCACCCTCCCATCTCCTCCCATTAGTGTCCGTAAGAGGCGACAAAGGGAAACCAAGAAGACGGGCCGCAGCGTCTTTCTACTGCGATCCCCAAGACGCCTGCCAAGCGTGGAGGTGATGGCAAAACCTCCCTTCTAAAAGGGAGGTGTGGCCATAATCCCCACGGAGTCTTTGTCCAGCAGTGGACGTCTTTTGTCTGCTGATGCTGATGATTATAATATAGTAATTAGTGCTATATGTGAAAATAATAATTATATGTAGAGTCAGTTGGCAGACCGCTCTAATTATTGATGGTGACTCTATGTGAGAGAAATATACTTAAGGTTGTACCCGTGGCCAGAATGGCGTCTAGGGTAGCCTTTATTAATCCAACAAAAATAATTTAATGTGTAAATTCAAAAAAATAATATAATTGTGTAGGCGGTCTTAGATATCTTAAGTCTAATAATTTACCATACAGTTTTACTTCGTCCTATTGAAAGTAGGTATCTATTATCAGTCATTAATAAAGTAGTGTTTTCTATATATTCATATATTTTATTTAGTCCTACATTTTGTTTACATATAATACTTAAGCTATTAACTATACTACTTGCCATTTGCAAATTGTCCCCGCTACAGTATTCTGTTTACTGAGCAAACTAAATGGGGTAAGAAGTGAACTTCATTAACCGATATCAAAGGGCAAGCCGGGCCCTTCGCCCGCTGTTTAAAGGAATTTAATTTTTGCTCCACTTTTATTGAATACCGTCCTCAGCTCGGTCACTCGGTAACTCACTTAATTTGAAGGCTCGTGCAGGCCTGTATAAAACTTATTCGGCAGTTTTGGTCAAGCAATTTTTTAATCAATTTAATCTATGTAACCCAAACGTGACAAGCAAGACGAGGTTATTCAGTCTCTTGTGTCCGGTAACAGGTATACAGTACATAGTAAATGTAGTAACATTTATTACCGTCCAGCTAAGTAGGTACCACCGCAGTGTCGCCAAGCAGCAATGAGTAAACATTGCTGTGTGCCAGTGTAAAGGGCACTGTAGTTGGTGATCTTATCATGCTAGAGGCTTAATAAGTAACGCCCCGGGTGAAAAGCGCCAGTGTAGAGCAGCGTGGCAAGTCAAGTCGCTTACCCTCAGCTTACTTCTCTTGACACTAAGTAGAAAAAAACATACCTAATGGGTAACGTTTCATGATTGTTTTTATTATGTTTGCGAAGACTACAAATAAACACAAGATGCAAGTATGACAATGGTCCGAGATTTATTTACGGTCCCGTAGAAAATATTATTTGATATTGACTTTTTGTTCTAATTAAATGAGTCTTGGTACGCAATTAAAGAAGGTAAAACAACGCTTAACTTACAAGTATGGTATACCAAGTTAATTTATAAATAAGTAAACAACCAGAGGTGTATTTAAAATATTGCAAATAAATATAAAATTTTCAAATATTTGCATTAGATAATGACAAGTTACTCGCCACACGACTAAATCACTATTTCTGTGTGAACATGGCTTCAGTGGCATAAGGTTTTTAAAAGTTGTTTAAACAACGCAGTTTGGGGTGCATTACTCTAGGCTTTTAAAATAATTGCCTCGTTTATTGAGTTTAAGACAAGCAAGTTTGTAAAAGTAGAGAAATTTGTCAGCAATTACTTTACGCGTACGTTATTTTAGAGATAATTGCTTTCAACTAATACATAAATAGCTAAGCAGGGGTTTAAATCTTACTATTTTTAATATATAATATTAACCTAACTAACACAGTCCTATGTTGGTATTTGGCGTTACTTAATTAAATTTATAAACGGATATATCGCAGAAGAACTACTTTTATAAAATAAAACTGTTACCTACCTGTTTTGTTCGAATCTGTGTTACTGTTCCGCCAAAATATCTATATACATATATTTTATCAAATATAAAATCACACAGTTCATTATAATAATATCCATATCCGTTAATTATTTTGCTGTTAATGTTTTTATGGATTCGCAGGCGCCGGTGTGGGCTACAAATCCTAGAGGTTGCTGGAAAAGCGGAACTTTCTCAATACTCAATAACGGACTCTACAGCCAGGGAGGTTGTGTATGTGTGGGTGTTTTAAGTAGTTATAGTGTGCGCCGGTGTGCGTGTACAGGATCAGTGGCCGGCGCGCGCGCACCTGCCGCGCGGTTCCCACGCCTCACCGCCCGCGCCGCACCCCCGCGCCGCCCTGACGTCACATCCACACAAACAACGGTCTCGCAAAATGTAGTTTTTAATTTTTTTTTATGTATCTGTGAGATACGAATATCGAACATAAATTAATTTAAACATCTGATTCATTAATTGATAAGATTGTTTATGGAATATTTTTTTTTTTTTTTTAATATCTTGGGACAATCCACACACGGTCATCCGATCCCAAACTAGGCAGAGCCTGTACTATGGAAACCAGACAACTGATACTAATACTTATATACTTTTTTTTTGTAAATACATACTTAAATAGATAAACAACACCCAGACACTTGGCGGGAATCGAACCCACGACCCATCGGTTAGCAGGCAGGGTGTCTGACCACTAGACCAACGGGCCCTTCGTCTGTGGGAAAATAGTCACAATGGATAATGGTCACAAGAGATATTATGTAGGGAGGCCTAAACCTACTGCTAAAGCCTGTTGTACGTTGATGACTGTTCTAAATTATATAAATTGTAAGATCTACCTGAGAAACTAGGGGTGGCTAAGGAAGTACTGATATAATCGGTTAATTTTAACAAAATCATCATCATTAGCAACCGATAGACTTCCACTGCTAAACAAAGGCCTCTCCCTTAGTCCGGAGGGGTTGCCATAATCCCCACGCTTGGCAGGTGGCTTGGGGATCGCAGTAGAGGTGGAAGATAAATCCAAAAGAACGACGCTGCTATTTTGTTTCTCCATCTCCTCTCGTTGGGTGTCGTAAGTGGCGACTAAGCGAGAACAGGAGTCTTCCTGTTATACTTAAAATAAACTTAAAATTAAGATTTAGAGAAAAGCTGTCAAGAAACTATCGAGCGGGGGTAGACGTCAGTCAGTCTTTGAGTAAATCCTTGAGTCTGGCTGGAGGAGAGCAGGATATAGAGAAGTTGTTAGTTCACTGAATTTTTACCTTACGCCTAGCGCCCAGCATTGGTTTATAAGCAGAATCGTCAAACGTTACTAATTGCGGTAAAGATAAGTTTGTAAAATCTAGCAAAAGCGTCCATAAATTCGATAGATAGAGAATAGATATTAAATAACTGAGTAAAGTAAAAACATAATGTTGTATTTTATTTACGCGAATACTACACATTCTAATTAAACGCGATATAATCCGTAAGAGTAAACTAATTACAAAGTAAAAACAATTTGAAAATTACTTACTTATAGTATTTTCTTTTTTTAAGTACTTACCGGGTAAGTAAGTATATACATATTTAATTTTTATTAAAGTTACTATTAACTATACCTAACATAATAAATAGCTTGAAGGAAATTTGAATAATCTATTGTGTAAAATAAATAAATAAATTTTGTCATCAGTTTTTGACAAAAATGTATCGATGCAAAATTCACTAAGTACAAAAATTCAATATTGTCCCACATTTAAAAGTAACATTATAACAACAAGATAATCAAATTTATATTTTATTTACATAGATAACATAAAATTAACAAAAACGTGTTAAAAAATACGGTAGGCCGGTTTTCCAACAAGAAGCTAATTTTCGATTTTAAATCTTTTTTGAATATTCAATTAAGACGTTCGATAGAGTGCTGCCCTCTCTTATACAAAGTTTACATTAACTAGAATACACACTGGCGCCATCTAGTGGCTACGCCGTGGACTACCGAGGAAACATGTCCATTGAAATACTTAAAACTTTTGGATTTCTACATAGATGGCGCCACAAGGCAAGCTTTCAATATTTTCAAAAGCTTGCGTAGGCGCATCATTGAGCTTCTAGTGTTGTTTATACTACGATTGCGTACTCTTAACATTTGAAATTTAGATTAAAAGCAGATGTTTACAACCTACTTTATACAATAGTTTTTTTTAAACTATGTATATACACGTTCGTCATACCTAAATTGACAATTATTTTGTAATAGTATTGAAAGGTACCTAAGTACTTAGGTAATCATTTTGGCCAAAGGTTACGACAAGGGTTTCTTCTTCTTCGTATCGACATGAATACTACGGCATCGTTATAGAAAGATTGTTCAATCGATAAGATCTTCTAAAGCGAATTATCCAAGGCGCCCAATTTTGCTATCCGAGGGGGCTCTCCTTTCACGACATAGGTGATAAACATCCATACCTGTCTACGAACAAAACGAATATCCTTGAATACTTGTATAGGATACTGATAATATACAAGTAAGTATTCATTATTCGATTCATATTATAACGAGATCTTCTAGACGTACATTCGTCTAGAAGATCTCGTTATAATTCGCACGTTTTCCGAAGTTTGTACTTTCACGTATGATTTATAGTCGTAATAAATCCATCGCTGCCTCGTTATGATATACCAAACACGTTTGAAATGTTGCCAACGTGCCGCAAATGACTACCAGTGCTCTTAAAACATTGGTCTGTATGTAAGTACATAGGTATACTTACCCTGTTTTTTTTTAACAAAATCTAAAATGTAACAAAACAACCAATTGTCTTTGGCAGGCCATCGATCAGCCATCACGCACGTCTGCATAAATTTATAGTTCAATTTTAACCTTGTAAAGAAAAACGGGGTATAGGTACTTTATAGCGGATATCCAAATAATAACAATTCTTTAGAAAAATACTGATGGTTTTGCGTCGATGCTCATATTTCCAAAGCAGCCAAGCATAATAATATATTAATATTTTATATTTACTATTTATATCTTGCTTTTTAATTTAGTTATATATGTTATGATAAGTACGTGATACCTACATAAATAGTTAACAGAAGTAACACACTGCATTATAGGTAACTGCGTGCGACACGATAGAAATGTTTGGTGGCACGGCTTGGTGGGTTAAAAAGAAACTTAAGTAGCCTTTATTGCATCTGTTTGGTAGGTAGGTACGCCATATCCAACCAAGAGTATTTTTCCTCGAACATCGTAACACTGTGTATGTACTGTGGGAGTTCATATGAATGGGGTTGATAAACTTTCATTGAAAAATGAAGTGATTTTTATTCTTATAACTTTTATAAAAATATGAATTTTATATGTGCGTGCAGTGTTAAGGGTTATTAGTATGCAAAATGCGCAGGAGTTGCCAGGCTGAGGTGACGAACATGTCATCAAGATGCGAGGACACGTTCGCAGACGTGCGAAGCATCCATTAAACCCTGGCTATATTTAATAAAATCACACACAAATTAATAAAGAAATAACTTTACCTGGTGTTAGCGGTATCCTGAGGCGCGATGATGTGACAAAAATAATTTTATATTTTTTAATAACATGGTCGTAGCCGCGTAGTAAGCGGGGATATTATGAATGGATTATTATCTGCCGTGTATTGTCAATTGGCGTGAAAACACATAAAAGATAAGCTTTAATTCTGCTTCGGCGGATGTAGATTGTGAATATCTGATAAATTTCCTAATCTCCAAATTATTTTATTAAAAATAGATAAATGAATGACGACGATAATGATGAATTCATGATAGATACATCGACCTACGCAGGCACGAGGCGTCAAGATTAATGGCTCCCGCACATAACTGCGAATTCGCATCGCAACGCAAATATCTGCGAGAAACAAATGCATTTTCAATACAACAATTCATTTGTTTCTCGCAGATATTTGCGATGCGATGCGAATTCGCAGTTATGTTCCCACACATAAGTCCGCCCTTAAGTCTCCTTGCATAATCTGAATATTAATTTATGGCTTATGGAGAAAAGGCATTCTGAGGAAACCTACGAGCTCATGAACACTAAACAAACTTTTTGAAAATAACTTTCGTGAAGAAAGGCGATGGGCTCACCATGCGGTAGGTACTTGACTTGTATGATATGACCTCAGAGTAATTAGAATGGAGCTAGTATCACGTCGATTCCCCGAACAAATTTTTCGTGGCACTTTTGCGGGATGCGGGAGGCGAAGTAAACACACACAGATACAATTTCACGCATACACACACTATACCAAACTCGCAACACATTCAAAAAGATACGCACACAAATAAAGAATGACCTGAACATATGAACAAAAATTTGGCAGAGGAGTTAGCGCATCATGCTCTCTCCAATGGTATCACCTCTAAGGCACCTTTACATAGATTAGTCAACATAAGACTATTTTGCCCGAATGCCCCAGGAGGAGGTTTATATTTTTCGAGAGTATGTACGTAAATATGTACCTTTGTAAGTATGTAAGTATGTAGGACTATTGGGCACCGGGTATAGCGAACGGCTAGATGGATTTTGAATGAAAATATGTCAAATTTGTCGTAGTTGTGGGAGTGACATACGCTATCTTAGAGGAGATACCACTGGAGAGATCATGATGCGCTAACCCCTCTGCCAAATTTTGTTCATATGTTCAGGTCATTCTTTATTTGTGTGCGTATCTTTTTGAATGTGTTGCGAGTTTATTATAGTGTGGGTATGCGTGAAATTGTATCTGTGTGTGTTTACTTCGCCTCCCGCACCCCGCAAAAGTGCCACGAAAAATTTGTTCGGGGAATCGACGCGATACTAGCTCCATTCTAATTACTCTGAGTACGCTATACATAAGTACATATATTAAAAAAAAAAAAAATGCCGTCCGCCACCGCCATTTTACAATTTTTTTTAACACTGATAAGCTAGTGCTTGACTGCAGTCCCACCTGATGGAAAGCGGCGACGCAATCGAGGATGGCAAAACGCACTAGCTTATTAAAAGCCTATTCACTCTAGTCTTAAAGACACCCACATTATAATCGGGCGGGAAAACCGACGCAGGCAAACTGTTCCAGTCCTTAGCTGTCCTTA
Organism: Furcula furcula; assembly: GCA_911728495.1. Taxonomy (NCBI): domain Eukaryota; kingdom Metazoa; phylum Arthropoda; class Insecta; order Lepidoptera; family Notodontidae; genus Furcula; species Furcula furcula. Next base: position 10,159,973 of record OU452262.1, read on the forward strand.
TTATAAATGAAGAAGCAAACCGCTTAGTCCGGACTGAAGGCACTTTCACCACATAAGGGTGTGTACGTGCCGTGCGTCTCGTCGTCCGATGATGAAAGGGAGATGGTGGAATCAAGTCATGCAATTCCTGTGCACACTCTCCAAAATGCATCCTGTAGAATACCGAGAGGCTGGCTACTCTGCGCCTGTGCTCTAGGCTTTACTTCCAAAAACATGAGTATGGGTAGATATTAAACGGAAGTTCATAATGAGATGACTTGAATTATACATACATGTGTATACCTACGTATTATGTATGTATAATGTAATGAAACTAATTTTACGGATTATATCGCGGTTTACTTAAGCGATATAATCCGTAAAATTAGTTTCATTTCAATCCATTTTGTTTGTTCGCAGTCGGGCTTTTTTCGCTTAAACAATGTATACTTGTTGTCTACATACTTAATATAATACATACACAGCAAAGCCTAAGCTGTTGTACTTACTTATCTATTTTTATAATGTTATGTCTACAATCTTAATTCTCTGGAATCTGAAGGAAAATACGTTTAATAATAGTTACGAAATCGTGTTCTAAACCATTAGTCGATCGATTTCGGACAGTTGCGGTCAGCGTTAGTCAACTAATAAATCAACATGTCCGCCTACTGGTTCCCCCGCGATACTAGGCGAGCATAACTCTTTCAGAGCTTTGCTATAGCGCTGTTCGCGCCCATTCAATGAGTAGCTTTTATTTTATGAATGAACATGTATGTGTGTGCGGCGGCAGCGCGTCGCGACGCTTTCGCTTTGCTTGTGTTAGTTACTGAAACACGTGTTTATTTGAGCCAACATGGTAGGCATTCATGAGAATTTTCTTGTGTCAACATCTACTCCCCCTCATACAGAAATAGTCTGTGCCTTTGTTTGCAAAGTTGCAAACTGAACGTTTGCTATTTTTTTTTCGATATAAGCTAGGCTAATGCTTGACTGCGATCTAGGGTTGCCAGATACAAATTTTGCTGACTCGCTGAGGCTTAATAAGTTTTTGACCCTGGCAATGAAAGTCAATGGATCCCGATAAGTTCACACACAATTCACAGCAATGATTATTGCTACTTAAAATACTTTGCTGCAAATTATCTGAAACTGTGATGGTTTCGGGATATCCTGGACGGTGGTAAGTACCTACCTATCAACTAGAAGCGTTATGTCATTATTTATGATGATATACTTAGTTGCACTACAGGTTTTATATGATGGGCTAGAGATCAATAGGTTATTCCCATAAACGTATTCAACAATAAATCAAATGTGTCAGCATCGATTCGAGTCTCACCATCTGAAACGCAAGTGGCGCGGAGCTACCTACCACAATACACATGTGTCCCATAATAAAGAACTAAAATATTCACAGGAAAGTAATCTCTACATAGCACGGAATAAAGACTTGACATTTTGTTATATCAGGTGACATTCGAGACTGTTTCTACTTGGCTGAGCGTAAAAAACCGCTTAGCACGCTACAGTATAGTATTACTTTTATAACTATGTTATTAAGAAAATAAGATGCTTAATAAATTCGAACATATGTATGCTTAAATTAAAATGAAAGTATACGAAGTAGGTGATGGACTATATTATTATACAAGTACAATTAAGTTACAATATCATAATGTATGTATACAATGGACTTCTTTATTTAGTAATTTTTTACCCCGGAGCCATCAATATACTATTATATAGTATTTCGATGCCCGACGCGGAAAGACTTTGTTTATAAGTTTGACGGTTATGTCTGTTTCTGGCTTCGTAACTCCTGAACGAACGCGATTTTTTAACCGACTTCAAAAAAGGAGGAGGTTCTCAATTCGTCTGTATATATTTTTTTTTTTTTTATGTAATTTTGCGCATAACTCTGGCAATTATTAACCGATTTGAAAAAATCTTTCTTCCATCCATTCTTCAATCCATTGATTGGGTCCCATAAAAAAATTATTGCTTAGTAATAAGTAGTTCCTAAAAAAACAAGAATGGTGACTGCGCACTGAGAGTTGCAAGAAAGCCTATATAGATGACGTTTTAGTCGCTCGGACTCGCTCGGTCGGACAAAAATGGTCATAACTCTGGCAAATATTTACCAATTTCAATGATTCTTTTTTTATTCGAAAGAAGAAACCACTGTATTGAATCTGTATGAATTTTATTACAACCGGATAAGAACTTCCTGGAGGACCATGAACGATGTGGAGGAATTTATCTGGTAAAAACCATAAAACTGATGTTCTCCATTACATTGCTCTGACAATTATGAACCGATTTCGATGATTCTTTTTTTATTCGAGAGAGTAAACTACTATGATGTTTCCATGCAAATTTCATTACGACCGGATATTATTTTCTGAAGAAACATGAATTATGTAAAACTATGTAGACGATAATGTGATCATAACCTACCTAGATAATTTTACGGTTTTCGATGGTTCAATTTTTATATATGAAAATATCACTAAAAAGGTTAAAATAAAATCTTTTTTAAAAAAAATTGAGCCGACTTCAATATCACTGAAAAGTATAAAATAATTTAAATATTATTGAAGTTGGTGCCAAATATACACAGCAGGTACGCTAACACCAACTTCAATAATATTTAAATTATTTTATATTTTTCAGTGATATTGAAGTCGGCTCAATTTTTTTTAAAAAAGATTTTATTTGTCGTTTAGTCGGGATGGTTCTTGGCTTGGCGTTGTCGGTTTTTTTGAGTAAAACAACCTATTCCCCTGCCTGAAATATTACATCAGTCTGTTGCGCCGTTACTTAAAGGACAAAGATACGTAAGTACTAACAATTTTTTATCAATTATATGTAGATACATTATAATCATTACAGATACACAAGACACTAATATATTAAACATCCAGAAAAACATGAATATTTGGTGTCGGATTGATCAATGAAACACGTATTGGGACAATTAAGATTCTCATTCATAAAGCTAATGCAACCGACTTCATAGGTGCGACTGCGTTAAGCAATACGCACAACAACATAAACTAACATATCGTGTTAAAACTCCGAGTAGTTTATTAACTATTTAACACGTCAGTTAAATCAACAAAACCAGTTTCTGTTAAACTTGATGCTTAGGCACGAACCATGAATGAACAGACAAATGCGGCCGGCGCGGCGCGGCGGTCTAAAATTTAATCGTATTTGTAAACTGACGGTTAATAATATAGTTTTCCACGTAGCATTGTAACTTTAGTAGTTATGCGAGTACACGCAGTTTTGGCAACATCCTGTGGACGGATCAACACGCGGGGGAAGTGGACACCGCAACATCCTCCCTTGAGGTGGACAACTGCGCCGCGATCGGTTTTCGCATTTTTATGCGCTTACCACACGTTTCATAATATTGTTTAAGAATGGATGGTATGGGCCCCTCTTTTTTTAGTGACGAGAAAAACACGATACCTTTATACGCCTGACCATAGAGTTTATATCTTAGGAATAGAGTACGCGTTAGTCTATGGTCCCTTTAAAAAAAGCGTAGGCAGATTTTCCTCTACGAGGCAGGTAAATTGAACTATTTAAAGTTATATTATGAGAGTTATATTGATATGTAAGTGATAAGTAGTGATGAGTTTGATCTGTCACAAGCGCAAATGTCGATAAATACAGCTGACGGTATGGTACCTACTGTCGTTTACCTGATATTTATGTCTTTTGATGTTCTTACCCGTGCCTACGGGTTCTTACTTGAATTAAGCGTTCTATAGGACTTGTACTGATTTTTGTTCTGTGCGCCTGACACTGACAGCTGCACTGTATTGCCGCTCATTACCCACTGGTACTGTTATTGAGTCCGGTAATGTCTTCAGTCACAGAGCCCTTCACACCGGAACACAGCAGTGTTTACACACTGCTCTGCGGTAGAACATTTGACCCTGCGGTGGTATCAATTTGGATACCTACCGATGTCTGGAAAAGCATCGTAAAATGATTCTCATACAAAATTATAATAAGAATGTCTATACAAACATGCATAATTACTCATATTATTAATTCATAACTTTGTACAATAGAAATATTGAAAATTAATTTATTTCTATAAGTATCTACTCCAATATATTACACATTGAAATAAAACTATTCTGTCATGATTTGTTTTTTATTTTTTCTTTCTGGACGTTTTTGAAAAAATACAGCACCTATGGTCCCGGGAGGAATTAAAGAATCATCATCCGTAAAATTAGTTTTCTATTAAAAAAAAGTTGATAAGTATTATTGTTGCATGTTTTATTAATTTGTGTCTTATTCTTTTTGTATCTGTTTGTTTGTGCGCAGTAAAGAATTGTCTATCTATCTATCTATTCTCTACATCTCTATTTAATAAAGGTAAAGATTAAAATGTCGCTTAGAATTATCTTTAGTACATAAAATTATTTATTTATTTATTCTTTAGCACACTCAAATATGTAGGTACATAGGCGGACTTAATGCCTAAGGCATTCTCTGCCAGTCTACCTTTGGACGATGCAGAGGGTAATACTGGTAGAGGGTAATTATCATTTACGTATAGAATTAGAAAGGAATCCTCTCATCAGGAATCATAATTGAGGTGCTTATAGCCAGTTGTAATCACTGCTCGGTAAACTATCAGTTGGTGAAGCAACGTTAGGCAAGGCCTGTCGTTAGATGGATGACCGTTTAGTGGCGTAGAGTATTGGAACTAAGCGTCTCCGTGCTACGGAGGGCACGTATCACGTCGGTCCCAGTGGTTGTCATATAAACAGCAATCGGGCTAAGTCAGAGGCCTAAGGGCAGCTTGCATAACCGGGCGGGTCACCCCCTTCCCTCCAATATGGTTGAGGGGAGTGATGGCTGCTGCTCGAGTCAACTCGTGCGCGGGTGCTGCGCGCGGGGGACTGGTCCGACTACTATCCCTTTGGCTTTTTAGTTTGTTGTACTTTCGTCGTATTTTTTTTTTCTGTCTTATTTAATCTTTTGATCGGCAAGACACACTGTCGCTCTGGTCTAATTGTAACATGACACAATGTTTAAAAAAAAAGTGAAAAAATGACGAGCCTGTTAAGTTCTTGCCGGATCTTCTCAGTTGAGGCCGCGTTGTGATCCGATGGTAGCTTTTTTTTCTAAAAAAACATGACCTTTCAAAAGTGCTAACGTTAAGCCTATTTGAAATAAACTATTTTTGAGTTTGAGTTTGAACCCTGACACCAGGTTGGCCACTAACAATACGACTAAAAGAACAGCAATCAGCAGTATTTACGTAATCAACTAAATAGATAGTGGACTGGTATGACAGTTTTAAAAACCTTTATACTTTTGTTGCATTCACTATTATATAGAGATTCATTAAATAATCTGTTTAGGCAATTAAATTCCCAGTGGGGTGCCCGGGTAAGCATAGCACCCACCCATCTCCTCCCGTTGAGTGTTTGTAAAAGGAAATTAAGGGAAAACAAGAAGGCTTTACTAGGTCGTAGGTTCCTTGTGCAAGGAACCGTCCAGGTAGGTACCACCGCAGTGTCAGATATTCTGCCGCCATGCAGCAGTGTGTAAGCATTGCTGTGTTCCAGCGTGAAGGGCACTGTAGCTGGTGAAATTACTGGACACAAATACTTAATATCTAATGTCTTAAGGGTCGGCAACGCGCTAGTGATTCTTCTAGTATTGCTAGCGTCTATAGGCTGCGGTGACTGCTTACCATCAGGCGGGCCGCACGCTTGCTCGCTACCTTGGTTGTATAAAAAAAAAAGGCAGCAGCGTCTATTTATTGGATTACCTGCCACCTCTACTGCGATCCCCAAGCCGCCTGCCAAGCGTGGGGATTATGGCAACCCCTCCCTTCTAAGGGAGAGGCATTTGTTCAGCAGTGGACGTTTCGGCTGCTGATGGATGGATGGATGAGGCAATTAAAATTTAATTTCTTTTACAGTTTTACAGGGTTTTATATTCGGACGGTAAAATTGAAAACTACAAATAAAGAAAACAATTAATGTAATATACTTAAATTATGATAACTTGTATAATTGCAGTGCGTTTTATTATTATGAATCATATCGCTCGGGAGCAATGATAGCATACAAATTGCTCCCATTGATTGTACGTACCCGTTGGTTAGCTAGAACCACAGATATGATAACGAGCTACTGACAATTTGTTATATCATTAACATGCACCGTTTTCACAGCCGCGTGCATTATTTATAGCTTCTCTCTGTTTGCTCACTGTGAATAACTCTTCACGTATGTGAATGCAATTTTTTTTTTGATAAGTTCATTTTTCTTTTACTCCATTCCGGAAAATATGAGGACTTTGTGTAGGTAAATAAAATATGTAAATATAGTATTTTTATTGAACTAAAACTACTTCTTTTGTTTTATACTACACTCCGAAAAATATGAGGACTTGGTGTATTTCAAATGTAGATAGAGGTACCTATCTACATTTGAAATACACCAAGTCCTTTCTTAATTTTTTGAATTTACTACTATAGTGACGTTTCAAATTCTTTGCAACACCCATGGTCACGGGAGGATAGGGCATTAAATTCCGAAAATGTACGAGATCATTTCGGAATCGAGTTCATTGTGCATTAATCGTGAGTGGTATAAGTTCTACATAGGTACCTACATACATAGATTAGTTCAAGGTGCGCTTAGTGGTTCCTTAAGAGTCGCTGGACGTTTAGGATATAGGCCCTAGATGTCCATCGAGTACGGCGGAGACTCCGAGGAGGACGGGGCGTTGCGAATTCCGTTACCATGAGCACCGTGTCAAGTTTCTGGGGTTTCTATAATGCGCTCCACGGCGCGGGCTCATAAGCAAGGCACTGAGGGTCGTATATGGCAGATCTCAACGGAAAAACCAGGTCCCCTCTTATTGTGCCGATGCGACAGCCGCGGGCGATTTTCATTGATAAGAATACCACATACCTACTCAGGTTGACTTCAAACACCACACACTACACCACAGTCACCATTTAAGGTTTCCCCGCGAGAAAAAAAAACTTGTACTTAATACACAATTAAAATTTCCGAAATAAATGGTGGATGGAGTAAGCACCTATTGACATTTTATATAAATTTACATATATGTTTTTACCGGATATGTTTGTATTTTATTTTCATTAATAATTGCATTTCCCGTGATAAAAATGTAAAACAATGGACCATATTTTTATCAACTAACTTTACCTACCTACCTATTCACAGCATATTTACATGTAAATAAAGCTAATTGTATTACGCCGATAAGGCGTAAGCTTGATATAAAGCAAACATATTAAAAATAACGTGGATGTAAATATTATCTTCATCATCAGCCGAAAGACTTCCACTTCTGAACAAATGCCTCCCCCATAGAAGGGAGGGGTTGCTATAATCCCCACGCTTCGCAGGAATCTTGGGGGTCGCAGTAGGTGGTAGGTAATCCGATAGAAAGACGCTACTGTCCATCTACTTGATTTCCCTTAGTCGCCTTTTTTCCGGTCACCTCAGGGGCAAATATTTTTTAAGGAAATATGCCTAATTTTTCGTTGCTGCAATTTTGAGGAAATAACCGAATGAAACTAAAAGTTTACGTATGGATTTTGTGTATATTTACTTTAGAATAGACTTTTAAAAAGATGGAAGTTGTAAAAGTAAAAAGTGATGAAAGTTTTTGTCCCCAATCCCAAAAGCCGCTCTATGTATAGATAGCCTCATTTAATATCAGCAAGTAAGTATTATTACATTAAATTCATTACCTACTTTATTTTTTGCTTGCTGAACTAGCAATGTTTGGTGCCGACGTGACAACCCTGATTAAATGTTGACGATCTGATGACAAAGTATTATCCTTAAAAATGGGGAGGTGGAGTTACATGAATATAAACAGCTCGCGCAGGCGCATCAAGCATTGTTGTCCCATGGTTTGTTCCTAAACAATTATAAATATTGATAAATTTCCCACGCGATTAATACTCTTACAGAGTGAACAATAGGCCCGTATTCTCGGCCCACCCCGGAGTCGGCAAGCTACTCTGCGTACGCGCAGGTCGATGCACTCACGCACATTAATTACTTACATGCAAATATCACTAACACCACCACACTAGACGACAGGATTTATCCTGACATGTCTTGTTTATGCACTTGTATGGATTTCAGCCGGTTTTGAAAATGACGGGATATTTGGTTAATTACTCTACTATTAAAAATCTTCCAGCTTTGCTCAAAGTCAAAGTCAAAATATCTTTATTATGTATAGGCCCCACGGAGGCACTTACACAAAAATCATTTTTACAAACTACCACCGGATCGTAACGCGGCCGCTACTGAGAAGATCCGGCAAGAAACTCAGCGGGCTTGTCTTTTTTTGTAATTTTTGGTGAGTAAATAAATTGTAATTAAAACGCAAGGAAGATCGACCGACCGATCCGATTGAGAGGAAGACCGATACGCTTCACAACCATGACAGATCAGTCGCAAGACCGACTTTTAACATACCAATCCACTCATCACTCATGGATCACTTCAGAGTTGTTGCTCCCTCCAGAGTTTGGAGCAGTCTTTTTTTCAAGTCTTTCAATGAAATATGTGTGTGTTTGTAAAACAAGTGGTTTCTCGCAAAGCCACACAAGCTTCTAGCAAAGCAAGTGCCTAATTAATTTCTGTGTGTACAAAATGTTGCTTCTAAGTTATTAACTAAAATATATATTTACAAGTTTAAAAAGGGTATAATTTTTGCCAAGAAGCGTAAGATAATAATAGCACTAATGATTTCCTCTTGAACGATCTTTATCCGTCTATTTGTTAAAGGTTAATAAATAAACCTATTACACACTAGACTAGATAAATGTCTATGATAGAAACGGTTCTCGGACTGCACCCGGAGTACAGAGGATGCGACGTATTATTCTATTCGGGCTTCAACTATTTGCTAATTTGAGCAGGCTCCCGTGCGCTTATCTATCAGACAGCAGGTCCAATTACGTTGCGTTTCACAACTGTCTTATTATGTACCGTATTTATAATACACTCTCTCTCGTCTGCACATTCGACGCTCAACAGTTAAAATAAGCTTTGGTTTGTAGAACGTACTCTAATTATACTGCAAACGTCCAACATGTCGGCATAAGTACTCGTATACCATTGCTGAATTGCGTCTTGTACCACAAATTCAAGACTTTAGATTCAGAGCTGAACTGAATTTCTATATCTTTCTTTCTTTCTGCAATATGATATGTCTCATTTTGGCCCCGGTACTTTATGTTGTTATCTTAGTCTTACCTTAAAAAACATACAAATTGAAATTTAAAAATATCCAAATTTCAATAGCGAAGATGGCTACCACCAGCTTGGGATCCCGTGATAAATATAATCAAATCCAAAGACAAGCATTGCACTGCAAGATCTCAAGATACTGTAAGCTCTTTCTGCGTAGATCGGACTAACAATAATAATTAGAACACCTGAGGGTACAAGACAACTATGACGTATGGACAGCTACCACCTCAGTCCGCCCGTGACTATGAATGCTGTAAAGTATTCGGAACGTCGGGTAAATAAAATCAAAAATAAACCGCGATTTCAATTCTTAATATCATAGCTTTTCTGCTTTGTCATAGATGTTGTTTTAGCTATGGAAAAGACGACCTGGAGTCCGAGTTTTAGCTGCCCTTAGGCCTCCTATTTGACTTTACGACTGCTGTCTCGATGATAGCAACCGGGACCGACTTTTTGTGTGAAGTACGGAGACTCTTAGTTCAAATTAACATCTACGGACCCTTATCGTTAGCCGAAAGAGTGCTTTTTGTTAGGCTTGATAAATCACTGGAACAACGCCCAATACTTGTTTGGGTCACAACGCCATGTCCTTCTAGTTCTTGTATTGCTACTTGTATCCATAGTCACAGTCAAAGGGCAACCATATGAGTGGTTTGTTTATGACGTGCACTGATACCGGTTGTGTCTTGGAACATGTGAAGTTAATGTGCAGTCAGGAGCTAAGGACATTTGTGCGCCCATCACGCAACTTTCTTGTGGATGCTCTCGATGTCATATTTATTTACTTATTCTTTCTGATTTTAAAGATAGTACAATGTATCATATGTCATATTAGAAATTATATTTTTACGATGGTAACCCGCAACTCAGACTTCCAAGGTAAAGGCTTCGCATAGTTCGGAAAGCACTTGTAATTCCTAATGAAACTTTTTCTACCCAAATATAATGAAGTTGGTGCTAAATATTTACAGTTTATTTACAAATATGTATTCTTAAACCAGGTAAAAACATCCTCCAAGTTGTCGCCGCACTGGGCGGGAAGGATACCAGTCTTTTAGGTACCCTTCCTACCTAAATTAACTTTATTTTTATTCTTACTGAGTCTGATTGTGTATTGAAAACGAATGCTATACAGCTGTTATGTATCATATTCATTTGAAATTTGATTGGATTTAAACTTATATTTGTTTCCAGAATAAGCCAGCAGGCATACATAGTTATTAATTAATTACACGAATGGAACATATTGTGTAAGCTCACGATTGGTCCTTTTTAATACTATAATTATTCAGATAACGTATTATAGCTTTATATAGAACTCTACCGTTTAGCTAGACTCAATGAGGTTGGTAATCTAAATCTTAAGATTAGATAACAAATAAAATCTTTTAAAAAAAAAATTGAACCGACTTCAATATCACTGAAAAGTATAAAATAATTTAAATATTATAGAAGTTGGTGTTAGCGTACCTGCTGTGTATATTTGGCACCAACTTCAATAATATTTAAATTATTTTATACTTTTCAGTGATATTGAAGTCGGTTCAATTTTTTTTTAAAAAGATTTTATTTTAAACTTTTTAGTGATATTTTCATATATAAAGATTGAACCATCGAAAACCGTAAAATTATCTAGGTAGGTTATGATCACATTATCGTCTACATAGTTTTACATAATTCATGTTTCTTCAGAAAAAAATATCCGGTCGTAATGAAATTTGCATGAAAACATCATAGTAGTTTACTCTCTCGAATAAAAAAAGAATCATCGAAATCGGTTCATAATTGTCAGAGCAATGTAATGGAGAACATCAGTTTTATGGTTTTTACCAGATAAATTCCTCCACATCGTTCATGGTCCTCCAGGAAGTTCTTATCCGGTTGTAATAAAATTCATACAGATTCAATACAGTGGTTTCTTCTTTCGAATAAAAAAAGAATCATTGAAATTGGTAAATATTTGCCAGAGTTATGACTATTTTTGTCCGACCGAGCGAGTCCGAGCGACTAAAACGTCATCTATATAGGCTTTCTTGCAAGTCTCAGTGCGCAGTCACCATTCTTGTTTTTTCAGGAACTACTTATTACTAAGCAATAATTTTTTTATGGGACCCAATTAACGGATTAAAGAATGGATGGAAGAAAGATTTTTTCAGATCGGTTCATAATTGCCAGAGTTATGCGCGAACATACATAGAAAAAAAAAATATATATACAGACGAATTGAGAACCTCCTCCTTTTTTTGAAGTCGGTTAAAAATCACATACACTAATGAATGACTAAATACCATTTAAATTACTCAACATAGAAAACAAAACATTATTTTAGGTATTATGTTATTATTTTTAAATGTATACAATTACGTAATATGTACCAAACTAAAAGTTGTTTTCAACTTGCGCTAGCTGTCCTAATTATACCTGTCTTGTTTATCAGAATTTATTTGTTTCGCAAACGAAATGACACTCAGGATTTAGTTTGTGACACCAACTTAATGTATCATGTTTTTAACAAAATATGACGGAAAAAACTATACTAAAACACTATTAATTGAGTACGAAACTACATCTGTCTATTTAATTCCCAAGTAGATACAGCTGCCTCTTCATTTACTTTTCATTTGTTGTATAAATTACCAAACAGCTTACTTATCATTCTAATCAAACATGCATGTGAATCTTCTGAACTAGATATTAGATCAGTCTACCATAAGAATGACGTAGTGGTAAATATCGAAGTGTAAAAGAATATGTATAGAGACAATGAGTTTATGGAGGATATACATTCTCATGCGTCAAATTCAGTGATTCATCACGGAGACAGGATGGCTGGAAGACGTGTCCGGTGGGGAGACGGCAAAGGACCCAGTGTAGTTCCGATTCTCCGGATAATTGGCCGGCACTTGTATGCTATGATTGTAACGACTCTACCATCGAATGATGACAGCTAGCGCGACGAGAGTCCTATGTTCGCAAAATAAGTGTTTTTATTTCGCATTTATCATTCTTAAGACGATATTAAAACATTTTCTACGCATGCTATAAGCAACTATTGTGCACAGTTTGTATGGTTTTTCTAAACCTATTTGTGTTTGGTTCGTAATTGAGAGGCCATATTGGTGCTAGCGAATAATCATTAATTTGTTTTAAAATAATTACTATTTAGCCACTTGACACTGGCAAAGTCACATCGGAAACCTATCTTTATAAAAAAAGAAGCAAGATGCATCGATCTATTATATTATACAAAGTATTTTGATCATATTTGTGTTGATCATGTTTCGAGTCGTAACACTTAATCTACTGTGTGTTAATATAAAACCCTGTACCATCGCTGACGGTATTATTCGCTCTTGCAATACAATCATTGGTATATAACATTTTTGTTGAATATGTCATAAATATTTTTCCTGATTTGGACTATTGCGTTGCATTGCGAATATTTCCCACACAAATCGGACAGGCGTTATTTAATGAACACCTTGTATATCAATGATTAATAGTCTGCTAAATAATTAGCAGACTCATATAAGTGATAAATGATAGTGCTAATAAATGAATTGAGTATGGTTCACCTAAAATATATTACCATTTTAAGAAAATTGCAGGAATTGCGAAGGATCTGCTGGGAAACCAGAATACGAATTCCTATTAGATGACATGCTTAATTGATAAGAGCTTTCTTTTTCAGTTACTACGATAATGTCACTAGTAATGTACTCACCTAGTGAAGCCTCCGGATCGGAGAGGTCGGAGAGTGAGGGCACCTTCTGCATGGCTCGCGGTTCCTCAGCTTCAGGGGGCTCAGTTTTGATCCCGTCCGTAGCGCCGCCGCCTTCGTCGCACTGTAGACATTCATTATCATCAGTCCTATGGTCATATTATAGCAATTCTGCAATTTATTTAATTATCAGTTCATAATTCTATCAGATTTCTAATTATTCTTAAATGGCGAGGCTCTGGGGCTCTGGCATCACCTTTATTTTTTAATCTTCCTCACATCTTTCATAAGTAATAATAAACGCACATAAACATCATGCCTACATCAGGCTATCCGAACACATACAAAACCAGGTGATTTTCGTAATTCTATATGATTTGTATATAGTGTAACCGAATCATCATCATCATCGGTGGACTCATAAATTACATTACTCATCATCTAAATTACAATAACAAGTATCGACTAGTTGGTACTGGATTAAAATTTTTTTTAAAAACATCTTATAATAGTTGAGCACCTGCCCCGGTTTTCAAGTCGTTTAAAAAATTATAACTCTTAAATCGGGCGCTACCGAAGTTTTCACAGGTTGTTAAGGCATACATAAGTTGTATAAACATGTGGAAGAACGCAAGATTTATAACATGTTATTATGATGATATTTGTCGTGTGACAAATTGAAGATCAGTGCATACCACATGTTATGTCGACCCCCAGTTTAATGAGAACCGTTGGATCAAGACACTTAAATAAAGTATACGATATTTAAAAATCCGTGTCTGGCCACAAATTGGTAGGTACCTACTGTTGTATATAATGTTCTGTAGTCATTCAAAAGTATATATGTACTAACATAGCTACCAAAATAATAATATCCGTCTATGGCCTAATGGCCAAGAGCCTCGATAAACACCTCAAGAGGCTCCATGAGACGGATGGATCAAAGTCCAGATGCAAAAGGCAGTGCTCCTGGAGAGTTGTGAGAAAGTTCCTCTCTCTGGAGCCTGAACCACCGTCTGCTAGGATCCTGTTCCCGCAGCCGGTTAAAAAGCGGTTTTTTATGTTTACTTGTTTTTATATTTAAAATGGGAAAATAATTGTTAAAAAAATGAATAAATGAATAATAATAATATTCTGGGACAGTCCACACATGGTCATCTGACGTCCCGAAAATTTGAAAATTTGTGTACGCGGTCGCTACCACCAAAATGGCGGCCGCGTACCAAATCCGGTAAGATATTTTTGTTGATACCATAGGTCCTAGATACTTTTTTTTTAAACACGCGAAGTAATCGGTGATGACATCGAGGCACGTCAGTCGACAGTCAATATGCCGTCCACACACGCCGCTTCCGTTCGCTGTTCGGACATGCGTGGCTTAAAAAAATATTCACCAGACAATGGTTCAAAGGAACTTTGATCTATCTTCATTCTTATTCAAAAGATCGCCTGAAATAAACCGATCGGCCGTCAAGGTTCATATTTTAAACGGAACACAGGTAGCACACGTTACGCGTACGTGGGCTCATTTTAGTAGCACCCACAGAACAGTAGAAGTAAATACGAATTCGTAAGGAGTGATTAGTAGAAAACCACAAAGTATCCAAAGTATCAAAGCAGCGTATGTATTAAGTTTAAAGATTTCCGTTAACAGAACATTGAAATAAAACTAATTTTACGGATAAGATAGCAGTTAATTATTACTTTCATGAAGCGTACAGGAGAAAAGAAAAGAAAAATATATTTATTCAACGACATAATAAAAATCTTAATATAAGCGAAAGTATGAAAATAACTAAAAAACTACATAAACCCTGAACCCTACCAGAACAGGAGAACCCTGAAGCAATAGGCTTTACCAGGATTGCAGCGCTTCTTACCATCTGATGGAAAGAACAAGCCATATTCCTCAGAGGAAATAGGTAGAGTAAGACCGCTATATACCGGCTATCGAGAAAAGTGTGATGAACACTCAATAAGGTCAAAAAATATTTTGTAGTTTTAACTAGTGGTCTCGCATTATTTATATGCTTACTTACTTAATTTAAAAAAGGTATTATAAACGGACGGATTTTTTTTCTGTGTTTAGTGTGTCGGTAGATCTACAGAATAAGTGCTATTGATTAGATCCAAAATTGTACTATGTTCCAGAAATATCAATTTCTGTACGGAAAAGTGGCATGTTTGTTTCACTTATTTCTTAATTTATGTGGCGGTTTTAGCAAATAAATATGTTTTCAACTTTGTTTTCTTCATTTTAAAAGTTCTTGTAGGTAATTCTATTTTATCAGAATTCAGTTAAGTAATACCTTTTAACGAGATTGCCGTTCATAAGATATATAATATAAACATCCTTACAAAGATTTATTATATTTTAATAAATAATGATGCAACAAACATAGTTAATAAAAAAAATACATAAATTTAGGACGAGGATAAACTTGAATAGTTATATTCAAGTTTATCTTATCTAAAGTATATTTCCTCAGCCGCAGTTAATCCCTTACGAATATCAAGCAAGCGTATAACAACAAAAAAACTATGAGTATAAATAATTTGTTGCCCGTTGACCCTTCACAATTGAATAAGAGAGGCCGTGACAGTGCTCCTAATCACAAAGTATATCAATACGACCCAATAAAAACGTCAAAATTGAATCAGCGCGCCCCTTCAGAGTAATCTGAGGCAATAGATACCGCTGATATTCCTATGGGATAAGATATAGGATTGTCGCTCCCGCACCGGCTTTACACGGTTTTAATTTAGAAGCTCCGTTTTCAAAATATTGTTTTGTTTTTTACTTACCAAATAACTTAAATAGGGTTCTTATAAACCGTCAGTGAAAGATTATCTAACCGATTGTAAAAACCATTTAAAAGTTTGTTGCGTGGTTTAAGAGTAAGCGGATATACAAACAGATCTTGAAAGCGACTTAGTTTTAGATGTCGTTTCTCAACTATACGGCCACAGAGGTCCATCTTCGCACTCTTCTCTCGATTTCTTTACTTGCATAGTCCGATGAAATGGAAGACGGGCTGAACGTGGTGGGAAAGGTAACGTGTAGGACCTAATTTTTGACATGGCCGTGCTGTTGCTTTAGAGAGATCTGGCTCTACCACCGGATCTCAACGCTGAGAAGATCCGACAAAAAACTCAGTGGGGTGATGCTCATCGTTGAGAATGCATGCGTACGACTCTCCAGCCTAGTACGCGCGACGGGCTATTCGATACTGCGACCTCTGATTTCCTAGCCAGTGGCTTTACACGCTGCGCCTTAAAAGCTACAATGATAATGGTCGCTCTTAAAGAACACTAGAATAAAGATACACAGAATATATGTGCACCAGATGAAATAGTCATAAGCTTAGCATATTAATTATGCCTTGTACTTCATCATCATCATCACCAGCCGGAAGATGTCCATTGCTGAACAAAGGCCTGTCCCTTAGACCGCCACAATGAACGACAATTACACACATACATGCCTTGTACTTATGACCAGTAAATTTTAAATATTTAAGTTTGACGGGCCCGTTGGTCTAGTGGTTAGACACCCTGTCCGCTAACCGATGGGTCGTGGGTTCGATTCCCACCAAGTGTCTGGGTGTTATTTATCTATTTAAGTATGTATTTACACAAAAAAATGTTTATACTTAAGTATTAGTATCAGTTGTCTGGTTTCCATAGTACCTACAGGCTCTGCCTAGTTTGGGATCAGTTGACCGTGTGTGGATTGTCCCAAGATATTATTATTATTTAAGTAGTATTAAAAAAAGTTCGTGTGTGTTATCCCCCCCCCCCCCTTTCTTGTTATAAACTGCACTACTCTCATGTGAGCTTCACGGTCATTTAGGATTTTTTTTTCAGGAAGGTTTATGTGTACAAATAAAATATAATATGTATATATGGTCTTAGGGAAAGGTTTAAAATCTTGAAGAAAGAGCGGGCAAAGCTTATGCTGAAATAATATTCTATCATTTTTTTGTCAGTTATTTTTAATATTTTAAATATTATCTATTTATCTATTAGCTTGGCCTTTTATTGATATCGTTGTACGTATGTAGGCAAGTATATGTAAAGGAATAAATATTATCTGATAGGATTATTAAGTGACTTATCAATACTAAAAATAAAACACTGTTATCTTCTACTTTTGAACCGCAAGAAATGAAATCTACGAGTCATTTTCACGTGTTTTACGGAGATAACATTAGGAAAAGAAAAAAAATACATTTATTTATTTATTATTGTCATCACTGTCCTCACCTGAACCGGAAATTCTTATATTGATGTACTATCACGGACACGAACGCTGTACCAGTTTTCAATCAAAATCGTTCGAATGACGTTACGTGGTGCGCGCACATATTCTGGGCCAGCTCGTGCTAAAGGTGGTTCACCATTCGTGACCGTGAGAATACCTATCTTAAATTTTAAAACCGAAGTTACATCTAATTATCTAAATACGTACGCAATAAAGATAGCTAAACAGGAAAAACTGCTGCAGAATGTAGCTTAACGAGTACCGATAACCTGAAAGGCACTCAATTTATATTCATTGCATGATAGCTACTTCTGTATAAAGAACATGTAACCCCAAAAGTGTCCACATTTAACAGAATGCATATCGCAGAATAATGAACTCCATATCCATTGAGCCGTGCGCGTTGATTAACCCGTAAACATTCCGGGGGTATTTCTAGCCGGAACAGAGTGTGGGGTCGGGTCACCCTTGTCTGTTTTGTCTTGGCACGTGATTACTGATATTAGGGGGCAGGCTCCCAATTTACGCCACCACCTCTTATTGCCTTAACTGCCGATTGATGTACGCTACAAATAATTTGTACTTTTTTCATGTGTGCAGGGATCCCGAACCATTGAAAGATTAATGGTAGGTACTTGTCTAAAGATATCGAGAAATCTGTCAGTTTTTAAGTAAGGTCATGTCATGATTAAATACCAGCTAATACGCTTTTATTTTATTTTTTGCCTAAATACCACCGGTCATGTTCACCTAATTAGCAATACCTTTGGTTGGCTTTAAGCCCATCACACACCTAGCTATATTATATATTAATATACCGTATAACGATATATATACATCACAGAAAGATATATTATAGCTGCGTGTGCGGTCGCTCGATAATTAATATAGAAAATATATCGTAATAGCTATATTTATATTAATATATTATATTATAGATAGGTCTGTGAGTTTTATTCTTGAAAAAGCAAAATTACTGAATTCTGATTTCCAAACATGCGTTGTAAGTAGTCTCCAAAATTTCGTCATAACATATTTTTCTGTAACTTGATCATTGTTTACAGGAAAAGGGGACAGTTAAGTTAATCAGTAGACCATAAACAGGGGAGTGTGTGACATTAAAGTTTTTCTAACGGCGTGATTGTGCGCTGTCACTTGGTCACAGTGACCGCGCGTGTTACCAACGGTTGTCGACGTCCAACATTGCTAGAAGAGGGTTTGATTTTTTTTATACTCTGAAGGTCAAAAAAGGAAAAAGATTTTTTTAAAAGCCCAGATACAATACATCCAGCACATCTGGAAGATAAGTTATTACTTTATTAAATTGTTTTTTCTGGCGGTGATGCTTAAATTATTATTATTAATTACTGCTCTCAGTTTGCAGCGCTAGCATATTATATTCTTAAAATATTCTAGATTTTTAAGTAGGTACCTATGTATAATAGGTACGTAAGATATAAACGCATTAGAGAGTAAATATATAAACGCGTAGGTCCAGAATAAAAAGATAGCATTTGAACTTAGTAGGTACAGACAGATCTAAATTCACCGTCTATTTTCAGAAACCCAAAAGAAGGTAATTTATTAGAATAAAGATAACAAATAGCCAAGGTTAATTGTTCATTTGTCGCTCGTTTACCAACTACAGTGATGTGTGATGCCGTAGTGCTGTCCGTACTATATCCTGACGGTTTTTAACTCACCCTGATTTATCACCCGCCACTGATCCGACACGTGATCTATCGTTGTTCGAATAACGTGTTACACGACTGAGTTATAGACAGATTAAACAGTATTCTGATTGTCGGGAGAAGTAACGAATTATGGTAAACTTTAGAATTTATTTTCCCTTCAAAGGAGCGTAAAGAATTCCTGTGTTGACCTCTGAACGCTGATTTTTTTTAACAGTAAGTTATGTTTACACTATAATCTATACTTACTTATAATAAAACTGTAACAGGTCCAATTCTGTACATTGAAGATATTTTGAAAATTATGTTTGGAGTGCATTCTATAACCGATACTAAAGCCAAAAATGTATTTTTTTTTGTCTGTCTGTCTGTCTGTCTGTATCTCGGCTGAGCATCACGCCGAAACTACTGGATGGATTGAAACGAAACTTGGCATGATTTGAGTTAATACTCCGAGGTAGGACATAGGTTACTTTTTATGCCGACATTCGGCACGGTTCCCTCGGGAGAGGGGACTAAAGTCAAAATGTGTACTTGGTTATACGCTTGCTCCGATTTTAACAATTTTTCATTATAATCTATACTTATAATAAAACTGTAACAGGTCCAATTCTGTACATTTAAGATATTTTGAAAATTATATTTGGAGGGCATTCTATAACCGATACTGAGGCCGAAAATGTAATTTTTACAATTTTTGTCTGTCTGTCTGTCTGTCTGTCTGTCTGTCTGTCTGTCTGTCTGTATCACGGCTGAGCATCACGCCGAAACTACTGAATGGATTCAAATGAAACTTGGCATGATTTGAGATCTTACTATGAGGTAGGACATAGGATACTTTTTATCCCGTAATCTAGCACGGTTCTTTTGGGAGAGGGGATTAAAGTCAAAATGGGTACTTGGTTATACGCTTGGTCCGATTTTATCAATTTTTCTTCATAATTATAATAAATATTAGTAAGGGAACACTCATAGAGAGTTGTTATCAAGGTTTTGTAATCGATCGGGTTAAGCAACGTTAGGTAAGGTCATTAAATAGATGGGTGACCGTTTAACGCCATTTGAACTAAACGGGTCCGTGCTTCGGAGAGCACGTAAAAAGTGGGTCCCAGTTTTTAACCGACTATAAAAAAGGAGGTTATGTATTCGATGCGAATGTCTGTTATTAAAAATTTAGTTAACGTAAAAATAGCGCATGCGGAGCAGCGTGGGTCAGCTAGTTATAATAAATATTTGTAAGGGAACACTCATAGACAGTTATTAACAATGTTTGGAAATCGATCAGGTTAAGAAACGTTAGATAAGGTCATTAAATAGATGGGTGGCCATTTGAACTAAACGTCTCCGTGCTTCGGAGGGCAAGTACAAAGTGGGTCCAAGTTTTTAACAGACTTTAAAAAAGGAGGTTTTGTATTCTATGCGAATGTATATTATTGAAAGTTTAGTTAACGTAAACACAGCGCGGGCGGAGCTGCGTGGGTCAGCTAGTTTTAAAATAAAAATACGAAATTTAAAATCTTTTGTTCTGTTATATTTCATACTTCAGCCAGCGTTTGCTTGAATAGAGCTGCCTCTGGAAATAATCTTACATGTAGAGAAATTAGCATAAAACATCGTCCAGCAGTCTTAGCACGATTTGCCAAGACTTCGTAATCTTGACAGTTCGGTGTGGAGTATGACGTAGTTATCGACATAGAAACGTCATTTTCGGTATTAGCTAGGTCGATAACTACGTCATACTCCACACCGAACTGTCAAGATTACGAAGTCTTGGCAAATTGTGCTAAGCCTGCAGTAGTTCCTAAGCCTTGTTACAAATAGATAAATGAACACGAGCAGGGTGATTATGTTTTAAAACAAAAAAAAATGCTATTCCGTTTTTATGATTTTACAAAATACCTTAGTA
This sequence comes from Furcula furcula, assembly GCA_911728495.1. Lineage (NCBI taxonomy): Eukaryota > Metazoa > Arthropoda > Insecta > Lepidoptera > Notodontidae > Furcula > Furcula furcula. The sequence continues at coordinate 10,180,833 of OU452262.1, forward strand.
CCTTTTAATAACTTTGTAAGAATTATATATATAGAGTTGGGAACATTGTTTCAAAATATACATATATATTTCATTATTGAGTCAAGAAAATATTATCCCGCTTGCTGTATATAATCTGTTATTTTTTCCTAAAACACTCAATTTCGGGTTACCGTTATGAAAATACATGGAAAACAATTCACGCCCGGTCGGTCACCAGACATGAAAATTAATCGCAAAATAGGAACGATACCGGTTTCAAAGGTAAAAGAATAACGTTTGCAGTATACAATTTTTAGCTGTTACAGCTACGGCAACAATATGTTGAATATTTACAAAACAAAGTTGCAAAACAGAAGTTTTATCAACGCTGCGAGTTTTGTAATAGGTGTTCTATTGTCTGGGTGGGGTATGCGTGACTATTGGAGTTTATATAATGCTAATAAAGGATAACTGATACTGAAGTCATGAAGTAAAATCCTCAATCTATATATGTAGGTACATAGGAGAAAAGACATTCACTGACACACTCATTGGGCTCCCACACATAACTGCGATGCGATGCGATGAGGCGAGAAACAAATGAATTTTCGATACAAAGTTGCAGGAACTTGTATCGAAAATTCATTTGTTTCTCGCATCGCATCGCATCGCAGTTATGTGTGGGAGCCCATTCAGTCTGTAACTATAAGACCTAGAGACTTGAAAATTGACATACATGTTCCTTTTGTTGTGTATAAGTCCAACAAGAACGGATTTTGTGAAACTTGACTGCTACGGGGCAATATCCTAAATATATCCTAGGATAATAGACACATTAATTCACCCCATCCCAAACAAGACAGAGCCTGTACTAGGTAATCAAATACTGAATACAAACATACTTATATGTATAGGCTTGTTTGAAACCGCTTTTTTTATAAATAGCATACATATATAAATAAATAACACGCAGACAGAAGAAAACATACATATTCATGCACAAAAATGTCTGTCCTCTGTGGGAATCGAACCCACGACCTATTGGGTAGCGGGCAGGATGTCCAACCACTAGACCAACGGGCCCTTAGTATTTGCGTCACTAGTTAGCACAAACTATAATTATTAATAATTCCTAAAATATGTTCTAGGGGTAGCTTGTGATAGAGAAAAATCACAATTTGTCATATCCTGCGAAGCGGACGTAAGTAGCGTCCCTTTAATTACCGACCGGATATCGTCTAGCTGCGTCTAATGAGACACGCTCGGATGGACCGGGTCATTTTTGGGTGTTATTATATTATTTATGTACCTAATTATTACAACAATTAAGTATATAACTTAATTTGTCATTAAAGGTACTTATAAGTAATGTGTTTTATATAAGTAATACAATTATGTCAACAAAATTTCGATTGATATATTAATGTTGTCTTTTACATAATGTGGCCATGGGTACCATGGGTGCTGCAAAGCATTCGAAACGTCGGAAAAGTAAGACCTAAAATAAGCCGCGATATATTCTGTAAGAGTAGTTTTATTACAATAATATAATAATTTAAATCAACTGTAATGATACTATTAAGTAACCATAAAATTATGCGAACGAAAAGCACTTAAGAAAAGCCAAAAGCAAAATCTAATATTCCATTCGCGCTCGCGCATCCCGGAAAAATATTCAAATTGAGAATATTTTAATCATTCAACGGTTGGGTGTCGACGGACATACACGTAAATCACGTCAGCGATTATTGTTTATGGTGGCTTGCACCGCTGAATGAAGGTGTTAACGTCATAACACTCGGCGGGCCCTTTATCTTATCCTGTCGCGGTTATTAATGAGCCTTCGTTTATATGATTTAATGATAGCTTCAGTTTTTAACGTCCTGAAATGATGGAGAGACTTTTTTGTTGCACTGATTGGTTGGTTCAAATAGTTTTTTCTTATATGAAAACACTGTAATTTTTCAGTCGGGACACACGATATATGTAATCTTTTAATTGAATTGCAGGAGCGGCAATTTAATAACGAATTTACGAGATTTGGAATACCCAACGTGTTATCACATTATGCGTTGTAAATCAATAACCTTTCCTTGAATATAAAGTATTCTCGTGATATATTAGATTCTTAGTTAAATGTCGGATTATACTGAAGAGAAGTCCGGATTATGTCCGCGACACACTGTGCAGCGATGCAGTATGGTAACAGTAGGTATCCTTTTTAACTATACGTGATGGGCATATAATTCCGTTTAATACAATAATGATAATTTACGAATCGTGTAATTGTTTTCAACGAATTCGTCACCCTCTTCGGTAATCATTAAAAAATAATACAACACTCTGTAACCCATTTCTAAAAAGTCCCAACAGTTTTTCGTTGCAGTCAGCTAATGTCGAAACTCATTAGTGCAGCTTAGCGTCAGTGTCACGGACAAGTTTAAAAATAAAAAAGAGCGGGCACTTTGAAATAAGAACTCGGGTTTGTTTTTAAACTTTTGGTTAGGTGTTCTTTTATTGTTTTATGCCAGTTGCCGATTGATTTTTACCGTAATTCACGAAGCGCCGCCGCGGCGTGGTATGAATATTATTACGATGGTTCACTACATTTCCACCAGTGACAGAACTGCGAAACTCGTAAGCTATTCACAACCAGCGGAAATTTCCGTTCTGAAATCCGATGAAAACATTTCCAGTGATATCCTAAACGCTATTTCCGAATTCGTTAGAGTTTGTCTAGTCAAAGTTGAGAGTGGAAAAGGGCGGCAAATTTAAAAAAAAATAGGTAGTTCAACCCTGTTTAAACAAGGATTAATCATGCTTGATACTTTAATATATTTGTTATACTTTAGAAGCCCAAGGTCTCTATTGTATCGATGAAGGCCACGTTTTAATGGGTAAAAGTCCCAAATAACTCCTCCCCTACGGAGACCGGGTATTTTTTAAGGGTTTCCTCACCGACAAAAAAAAGGTGATACGTCCCTATCAAGGGCAATCTGCCACCAAGCAGCAATGTGTTAACATTGTTTTGTTCCGGCTTGAAGGGCTTTATAGCTGGTATAACCCTCCTTCTGCGGCAGTCGGGCAAAAAATACCGCCTCAAAAGACTTAATAACCCATGTCTCGGGAGATGAGCGCCAGTTTCATATATAAAACACTAATATACTCAGAAACAGTGAAGTGTAGCTGTCTATAGGCACGTATGCCGCTTACCATCAGGCAAACGTCTAACTTGTCATTGAAATCAAACTACTTTTACGGATTATATCGCGGTTTATTTTAGATTTTACTATCCCGACGTTTCGAATGCTTTGCAGCACCCATGGTCACGGGAGGGCAGTACGAGTATATTTGAATTACGAACGTATATTTAAGGTACGAAAGTAATATAATTATATTTATATTCTCTTTGGTTTAAGATCATAGAAAATAAGTACACTACTTATGTACATTTATCAAAATTTGCACGTGTAGGTATGATTTTTCTACGTAGTAACATAAAACTTTATTAAATTTGGTTTGTGCTTTTATATACTTATTTGTTTCTCTAATAGGTAAGTACGAAGTTGTGCGCAAGTTGTTCACGCTCCGCTGGGCTGTGCCGGCACATCCGGGGGTTATTTAGGAGACAACGCCACTTATGGTACTCAGCCCTGACCACAGATTTTTATTTTTTCTTTTTTTTAGAGCTTTGTTACGCGAAGAGCAGGATGATATACTCATAGTACACGGCTCTACCCAGAGCAGTTGCATAGCTATGCTGTCACCTGAGACGTTGATTATATAAACTTATTACATGTGTTGAGTCTAGTAATTTATCCATCTATCGACCTTCACACCGAAAGGTGGAAGAATATTTAATACCGCGGTGGTACCTACCTGGACTGTATCTTGCACAACACTGTTTTAATACGCTTTTTAACAGACTTAAAAAAATCTTTTTAAAAAAAAAATTAACCGACTTCAATATCACTGAAAAGTATAAAATAATTTAAATATTATTGAAGTTGGTGTTAGCTTACCGGCTGTGTATATTTGGCACCAACTTCAATAATATTTAAATTATTTTATACTTTTCAGTGATATTGAAGTCGGTTCAATTTTTTTTAAAAAAGATTTTATTTTTAACTTTTTAGTGATATTTTCATATATAAAGATTGAACCATCGAAAACCGTAAAATTATCTAGGTAGGTTATGATCACATTATCGTCTACATAGTTTTAAAAGAAAAAAATATCCGGTCGTAATGAAATTTGCATGGAATCATCATAGCAGTTTACTCTCTCGAATAAAAAAAGAATCATCGCAATCGGTTCATAATTGTCAGAGCAATGTAATGGAGAACATCAGTTTTATGGTTTTTACCAGATAAATTCCTCCACATCGTTCATGGTCCTCCAGGAAGTTCTTATCCGGTTGTAATAAAATTCATACAGATTTAATACAGTGGTTTCTTCTTTCGAATAAAAAAAGAATCATTGAAATTGGTAAATATTTGCCAGAGTTATGACCATTTTTGTCCTTAAAAAGCGACATAACGTCATCGATATAGGCTTACCTGCAGCTCTCAGTGCGCAGTCACCATTCTTGTTTTTCCAGGAACTACTTATTACTACGCAATATTTTTTTTATGGGACGCAATCAATGGATTGAAGAATGGATGGAAGAAAGATTTTTTCAAATCGGTTCATAATTGACAGAGTTATGCGCGAACATACATAAAAAAAATATATATATACATATATACAGACGAATTGAGAACCTCCTCCTTTTTTGAAGTCGGTTAAAAAAACGGAAACGGAGAATTCAAACGTATGTAGGTATATACTTATATTTTTTTCTGTATGTTCGCGTATAGCTCTGGCAATATTATGAACTGATTTGAATAATTCTTTCTACTTTCTTGTTCCGATAGTCCGATCCACGAAAGAGTTCCATAACAAAAATTATTACCTACGAATAAGTAGTTTCTGAAAAGATTTTGAATATTTTGTCTAAATTAACACAAATGCAATATTTAAATTATTTTATAAGTTTTAAATATTTTATATTAGCAATAATAATAATCCATTCCATATTCAATATTAGATAAATAATTTTCTAATAAGTACACACATGTGTATACATGCATTGTTTTTTTTTACATAGAGAACCGATGCAATCCGAGGCTTTTTTAAGCCAGGATATTATAATATAGCTACCATAGTTCTCTCATAAAGAATATTAAGCTCATGATAAAATAATTTTATTTCAAAATAAAAGAGTGTGCTACAGTGATAAACGCGTCGCACGAACGCCTCACTTGACCGTGTCTTTTAACGTGCGTGACTCCATTTTTCAAAATTTATCCGTCTATAAACTTTCTACTAGTAATTATATTATTACTCATTTGAATAATGGAATGAAATTAAATAATTTCTCTGTTCAAATATCATTGCATAGAGTTGCAGAAATACCTAACTGATTCTTAGAAATTCTGGACTTACTAAATCAGTTCAAACACATCATTGTTTTCTTTTAAACCTACCTTATATTTTATGGATGTCCAATACATAAATACATTGTAACTTCATATAACTGGTTGGTAAGTATCAATTACTAACCAGTTATATGTACCTGTGATAAAGCTAAAGTAGCCGTGACCAGTTTCTAAGAAACTTGCGAGGTACACATTAATTCGCCCACCTTTAAACATACTTTTATTAACTTCATTTGGATTCTTTTTTACTCCATATAAAGCCATAGAAATTAATCATAATGAGATTTTTTTCATATACAAACTGTTCTTCAGTAACCGGTCATAGTATGGTCCGGTCGTGTGGACCTGTCCTTTAAGGACAGTGCCATTCCGCTACGCTACTACGCGCCGTCACAGTACAGATGATACTGTCTATATTGTCTGTCTGTGTGTGTAATTAGAGCCATTTCTTCATATTATATTATTTACACTGTGAAACAGTCGACGTTCTAGGTGCCGAAAAGTATAAGGGCATGATAAGTTCTGTGTGCATAGTAGTCTCAGTCATTTCTTTCCCGTGCCTGCAGGTTTAGCACGACTTGCAAGTCTCGACAGTTCGGTGTGGAGTATGACGTAGTTATCGACATAGAAACGTCATTCTCTATACAAAAATGTGAAATTCTACATCATAGTGACGTCATATATACTCATACTTAATAATATAATAATAATACCAGCCCTTGTTTATGTCCCACTGCTGGGCACGGGCCTCCCCTCAAGATGAGGGGGCTTAGGCCATAGTCCACCACGCTGGCCAAGTGCGGGTTGGCGGACTTCACACGTCATTCGAGAGCTAGTTAGGCTTTCTCAGACATGCAGGTTTCCTCACGATGTTGTCCTTCACCGAAAGCTAGTAACAATCGCACAAAGACGATCCGCACATGATTACTCATACTTAATTTGTTAAAATTATCAAATCGGGCTAAGTCATAGCACGGCCACAATATGTACCGGGATACTGGGCAGCTTAGGAAGCTCGGGCACAGTTAGTTCCGGCTAACGGATTCTCAGTTTTATATCACTTTAATTAACCATCGGTATGATAAATAAATTGGGTTAGAGCATAAAATACATGTTAGTTGTGTACTGACCAAATTAAGTCGCAAGCTGAACGAGACGTGTTTGGTGGGCGGCGGCGCGGGCGCAGGGGGCCCTTCGTAGAACGCTGCCTCCTCTAGACCGTAGTCCGACTCGCTCTCAGCCCACTCCAGCTTCATCGCGCTGGGGCTGCAAAAAAAAAACATTAAAGCTATAGCTATTATAACACCAAAAAAAAAAATACGCGTGAAAATAAGTTTTCATATAGATGTAGGCACTTCACTAATATAGGCTGGTTGCGTAGACAAGATGACAAGTCATCTTCTGTCGTGCCACCGATAAGGACAAAAAAATCAGCATTCTTACAATTGTATAAGAATGCTGATTACAAATATGAATGAAGAGTACAAATATCACTAACGTGTATTGACACGTTAGTGATATTTGTTCAAATACGGCGAAAATTCTTGCAGCTACTAAGCTACGGTGACAGAAGCTGAAGGACAAAATATCATATCCTCTGTTTAGATATATAAATATAGCCCATATAAATGTATTCCTTTCTAGACGAAACAAAGTGTCCATCACTCCAGAGATTCTTCTGCTATGGCTGGTCACTTGCGCAAGAGACCGTAATCAAGTGGCGAGTCCCTGTATTAGAAGAAATTAAAATGCGAATGGATTGAAATTTACATTGGTTTTAGAATAACTATATATACAAATAGGTAGGTTTGTAATACGGTAAGTACCTACTTGCCCGTGGGGTGCCGGGTAAGAATAGCATCCCGCATCTCCTCTCGTGGCTGTCGTAAGAGGCGACTAAGCGAGAACAGGAAGACGGGCAGCAGCGTCTTTCTTTTGAATTTATCTTCCACTTATACTGCGATTCCCAAGCCGCCTGCCAAGCGTGGGGATTATGGCAACCCCTCTCTTCTAAGGGGGAGGCCTTTGTTCAGCAGTGGACGTCTATTGGCTGCTAATGATGAAGTACCTACTCTTTTCATCTTAGCAAACTCATTCCTGCTTTAAACTGTCTCACCCCTTTTTAATTTAAAATCTCGCTGCAACTAATTTAAATTAGTATTATCTGTCAACCGCGACCGGTCCCCTCGCCAACCCCCATGTTCAACTGTACAAATCGACACGCCGCTTCAATTACAAGACAGTATTGTCGGTCGGTGTCAGATCGTCGCATCGTATCCGCCGGATATTGCCCGTAACGACACGACTTCAGACGCGCCGAATTCTGCCGACGACACATTTACCGACTCACAGACGCTACTGGCGATTCCATGGAACAAACTTTTCCTACCCCAGACAATCGAAATCCCCACTAAACTAACCCTTATCGTGTTAGAAATAAGTGTGTGATTAGTTTTTCTTGTTGGAAAATAGGTTCCACGTGCATACTCGTTTCCGGCGGATCAACTCATTACCTTTGAAAAGTGTTAACTAATTCCAATCGCTTTGAAGGGTTATTAGTACCGAAGTTATATCTAGTGAGGGGTGGGTCAATTTCAAATGAAATAAAGACTATTTTATTATGCGCACCAAATTTTCCGTATAAATGTATTGCCTGTAACGACACTACTTGGTAAGGCTCTTGTGCTAGAGACCTTTTTTTTGTTCTCGCAGGGGAAACCTTTAAAAGGTCACCGGGAACTGTGGGGGTCAACCGGGATATGTGGAATTCTTATCCACTAAAACTCTCGAGGCTGTCGTATCGACACATGAGAGGGAAGGCCTGAGCTCTCCGGTGGGATCTGTACCAGAAAACCCTCAGTGCCTTGCGTTTGAGCCCGCCACCGCGACATAGGGCACAATATAGCTCTCCGAGTACCGGACACGATGCTCAGGGGACGCGGGTCGCAACCTCGCCACCGTCCTCCTCAGAGTCGCCGCGGTACTCAATGGACATTTTTGTGTGCAAAGGAGATTACCACCACAGTGCCAAATATTCTGCCGCCAAGCAGCAGTGTGTAAACATTGCTGTGTCCCGGTGAGAAGGGCCCTCTAGCTGCAGAAATTACCGGATGTAAAAACTGATGTCTCTGGTGACGAGCGGCAGTGCAGTGCAGCTGTCTATAGGCAGGCGTGTTGCTTGCCATAAGGCGAAGGTCTTGCTTGTCTCGTCACTAAGCTGAATTAAAAAGAAACTATTCTACTTTTGGTCTATTTAATTAATATATTCAAGTTTTTATCATAGAGCCTCCGTGAGATGTGTTTAGTCGACGAAAACTCAGACTTGTTGGTCAACTAATCGCTACATTAGTAGGAGATTATTGTTATCAGCTTGCCACTTCGTTATCGTAGTTGATCTTTACAAAGAACATAAGCTTCTTAAAAAATACCTGTTAAGGTCTCATCATAACAAAAAAAATATTGTGGTAAGAATAAGACGATAATATTCACAGTTCATCATCAGCAGCCGAAACTTCCACTGCTGAACAAAGGCCTCCCCCTTAGAAGGGAGGAGTTGCTATAATCCCCACGCTTGGCAGGTGGGGATCGCAGTTATAGGTGGTAGGTAGTAAAATACGCTGCTGCCCATCTGCTTGTTTTCCCTTAGTCGCCTTTTATGGAAGTACTTTGGGTGTCCACCCAATGGAAGGAGATGGGTGGGTGCTATTCTTACCGGGACACGCCACGGTATTAAGGATCCACAGTTGCATTATTACAAATACTAGAGCATTGAGATATTATCTCAATGTACTAGAGTACTCAATGTACTAGAGTACTCAATGTACAGCTGTAACAGCTCAGTGGGCGAGCGCTTGCCTTGGAAACAAGGTGCGCAGGTTCGAACCCCGGCTCGCACCTCTGATTTATTTAATTAATCATGTGTGAATCGTCTTTGTGCGATTGTTACTAGCTTTCGGTGAAGGAAAACATCGTGATGAAACCTGCATGTCTGAGGAAGCCTAACTAGCTTTTGAAAGACGTGTGAAGTCCGCCAACCCGCACTTGGCCAGCGTGGTGGACTATGGCCTAAGCCCCTTCAACTTGAAGGGAGGCCCGTGCCCAGCAGTGGGACATAAACAAGGGCTGGTATTATTATTATTATTATACTAGAGTAAGTTAAAAAAATAAACTTCTTACACTGTGTGTACTCGAAACTCTACCTACAGTTTAACCAAACTGCCATCATCCGATCAAATTTGGTGATGATTTTACATGTTCAGCAGTGGACGTCTTCTGCCTGGTGAAGATGATAATAATGATGATGATATGAGCGTGTACTGGGTATGACAGGTCTGCACTAATAATATAAAGAGGAAAGATTTGTATGTTTGTAACGAATAAACTTAAAAACTACTGGACCTATTTAAAAAATTCTTTCATCATTACGCTACATTTTTCCTGAGTAACATGGGCTATATTTATTACTAGCTGACCCACGCAGCTCCGCCCGCGCTGTGTTTACGTTAACTAAACTTTCAATAATATACATAGAATACAAAACCGCCTTTTTTAAAGTCGGTTATAACTTTTGACCCACTTTGTACTTGCCCTCCGAAGCACGGAGACGTTTAATTTCTAATGGCGTTAAACGGTCACCCATCTATTTAATGACCTTACCTAACGTTGCTTAACCTGATCGATTTCCAAACATTGTTAACAACTGTTTATGAGTGTTCCCTTATAAATATTTATTATTATTATAATGTAAAATTGTTAAAATCGGAGCAAGCGTATAACCAAGTACACATTTTGACTTTAGTCCCCTCTCCCAAGGGAACCGTGCCGAACGTCGGGATAAAAAGTATCCTATGTCCTACCTCGGAGTATTAACTCAAATTAAGCCAAGTTTCGTTTCAATCCAGACGAGATACAGACAGACAGACAAAAATTAAAAAAAATACATTTTTGGCTTTAGTATCGGTAATATAATGCCCTCCAAACATAATTTTCAAAATATCTTCAATGTACAGAATTGGACCTGTTACAGTTTTATTATAAGTATAGATTGAAAAACCTGTGCAAAGCCGGGACTGGCCGGTAGTTGCTGAATATAACCAACACCGCTTTTCAATTCTAATTTTGAAATAAAATCTACACACACAAGTCCAACCAAATCCTTGTAATATCAGAACAAAGGGACGGTTCATTATGCTCAGAGATTCATAAAAACTAAAACATCGATCGAATGGTGTGTTGCAACATGACCAACAGGTTCAAATCCTTCGAGCTACGATTTGATACTGCCGTCCCTTTCATGATGACGAAGCGTGAGTGAGATAACAGACAGGTAGAGGAGGCTGACTTGTGGTTAAAGAAGCCCTATTATTTCGTGGCAAGATTGATTATGGGATACGATTTGTAGTACTGGGGAACGATGTATAGTCTCGTTTGAAGAAACATAATCACGCTAAAGATACCTACGATAATACTAACCAAAATAATTTAAGATGAAAAAATGTGAACTAAATTGAAAAAAATCAAAGGAATATCGCGGACACAAACGTATTCAGAATTGTACCAGTTTTCAATCGTTTGAACAACGTTACGTGCACTTACCCCGCCCGCGCGTATTTTGGGTCAGCTCGTGCACTTGCCGTCTAATTGTCGTCCTAGATGTGGTACACCGTTCATGACCGCGAGAGTACATACAATCAACGGAAATCATTAGTATTATTGTTTCAACAAACTCATTCATACCTACTTATAAAAAACAAAATAAGTAAGTAGGTACCATTCAAACTCCCAAGCCCAAGACGCCTGCCAAGCGTGGGGATTATGGCAACCCCTCCCTTCTAAGGGAGAGGCCTTTGTTCAGCAATGGACATCTATCGGCTGCTAATGATGATGATTCATACTTAAATAAATTCAAAATAAGTAAATACCTGTTAGGGTTTGCAATTTTGTAGAGATTTATCGCAAATTATTTAATTCTTTATTTTCATTGTTTAATATTTTAATATGCTGGCAACTACTTTTAGAGTACTGACAGAAGTAGAAGCTATTCAATTGATTCGTAGCGCCGGCCAATCACGGGGCCGCATTAAAGAGAACTGAGGCGGGCTGTGATTGGTCGTTGTGAGACGTTTGGGGGTTTATGTTCTGGTAGGGATTTTTACCGATAAAACCATGGTTGGGAGCACAATACGGGAATTCGAGTGTCAACCACGAGACTGTTAAGAGTTGGAAGTAACTGTTTATTGTGAATTTGATTTATCAAATTTATTGTAGTCGTGTATATTCAGTGTACAAAGTGTGTTGTAATAAAAGTGATTTATATTCTGTGATGATATCTTCTATTATTCTCCTCGGAGCAAGGTCGTCTTTATAGATCAGAAGTGGCTATCGCAACTAACTTCAACAAAACGTAAGTACACGCCCAAATCTAAAATTTTTAGACAAGAAGTGTTTTGAATTAAGTAATCTTTGTCTTTTGAATTAGTTTGAATTGATATTTATCTCTATGCGTTGTAGTTTTTCTATATCGGTTTGCTGCTTAAAATTTATCATCGTGCATTGTGATTTCTAAATGAAATTTGAAGGTACCCGCAATACCTGGAAAAATAAAAATGTTTAAATATTTTTAAAGTACCTACCCTCTATTTTTATGGACAACGCTAATTGAGCAAATCAAACTGTTCGTATATTATATTTTGTATTTTCTCTGTAAGTGATAATCTTGTAATCTTTTGCGAAAATAAATGTCTTAAACCGTATAAGTATAATCCGCTATTTTCTGCAAATAAAAACAGCTGACGGTAAGACGGAGAAATTTCAATAGGTAGTCCAATGATTGACAGATACATCCATACCAATTGTATTCTTATAAAAAATACGTATAGGTATGTAACAGTTTCGGATAGCATATAACTAATAATATAATTAGGAGATTGTATTCATGTCTTGCATGATATGGAATAATATGGAAGATGATAGCACTGTCTGTATTGTATCAAATTATAGCTGAAGTGCGCAGTATTAGTGTCAGATTGCAGTATTAGTAATGTATTATGGTCTCGTCGGTTATTATTGGGTGACCTGGTACCAAAATATTCCTTCAGTGTATGGCAGTGATTGTGTTAGGTAGTCGTCAATCTGTTTTCTTTTAACTACATAGGTAGTAATTTTAGCTTGCCTATATAAAATGCTCTCTAATATTTACAAGCTACCGTCATAATACGATACACGTGTAAGTCTGTAACATAATTCACACAACCTTTTTGTTGCGAGTCGTGCGTGAGCTACGGAATGACGGCCGCGAGGATGACTAAGGTGGATCGGAATCAGCGTTCACAATCACGGCGGGACAACGACCTACGTGGAAGGAGCCATCGCAATCGGTCCGCTGACTGCCGGTAGCACAGAGCCACGTGTCAACGCGGGACATTCTAACAGGTCACGTAGTCCTTCATTTAAAAAAAAAAGAGGTTTTCGATATTGTAAATGCGTTAGGGATGGTCTTGCAATCTTCCCAGGACGCAAAAACCGAGACTATTAGATTTTGGATCCTTCAAATCACGCATGCATGCTTTGTTAAATTAATGATATTTGTTTAACAAGTGTGCCTCGCTATACGGGAGGGTGATAGAACTATCACTGATTTTGGTATTTAGAAGTTCTAGGATCTGGCCGAGGTCTGGTAGTTCGTTCTATTGACCTGGTAGGAATGTCAAGAGAAATTACTGTTTGCTTTTCCTTTCGAGCAGAACATAGCCGGGTCTTATGTCTTGAAGGGGGGGGGCTACTTAGGAGACTTAGGACGAAGGAGTAGGTACGAGGTTTATTATGAAGAATTGACACACAATCAACGTGATATTGTAGGGAAAACGTGCGGTAGATTGTATTATTCACTGTTATCCAGTATGAGTTCACCAGTATGAGTTCACCAGTATGAATTACTGGTGCTATCCTAAATCTATTAAAATGCATTACAAAAAGCGACATGTATAGGTTTAATTAATAGTCAGAATAGCCGAGCCGTTACTCACAATTTATGAATGAAGTACGGAAAAATAGGACTCTTCATGGCCTTTGTACCCTTTGGCAGTGACCACTTTAACGAAAGGATATGTTGTACAAAAATTAGGACTTTGTCTAATCATCTCTCATCGTTTTTACAAAGGACAATGCCCATCTGCGCCCCAGAAATGCCCAGATAAAGTATATTACAAGATTGCTCTAATAAATAAAAACTAGAATTATGTTGTTAATTTTAAATCATATGAAGCACTAGATAAAAAAATAATAATAAGACGTTCTTGTTAACATTGCAGTACCAGTGTATCTAACCAAATTGTTTTCACATACATATTGACATTATACAATGGAGACAGACTAGATAATTCCAAATAACTGATTGTTTATCTGATAACATACAGATAAGTATATAAAAGAACACTGATCTGACTTAGCTTATGTGATGATCATGAAGTTCCTAGTGAAAAACTAATAGCAATGCTGTCTGTGAACGATAAAATGTAAAAAAAAAAAAACCAGTAGGAAGTTATGTTTAATGTCCAATATCTTTTGAACCAGTGCTATAAATAACATTAAATCTAGATATCATGACATAGAGTGCAATTTGGGCATTGCATTGCTGACTTTCAGCTCCATACTATGGGCATGGTTCTTTGTTAAGTCTGGGTATGTTATCACCTCAACTATGCATAGACGTTACTGCCCAAGTTGTATCAGGGGGTGGTGAATGCATGTAAGACAAGCCAGTGTTGATGCGGTTTTAGCTGAAGCGCACGAACATACTTAATCGCTTATAAAAACTTGACTCAGTTGCAATTTCTTGATGTAGGTAATAAATTCTCCTTAACCTGAGTTAGACAAGTGAGTGAATGTTCCCTTACGGCTTGATCAGTCAATGTCTTTGGGTTGTACGGTGCAGCCACGGTATTGACTGATTGATCTACCATTTAGTAGCAGTTTTGAAAAAAAAACGCATTGCAACCGAATAGTACACATGAGAGTAGAAACAGTAACACATGTATAAAGGACTTATCAAGCTAAGTGCGGACGTGTTGATGTTGTGATAGTGCAATCATCAGCCATATGTCGGATCTTGATAGATTTTGTATTTTGTCGTGGGGATAGTGCAATTTTCTGACAAGGTCATAACGGGACCACCGTCAAATGTAGTCACAAGCACAGCATTATAATAATCAGGCTCGTGTGTCTGAAGATAAGCAACGTCTATTAGACATACTGAAACTCTAAATATTGTCGACGTCCCTCCATAATTAAGGACGCGCAAACATCACGAGTTGAATAGTTATCACTCAAACAGGTTGTCCCATCACGAACGCGAAGGTTCTCTCCATGTTACGCGAAATGTTATATCCCGGAATAGTTAGCCCGTCTCAAGCTAGTCTCAGTTTGCTTGTTCGTAAAAGGGATGGGTCACTTAGGATGTGCATTGATTATCGGCTGTAAACTTAAAATTATCTTATTCCTGTCATTGAAGACTAAATGCCTCTACTAGCTGAACAGGCCTGTCGTCGGTATTACCCGTAGTGCTGTTCTCTAAGCAGCAAGGGCTCGAGCTCGATGCTACGACAGTGGCTTGTTACGTTTTCGTGTTCGTTGAGCAGAAATTCGATAGTGAGTACGGATCCCAGCGGCGTTAGGTTCTACGTCTAATTCGGTGCTGGCTCGACGTCTAGCATGCACTGCTACAATAAGTTGGGTTGATAGCTGGGTCCCGATTTCTGAGTAGAGCAAGCATATCGTCGCTTACTATACTATATCATAGACTTTAGCAGAAGCGAAGAACGTCTACTCAGTTATAAAGTTTAGCTGTTATTTTCTTTTTGCGAAAGTTTAGGGTTATCTGCTAGGTACGGTATTTTAATAATTACCGGTTAGTGAGCTGCATTCCACATTTCTGAACCGGGGTTAATTCCGAGAACCTCTAGTAGGTGTCTGTATGTGTAAACTTTGCAAGAGTTCGATTGTTCTGTAACATAGGACTGGTTCTAAAGTGAGCCATGTCGCCAAATAAGCTACCGCGAAATCCCGTAGCCGTCAATGTGGAAGCCTTTTCTGACCAATTTCTGAGTGTAATACTAAACTTTAGTGACTACTGGTTGCACTGTCCAACTGGGAGACAAATCTGTAGGATCAAAAGTATTAACAGCGATTGTGATGAAAAGTGCCTAAATTACATAAATAACTACGTTTTAAATGTGTCAAGTATTATGTTATGTACATGGTAATAATAGCAGTATTCGATGGGTAGTTCCGAGGGATGCGGGGTGGCAACTGTGTCGTATGAACAGGTATGAACCACGGCGACATTGAACATTTCAGTGTCAAAAGAAGACCTTAGAACTGACAATCCTGGTTCGTCAGAAAATAATGTTAAAATTAATTGATTCATATCGTTTATTGCATTCCATAATATTTACAAGGTGCTTATTTGGTGGTTATTTATTAAATTGGTAGCTTAAAGCTAAGTATAAATATGGACCGTGTAGGGCCACAAAAAAAAATGTAAATATAATTAAAATTATGGTACAATATCGTTGGTATATACGATTAAAGTATTAATAATAAAATAAGAAACGATTGATGTATTGGCAAATAAAAAAAAATGTATAAACGTTTGCATAGAATTCTCTTATTAAAAAAAAACATAACTTAAAAGCGAATTACTCCGCAATGTCACAAAAACAAAAGTAGTGGTGCCGTTTCATGATTTGCATGTTGACCACCTTGGGCCCTTCGTAAGATCTAAGTGAGGTTATACTCACCTACTTGTAGTTGTGGGTGTGTTTACCTGATTGATTATACCTGTCAAGAAAATAAACAATCTGTGTTCGTTTTTGAAGATTATAAATTACACAATTGGGGTCGATCAGGGGATCGCTTGGCAAGCGATCGCTGTAGTTATTCTGCATCACATGCTTTCATAAGATTTGAACACTGTTTAGTCGGTGTTGACGGTTAGTTGGAATGGTTCAATCGTACTATACTTGAATCGCGAAACGAACTAAACAAAATGATGAGAAAGATTGATTTAGGCTTTTGGGGAGAGTTTGTTGGATACTTAAAAACGCTAAAAAAAACATAGGTGTATCTAATTCAGAGGTGTTATTTGGTGCCAGCATGAATGGGATAAAGCTCTATTCTTAACGTGATAGTCTATCAAACTCTCCTTAATAGCGGTTTCCGTTATTCGAAATGGGGTTCAAGATAGGATAGATAAGAGGACAGAAATATAAACCCTGCTTTATCAGTGATGGGCAAAGCAAAAAGCTATAAACGTGGACATATCCACGTTTATAGAACCCTGTAGTCATTAATGTTTTGCGGATTAGCACGCATGCAAAACGAACTATAAACTAGCAGGCCTTGGAACTACATAGGTGAAATAGAAGTTCACGAAAATGAATCTAAAGCTAATGTAGTAGAATAGTAATGATAGTAATTAATTTGAATCCGTAATTTTGTGTGTATAATATGAGAGATATTAAGAGTAATGTTGCTACAGAAGGTCTTTTGTATCTTTCCAGATAAATCACAAGCAATCGATCGGTTTGTGCGCATCGACCCACTGCGCCGTCTCAAGTAATCGATCGGCTTGTGCACGCCGTTGGTGTTAATCTGATTTCGAATTGGTAGTCGGGCGGTCATGCATGGTATCGAATCGATCGTGCCATGTTTTGATACGTTCGGTGCCACGACGGTGCGTCTCCACAAGTAATCGATCGGCTTGTGTGAGCCACCACAATGCATCGACCCACTGTGCGGTATCAAGTAATCGATCGGCTTGTGCCGCCAGTTGGTGTTTCGAATTGGTAGTCGGGCGGTCATGTATGGTATCGAATCGATCGTGCCATGTTTTGATACGTTCGGTGCCACGATGGTGCGTCTCCACAAGTAATCGATCGGCTTGTGTGAGCCACCACGATGCATTGTCCCACTGTGCGGTATCAAGTAATCGATCGTCTTGTATATCCGCCAGTTGGGGTCTATATGATTTTGAAATGGTAGTTGGGCAGTCCTGCACGGACTCGATTCGATCCCAATGCCATTAAGTAGTCTCACCTGCGCCGTGTGAAGCAATCGATCGGCTTGCGCTGGTGTGCCAGTCACCAGTCTTTCGTGGAACTGAGTAAGTCCATATATGTACATATTGATACTTCGATGTGGTTTCGATTCGTTGTCTAATAAATTAGAATAGAAATACAAGTGTACAGTTTTCCTAACAGCAATTATTGATATATGTACATATTGATATTTTGATGTGGTTTCGATTCGTTGTCTAATAAATTAGAATAGAATGGAATACTAGATGTTTACAATACAAGTGTAGTTTTCCTAACAGCAATTATATTGATAATACATTTGTTTTTAATAAAATAAAAGGAATGGAATTTATTATCTAATTAAGTAAAATATTTACATGATGTAAATAAAATAAAAATAAAACAGGTTCTAAACTATAGTTTGTACAAATTGATGATGTTTAATTGATTGTATTAGAATGTTTAATTGTTAATTTATGTAATGGTTATGGTATTTGGGGACTTTCGTGCTGCTGACCATGTACTCGATACCGATTGTTAGGGTTTCCACCTGGGTCGTGTGCGGGGACGCACACGTCGTCAGGATGGTCGATTGTTAGGGTTTGCAATTTTGTAGAGATTTATCACAAATTATTTAATTCTTTATTTTCATTGTTTAATATTTTAATATGCTGGCAACTACTTTTAGAGTACTGACAGAAGTAGAAGCTATTCAATTGATTCGTAGCGCCGGCCAATCACGGGGCCGCATTAAAGAGAACTGAGGCGGGCTGTGATTGGTCGTTGTGAGACGTTTGGGGGTTTATGTTCTGGTAGGGATTTTTAACGATAAAACCATGGTTGGGAGCACAATACGGGAATTCGAGTGTCAACCACGAGACTGTTAAGAGTTGGAAGTAACTGTTTATTGTGAATTTGATTTATCAAATTTATTGTAGTCGTGTATATTCAGTGTACAAAGTGTGTTGTAATAAAAGTGATTTATATTCTGTGATGATATCTTCTATTATTCTCCTCGGAGCAAGGTCGTCTTTATATACCATGTCTTTATTTACTATGTTATCCTAATATAATAATATTCTGGAAACGTAGTGATAAATAGAATGTCGCCATCTTTCAAGAATTAAGAATTTATGAAGTAAGTACTTACTTATGTAACTTTCATTCATTTTTTAACCGACTTCAAAAAAGGAGGTTCTGTATTCGACGCGTATGTATGTAATATTAATAAAAATGCGTAATATTCATATATGTTAGTCTATGTGGGCTTCTAAACGAATTTACCAAATTTCACGAGTGTATGTATGTATGTATGTAGGTTTGTCCACGGATTTCTCAGAAACTACAAGTCCGATTTCGAAAATTCTTTTTGCAATAGTTAGAGTATCTTTCAACTTAGGGTAGAGTACAAATTTCATCAAAATCGGTCCAGTAGTTTAAGAGATATAAACTTTTTATGTTTTCAGTAAGTTACTGTAATGTAGACGTTCGAGTTGCGTGATAGTGCTGATACCTATCTTGGTAAAATAAGTCACTAAAAAGTGTTAAATAAACTATTTAAAAAAAAAAAAACCGACTTCAAAGTAAATTATCTAAAAAGCGTAAAATAACGAAAATATTATTGAAGTTGGTGCAGAATATACACAGCAGGTACGCTAACACCAACTTCAATAATATTTTCGTTATTTTATGCTTTTATTTCGTTATGTAAATTAATAATATATATTTATTATTTCGTTATGTAAATTATCTAAATTTACTTTGAAGTCGGTTTTTATTTTTTTAAAAATAGTTTATGTATAAATACGGTTACCCATTACGCATTACGCGTAAAACATTGAATAAGTCAGTGTAATAAGTAGGTACACGTTTAACAAATTATCGCCAAAATGACAACATACCGCTTTTGTGCTATCTTATCAAAGACTGATAATATTATCAGGTAAATATGTAACATAGCAAACAGCCCAGAAAATATATAAATTGTATCTGTCTGTCTACACTTAAATGAATGAATTTATATTGATAGGTTCCAAATCTCCCAAGCCCAGTATCACTTAGGAAATCTCACACACTTCTGTGTGTATGATTTCCTGTGACAGTTATCTCACTGTACTGTTAACACACTGGGCAAAATGTGAGGTATTATCCTCACATTTTTGTGGTTCCGCACTAGCCTCAAGACCATAATGCACAAGGAAGCTGGAAGTTCTTTTTAATTTGCATATATGGGATAGCGGTAACAGCTCAGTGGGCGAGCGCTTGCCTTGGAAACAATGTGCGCAGGTTCGAACTCCGGCTCGCACCTCTGATTTCTTCAATGAATCATGTGCGAATCGTCTTTGTGCGATTGTTACTAGCTTTCGGTGAAGGAAAACATCGTGAGGAAATCTGCATGTCTGAGAAAGCCTAACTAGCTCTCGAATGACGTGTGAAGTCCGCCAACCCGCTCTTGGCCAGCGTGGTGGACTATGGCCTAAGTATTGGTATATGGGAAAAGGGTTTTTTTTAATTACATTCTCTTAAATTAGCCTCGTTTTATCATCATTGCAGTACCTACTATACTTGTATGTATAATTATCACACCACTCTTCGTATCAATGGCTCAAAAGCCAAGATAAGAATTACAATAACCAAGGATTGTTCCCGACCTAGGAAACTTGTTTAGCAACGAAGCAATTCATTTTCTCATGCTGATATACTTACTTACATCGCGTGATACATCGTCAATTTTTCCTTTGATTTTACCATATTTTAACTGATTTGGTGAATGCACGCTCTGGCCTATAATTTTGTTAAAATTACTTTTACTGGAAGGAGTAAACGGTGCTATATTCGCGACATCACGCGATTTTTGTGTATGCTATTTATTTAAGTAAGTATATAATGTTTTCCGAATCATGTTTACCTGGCGAAGAATTTTATCATTTACAAGCAGACCGTTGCAGCTGTGCCCGCGATTTTTTTATATCAATAGCGGTAATATACTCTTAACAAATATACATAAAAAATTTCATCAAAATCGGTCGAGCCGTTTCGGAGGAGTGCGATCACAAACGCCGTGACACGACATTTTTATAATATAAGAAAGAAAAAAAAAGATATGATATCAAAAATATACCGTTATAATACCGCTTAATAATTACTATTCTGTACCGCTGTTAGTAGTCTTCATCACTGTTATTTCTTATCTCTATCTGCGAAAACTTTTAATTGGCCTTCTGTTACTTTCCACTCTGTATACCTTGTACTAGCAGTAAGTTTTCTGAATTTAAAAATAAAATAAATTATAATATAAAAGTGCATTATATATCAAAAATCTGTAAGTAGATATTCTACCAAGTGGATACTTTTTGCTTGTCGATGAATACTTTTTAAGTGACCCCATCACGAATTTATATTTACTTCGGTGGACCCCATGCCCTGAAACCCAACAAGCTTAGCTTCTTGCTGAAACCTCAGAGCCTAAAACCCAACTGAAACCCCATGAAAATTTATTTTCACCTATTTATGTCAAATCTCAGTGTCAAATTGGCAATACATATTATTTTGGCAGATTGTCATAATCAAAATTATTATAGTTATCAGTCATGGCGAAAAGATTCACAAAAGTGTCGATTAATTGGGCGGAATTGGAGAAACGGGTGCCGCTGCACCAGAAAGGCAATTATTTGGCGTTTAAGGCAAAGTCAGATGCGTATTTCCGAAGGTAAAGATTCCTTCAATCAACTTTCACCGACTTGAGTTTCTTATTGTTTTCTTTACCTAAATGATCCCAGATTTATATCTGGCATTAATTAATTATTAATAATGTTCAAAGGTTTATTGTGTTTTACAGAACAACAGCTCTTATTTGGTTCTGTTCCTATTTGTATGCAAAGACTACATTTTCAGAGTGCAATCTAATCCTCCTGATTCACCAAAAATCGACTGGGAGAATTACAAGAAGATAGTTCCTGTATCCGGGCTGGTGGAGAAAATGAAGACCGCATACGAGGCTTTTAAAGTCCCGTACCCAGAAGACAAATATTCAAAACTGGTTGACGAACAATGGAAAGAACTAGAGCCGAAGATTAAAGCATTTTGTAGGGAAATGCAAAAGGATATTGATTCGTTAGTATCGAACGTCAACACCAGCATTATTAATAAGCTCGTTTAAAAATGTTTTATACGTGTATAAAATTATTTTTCTTTTATCTTCTAGCGCCAATAAACAACTACAAAGGATAAAAGCATTACCTCAATACGAAGATATGACGATGGAAATGTACTACGACATGTTCCCCAAGGAGGCATTAGATCCTGTGAACAGACCAACATTTTGGCCACACACGCCCGAAGAGCAGGTGGGGTATGTAGACCCGACTACTAAAGTTGAACATTAATATACAATTTATTTTATATTTTTGAGTTTTCCTTACAAACGTTTGTGCAAGGTTTAGGTAGGTACTGGCTTTTTTAGCTGTAAAATGTTAGGTCATGGTATTAATCGTAATTATCTACAACCAGTCGAAAATAATGCGGTAACAGCTCAGTGGGCGAGCGCTTGCCTTGGAAACAAGGTGCGCAGGTTCGAACCCCGGCTCGCACCTCTGATTTATTTAACGAATCATGTGCGAATCGTCTTTGTGCGATTGTTAATAGCTTTCGGTGAAGGAAAACATCGTGAGGAAACCTGCATGTCTGAGAAAGCCTAACTAGCTCTCGAATGACGTGTGAAGTTCGCCAATCCGCACTTGGCCAGCGTGGTGGACTATGACCTAAGCCCCCTCATCTTGAGGGGAGGCCCGTGCCCAGCAATGGGACATAAAAACAAGGGCTGGTATTATTATATTATATTTATTAGTCGAAAATAACAATCTTGGTCAAAATCATCGGAATAATTATGCTAAATTTAAGATTCTAGATCAAAATCAGTTTTGATCTCGGCCCTAAGTGGCAAAGGTTGCTTTACACCAATTCAACGCTGTATTTAGAAATACCGCTCGCGTGCATCCACTAATATCTTAAACAGCATTCATAAAATGTTTCGCCAAATTAACGGCTGAAATGCATCGCATTTTCGTTAAATTGCGCCGTTTGACATGTGTGCGAGCGTGCGCACGCGCACAGATGCGGCAATGGACGCCGTTGCCCGCGGCTATGTCCAGCCATCGCGTGTGTGAAACGTTGTCACGAAACCGAAGGGCTGCTCCTACTAAATATAGCCGTTCAGGGTCGTCGCGGAGACACCGGCCAAGAACTTGCCCCGCGGCAAATTATGATTGATGATCGGCTTAGGTTACACTGCCACTTTCCAGTTTAATTAACAGCTCAGATAAATATGCTAGCGGAATTTGAAAACCGACTGCTATTTTCGAATGCCGATTTAGATTTTAAAAGATTTTAATTTGTTTCAATTTATTCCACACTAACGGCCGCACTCACAGACATCAATTAACTTTAATCGCAATTAAGTCATTTTTTGTAATCCATTTATTTCGACTCTCCGAGTCTCTTATGATTATCTTTAAGTATTAATTACGAGATTATTGATATATTTACTCACTATCCGCGTATGAAGTATTATTTGGCTTCTAAAGTCGAAATAATCCATTTAGAAAATATGACTTAATCACAATTAACTATAATTGACGTTTGTAGGTTCGGCCGTAAGTCCTTCGTAAGTTTTGAAAGAAAAAACCGCAAAGAAAGAAGTATCTATCTATACTTATAATAAAACTGTAACAGGTCCAATTCTGTACATTGAAGATATTTTGAAAATTATATTTGGAGGGCATTTTATAACCGATACTTTTAATTTTTTTTAATTTTTGTCTGTCTGTCTGTCTGTATCTTGGCTGAGTATCACGCCGAAACTACTGGATGGATTGAACCGAAACTTGGCATGATTTGAGATCTTACTACGAGGTAGGACATAGGATACTTTTTATCCCGTAATCTAGCACGGTTCTTGCTCCGATTTTATCACTTTTTCTTTATAATTATAATAAATATTTGTAAGGGAACACTCATAGACAGTTGTTAACAATGTTTGGAAATCGATCAGGTTAAGCAACGTTAGGTAAGGTCATTAAATAGATGGGTGACCGTTTAACGCCATTTGAACTAAACGTTTCCGTGCTTTGAGGCACAAGGAGATTTTGTATTCTATGCGAATGTATATTATTGAAAGTTTAGTAAACGTAAACACAGCGCGGGCGGAGCTGCGTGGGTCAGCTAGTTTACGAATATAGGTCTAAAGAGCGTCTCTTACCTTCTTATTATGTATACACGGGCTATTGCACGCTCTTCTAGACCAATCAATTTGAACCTAGCATTAAACAACTTAGTAAAAGAGTATTAAAAAATACTTATAGGCTATATTGAGGTAAGATATCAATCTTTCCTCTTAATTGTAGAGTAGGTGCACTTCATTCGCATAAGATATCGAACAATTTTATAAGTTACTAGCTGACCGGCGCAACTCCGCCCGTGTTTTATTGAGTCTAAACCATTCTCGAATCCCCTTGAACACACACAAAAAATTGCAACAACATCGGTCCAGCCGTTTAGGAAGAGTTCAGTGACATACACACGTAAAGTAGAATTATATATATAAAGATATAATTACCTATATTAATTTATAAAATTACTTATAATGTGAACGATGCGGTTTCAAAAGCTATAAATGAAAGCTCTCATTGAATGAAGATAGTGCGCGCGCAGTAGCTTCCATTCAACGCATTAGCTATTGCGAACAGGCGCCCGCGCCTCTTCCGAGAAAACCTGCTATGCTCAACAAATCGGCTTCATTATAACCGCTGGTATTATAAGTACCACAAGTGCCGAGTGCAAATATATTGTAACCAGATAGCAGGCGACCGGAAAGAGATCTCGCTATTCCATTATCACTATCAACTTTTAAAGTGTCGGAGCTCTGAGGATGAAGAAAGTTTGAAGTGCCTCACATTTTCAGACACCCCGTGCAAATTGAAATAATTTTTGGTTTAAAGATTTTATCGCATTATTTTTGTGATTTGGTGTGCAAATTCCGCCTACTTATTACTTACACACGAATATCTGAATATAAGTTCTTCTGTAAAGAAGATCTTGCTATTGCTATTGTTAAAGGCTTACTGCCGCACCTATAAACGTCAATTATAGTTAATTGTGATTAAGTCATATTTTGTAAATGGAATATTTCGACTTTAGAAGCCAAATAATACTTCATACGCGGATAGTGAGTAAATATATCAATAATCTCGTAACTAATACTAAAAGATAATCATAAGAGACTCGGAGAGTCGAAAGAAATAGATTACAAAAAATGAATTAATTGCGATTAAAGTTAATTGATGTCTGTGAGTGCGGCAGTTACAGTTCAATAGTCATGATCTTACAAAAACATAATCGTAGGGAAGGAAGAGTCTCGGCGAGTCTATAATAATAGTAAACGAACTCTTTATCCGTGAAACAACAAACACATTTCTAGTTCCGTATAATCGTTTTGAAAGTGGGTAGCGTGTGGAGATTTAAAAATAAAAAGCAACATCCCTTTCCGTTTCCTTAGAAGTTTGGGAGTGACGGATAATCGCGGATCATTCGGCAGCCCGGCGTACACGGATATCCGAATGGCTATTAGGGACTAAGAAAATAAAGCAATATGGTGTACCTATACCACGGTCTTAATAAATATAAGTGACTGTACTACAAGATGCAAACACCCCAGTTGTTTTAGAAGAAAAATGTTTCAGGCATTATGTTAATATTAGGTTGATAGATCGTTGGCCTATCTCAAATTAGAGCTTGAGGTTACTAGACACCCCATATTTCAACAGGATATGTGTTGGTAGCACGAACGTAAGCGTATCGTGAAATGTAAGATAGGTACTCATTTAGAGTTTGATACATTCAACACAAGTAAATATCTAATTGTTTCCAACGCTGTCGTATTGTAATCAACGGTTAAGTTTTCCAGTGAAATTACTTAAATAGTACCAGATCTACCAGGAAACTGCAACTTTGATACTTGAGTCCCACATAATAATGTTACATGCTTAAATTTTTCAGTGATAAAGGATCTGAAATTTTGCTTATGCAATCAGTTTTGTAGTCCGATGTATGCATGATAATAACACATAATCCTTCTATTCTTATTTCCCTGACTTCCTGTGTATTGTGTTAACATGATGCAGATAGGAATCATCCGTCGTTGAGCGGTTAAATCATAAACAAACAACCGCTAGATTACAAGAAAGTAGGAGGTTAATGTAGTTTCTATACTATAAATAAAGCTGGTTGTAGGGTACCTACTTTCATTAACGATTTCACTCCTAACGCAATAACCCAGCAGTATTCGCGTTGGAAAACAGTTTTCCCTTTTTATCCTGATAAATCATGGTCACAGAACGGAGAGCTCATGTGCTGCGTGGGTGGACGTAGAAGGGTGAGCGGGGACCACCTGTTGTCGGCTAGCTATATTTAGTTCCCCCCCCCTGCTCCTTAGGCCCCCCCGCACCCTGCTTCGGCCCTCCATCCATTCATAACTCGGTGACTAATGCGTTAAACAAAAGTTAGCATGTATTCCGTGCTCTTGATTCGCTGTTTACACAAAATGCTTTTTGGTACGGGAATCTGATAGAGCTTACACTGTAAATCTGTTTCTTCACTGATGGACGCACATATAGTACATTTGTAGACTAATTTAAAGGTTAGTAAATTGTATTTATAGTATGTAGGTAGTCGATGTTCTTTAAACATAGAGCTTGAATTGCAATTATTCATTACATAATGCCTGCCGTGTTAACGTTTCTCCATAGTTTATCAAGATGTAGTGTGTCACTTTCCGATGGTTACGTAGGTCGTACCTATACATATATGTATAATAATTACTAATTTGATACTACTGCGATAAACCCAGATGTAATACAAAATCGCGAACCTGTCAACATTAATGGTGGATGGTCGACAACAGAGCAGAAGCAATCGCGATTGCGATTAAAGGGCATTAAGCCGCTAGAACTGGGGGGATATGGAGACCTGTGTTCAAAAATGGACGAATATCACAGGCTGAGGTAGAATCCTCAGTTTAGATGTATTTGTTACTGGTTCAATCAAGCGTGTTGCTGGAAAATGAGCAACGGTTTGTAGACACAACGAATAAATCCTGGTTTTTATTTCTCCTGTGTTTGTAGATATGTATAATAATTGTCATATTATATTAACACACAATGGTAACTTTATCCGTATCTCATACATTTTTCAAGTATTCAGTCTAATAAAGTCTTCAATATGTGAATTTAAAGTAAGGTTTATTATGTATCTCCGCTAGTCTTTGTTCGCTCAGATTCAAATCAGGAGCCTTGGCCTACACCGTGGCGATGCGACACCCACTTGTAACACAATACACATACGTCTACGGAATGCTGTTGAATAAACGCTTTTAAACATCGCTTTAACTATGCTATTATGTCAAATTAACATTATCTTTCGATAAAGACTTGGTAAATAGGACACTTGGCGAAAAGCCACCCATGTATTTGCGCTCTTCTTTAGATCGATTTTTTTTTTTCATATTAAGATGAATGTTGAAACTTTGGTGATTTATTTAAAGCGAAAGAGTATGAATGTAGTGTTTGTATCCAGTAGTCTGGTTAGCAGAGCAGAGAGGCAGAGCCTGTACTAGCTCTGCCTAGTTTGGGATCAGTTGACCATGTGTAGATTGTCCCAGGATATTATTATAATTAGGGGAAAAGTGGGATAGTTACCCCAGGGGTATAGTTGCCTCGATTGTAATTTCTCTAGTTTGGCGGATGACCACGTGTTATTTTATTTATCTTTCGAAAGACACTACAAGTACCACTAAGTTGACCGTGTTGCATGTGCGATTGCATGGAAAGGCAAGGTGAAATCAAAGTTTTTGCGGGATAGATGGCCTCTTTTTTCAGCAGGGCATCTATCCTAAACGTAATTTACATAGATTAGGCAATTATCCCCTATATGGGATAGATGCCCCAAAATATTTAGGTCCGCAAAAATCGCCAATAATCTGGAAATATCAAAGATAATTGTTTTTCCTTTCATAACTTTGAAGATAATAAACCAAAGTATCTACCCGTATCACAAGTAAAGAATTTTGCTTTTATAACTGAGAGATATAAAGTAATTTCAAAAAGTGTGGCAACTATCCCACTTTTACCCTATTCTCGTCCATACTATGATGATTCTCGAAACTTTGACGTGTTTTACTTTAAGTACCTACTAACTGTTAAGTCTGCTCGCGGGGTGTCCGGGAATAACAACCTACCAATTTTCCCCATTGAATATCGTAAAAGGCTAAGGGAAATCAAGAAGGGCAAAAGCGTCTCTCTATTGGATCGCCTACCAGCCATACTGCGATCCACAAGACGCCTCCAAGAGTGCAGATTACGGCAACCATTCTCTTTGAAGGGCGAGGTCTTTGTTCAGCAGTTGACGTCTCTCGGCTGTTGTTATGATGAAGTCTGCTTATCCTCGATCTTATCTGATGGTGGAACCATGCATGGAATCTCCGGTTGCGTCACCATGTAGTATCTTATTAACAACATAAGGAAAAAGAATGAAAGAACTGGGTTGTCGATTGACCGGCTTCATGTGGAGAGGTGTCGTGAAATTTTGTTTTATGTTTTTTTGGCTTTTCTTTTCCCTTTCAAGCATTTGAAGACAAAGCGTAGGCAGGCTTCCCAGTAGGTGGACTGACGACATTGTGCGTGTCGCAAGCAACCGGTGAATGCAGAATTGTCGTTCATTATGGCGTTCTAATGGGGCAGGTCTATGTCAAGCAGTGGACGTCTGCCGGCCGATGATGATGCCATTTGGGAAGATTCAAA
Organism: Furcula furcula; assembly: GCA_911728495.1. Lineage (NCBI taxonomy): Eukaryota > Metazoa > Arthropoda > Insecta > Lepidoptera > Notodontidae > Furcula > Furcula furcula. The sequence goes on from OU452262.1 coordinate 10,209,198, forward strand.
AGTCATAAATTTCGTTCGTTGGGATTCTGATTTTCTGGTTTATCTTATTTTACTGTATAAATACTAAATTTTTTTAAATGTTTAAAAAAACAGTAGTAAAAATAGATTGGTTAATTTCGGCGAATGGTTTCCGTAAATAGACGACTTCACACTTATCTAAGCAAATATTTTCTACGATTGAAATTATTCGAATTCTTTACCAACCTACATCAAAGGTAGAGAAGTAAAATAGCTTTCTAAGGTGTAATACATAATGTACTTATAAAGTAATCAACAGTTTTTAAATACTCTCTTTAGATAAACACTTTCCGATCCGTTGATTCACATTTTAAATTTTAGACAAAAATGTTATAATTACTCGCCTTTGATCTATATTCGTGGAATGAATAACATTAAATGTTAGTTTCTAGAGAGATGGAAGTTGTACTTGTACGAACATAAAAAGCGTGGGAGTCGGTAGAGTCAACGTTTGGCCGATAATGGCGCTGGCGCAATCAAATGCTGAATTTATAAGCGACAACGTAAATAGCGACAGCATTCTCTGTTGCTAACTGTAACTAACATAAAGATGATGAAGATATTATAGTCACTAGCTGATACTAATACTAATTAAAAGATGATAAGATATTATAGCTTGCTTAGTTAATTCCGGCTCGAAGGACCTTGCAGATCGCTTAGTCAATTCCGGGTCGAAGGACCTTGCAGATGTACAGGAATGCAGTTTATACGCCGAAAATAACAACCAAGGCAACATATTTGGATTAAGCTTTTATTTGAATTGACAATCTTATAGAAGAAGAAGTTTAGACAACTATTAAATCACACAATCTAGCATTGTCTTTTTGACCATTTGATTTGTTCTGTCCTATTTTTATATAATTTATATTAATAGCAACAGATTTTCAGTAATAAAATAAAATGTTTTTAAGAACCAAATATACGTATACTATTTAGAAAACCCCGAACCTTACATACTTAACGAGCGTATTTTAACCGACTTGAAAAATAGGAAGAGCTACTCAATTTGTCGGAATCTTATTAAAAACGTTCTACATAATAATTAAATAAATAGTGACAGGTAGAGCTTCTTATTAAGCTATTTTAAATTGCTATTTCCTATTTTAGCATTAGAAAACTAATTATGTATTGAATTGAAATAGTATAATGCACGGTTATTAACGTGGGATGGCGATATGAAATTAAATATCTGCTGCGGTATTTATTAATATTTATATCAGTGAGTCGATGACCCCAACATATGATCAAGAGTCATTTTCTTATTTGTACATTAGTAGTAGGACCTAATCTAGGAATGAACAGATCCACAATCATTATCATTTACATGATATTATGTATGTATGAATAATTCATATTAAACATTAGTAAGTAAGTACATCTTTAAACAGTAATTTGATCTAGATAATATCTAAATAATATATCAATTTAATGTTTGTTTAGAAGCCATTACAAAGCCATAGATGGTACCAAAATGAGTAATCAGGATTAGGCGCGTTTGCGTTGTTGATCGTCACTAATTAATTCATAATTAAAAATTCTGGTGCGCCCGCGCAGACGGGCGCGTCAACCAATTACACAGCCCACGCGCGTCACATGAAAATCGACACTGTTACAAGTGAAATTAAGCCTAATATGTCATAATGAGGCTTGCGAATGAAGGGCAAGAGACAGTTGTTTTATTTTGTACTATATTTAGTACTGGGACTGAATTGTTACTGTGCCAAGCGCGGCGTTGCGATATGCGGCGATTGGCATGTTTGAACGTAATTTACATACGCATCAATAGACGCTTCATTATTTATACAAATTAAAAATAACTTTTTCGTAATGAGTGACGTTATCTTATGTTGATCTAGAGTTTATTAGGTTAGTCATCAATTTATCACAAACTAGATATGACAAAGGAGTAAAGTTTCTGTGTCATTATTATATGTATGTGTTGTGTTCTAGTCATATGCTTGTGTGTGCGTGTGCGTTCGTGAAAATAGTAGAAGACTGGTTGGGCGATGACTGCAGAACATCTGTTATTATCGGTTCACCACAAAAAATGATTCCAAGATGTATTTCAACGAGATTTCTGCCAGATACATCGCAAAAATACAGACTCTATTTTAAGATCTGGTTATATGAAACGTTTTTTTTTTAGTAGCCAATTGTGTAGATAATATATAGTTCGTTTGACTAGCATTATTAATGTGTCCTAAATTGCTTTTAGTTATTTCTTTATCATCCATTTGCAAAACTATTTATGTATTAATTTGTATTTAAATTTCGTTTGAGTTATCATTATCAATCTACCAAGTTTTAGAGATATTTGCATTTCTAACTTGCTAGTGAAGTAGGTCTAGTAGATACTACTACTAGATAACCTTATTTATTAAATGTGTAAAATTAATATTCTGTGGTAAATATTCTTGAAAATAATTCCACGTACCTAACGTTTCTTCTCTTCGTGTCGCCATGAAGTACCTACATAGCTAAAGATAGGTCATTCAAGCACTCAGCAAGTAAGAATAAACTTTCCGTGCACCCCTGACGGTATAAATATGTAAATTTACCTTTTATTAATTGAATTAATGCCTACGATACAGTTTAAGATAAGTTAGCCAATCTGGGCCTACTTCAAATGCCACAGCGTTCTGTATTCAAAACCCATATTCGCCACTAAGAAAGTGAAATCCGTCCCAAATTATGTCAGCGGGCGAACAATATCTCTACCTGCTCCAGTCGGGTCCCGTTGCGTGCAAGGTGTACTGCACCCTGCACACACACACACAGCAACGCCAGCGCACACACCCGAGCGACGCCCGCGCAGATGTCACCCCACCAACCCCCTCTCCACCCCCTACCACGCCCGATAGTGCACCGAACCTCAGCTGCGACTAGTCACCGCTCGTCAGATGTCGATCGACAGATTTTTTTGTTTATTGTCAGTACAAGTAATAAGTTTAAAAAACTAAAACCCGACTACGGATAAAATCGCAGTCTAATAATGTGATATTATATAACCTATAACCAGCGGACAATCAAGACGCTTCTAACGACACTCTACTTGTCAAATTATGTTAAGTAGATTAGAAGATATGCGGGAACAGATGAACATACATACATACATACAAACATACATACATACATTCTTGTTGAAATCATAACCCTTCCGTAGTTGGGTAAAAATGCACCCGCAGGCAAAGGATAAAGATGGGGGGGGGGGCGTTAGTTAATTTGCCGTTCTTTGGCGATAGCCAAACAGGACAACCTCAGGGATACCTGAGGTACTGGTTATACAAGTCTTCTTAATGTTACCATAATTGTCCCGCTCCTGCGTGCCCGAGACGTTAATGTTGTTGTTTTATTCTAGCCCTATTCAATATATAACGGTACTTTGTTGCAGTGGTTACATTTACAAAACTAACATTCTTTTTGTGTACCTAATAGTTACCTAATAGTAATGATTTCTGATATTTACGCGAATATTACACATTGAAATGAAACTAATTTTACGGATTATATCGCGGTTTATTTTTGACTAGCTGACCCAGGCAGCTCCGCCTGCGCTATTTTTAATAACAGATATTCGCATTGAATACATAACCTCCTTTTGTAAAAAGTGGGTCCCAGTTTTTACTTGCTCTCCGAGGCACGGACCCGTTTAGTTCAAATGGCGTTAAACTGTCACCCATCTATTTATTGACCTTACCTAACGTTGCTTAACCCGATCGATTACAAAACCTTGATAACAACTCTCTATGAGTGTTCCCTTACTAATATTTATTATATTATAAAGAAAAATTGATAAAATCGGACCAAGCGTATAACCAAGTACCCATTTTGACTTTAATCCCCTCTCCCAAAAGAACCGTGCTAGATTACGGGATAAGAAGTATCCTATGTCCTACCTCGTAGTAAGATCTCAAATCATGCCAAGTTTCATTTGAATCCATTCAGTAGTTTCGGCGTGATGCTCAGCCGTGATACAGACAGACAGACAGACAGATAATAATTAAAAAAAAATACATTTTCGGCCTCAGTATCGGTTATAGAATGCCCTCCAAATATGATTTTCAAAATATCTTCAATGTACAGAATTGGACCAGTTACAGTTTTATAAGTATAGAAGATTTTAATTACCCGACGTTTCGAATACTTTACAGCATTCATGGTCACGGGCGGACAAAATCAAAAATAAACCGCGATATAATCCGTAAAATTAGTTTCATTTCAATTACCTAGTAGGTTTTAAGGTCTAAAATCATAGATTTTGAATAACCATCCGCGGTACAGTATTGCACGGAATTTTTAGATGTATTATACACCTCAATCTTCCAGAAGTATAAATGTGTAGTAGAAGCGTACAAACAAACACGCAAATAGCGGCATTTTGTACTATTTAGAGATTCGGATATTATTATTACAAATGTACCACGAAACAAAAAACTTTTTTTTTTAATGAGATATTCGGCATACCTATCAGTTAATTTAGTTAATATGCCAACAGTGTTTCACTATATCGGCACGAAATATAGCTATATTATGTGATATCGGTGTTTACGTTTCCCTATAGAACGTTTTTTGTGCTTTCCCTATATCAATCCTGCTAACCTCCATTTTTGACATGAAATATAAAAGATTGACTGAGAAGGCATGTTTGACCTTCGTCGGCAAGATAACGTGTGGGTGTCTGATAAAGAGATATAGCGCATTGCGGAACATAACTCATGTTACGGACGGACGTATCAATAATATAATAATAAATAGTTTGTCAATCAATTGGTGCACTGTAGTCAGTTCTTGCCACTGAACTGAAGACGACAGGGATGTTTAAAACTGAGAAGTTATTAACTTTAAAAAACATAGCATTGTAATAGGTTTTACAGTTACCCCGTGGGGTGCCGGGTAGAATTGCACCCCCATAACTCATCTCGGTGGGTGTCGTAAAATATCACGTGACAAATTATAGGGAATTGACAACATTAGCGAATAAAGAAATAGAATCGCTATGAAGCGATTGCATCTTGTCTAGGCCCTCTCCACTCGCTCGTGACCCGAGACATAAGTTATATGTCTCTTGAGTCCGGTAACTACACCAAAGCCTTTCGCACCAGAAGACAGCAATGTCTTTAAACCACTGCTTGGCTGTAGAAAATCTGACACTGCGTCGATACGTGCTGGACAGTCTATTGCACAAAATAGAACCTAGTTAATTTGGTTCATAATATAAAATTGATGGGTATTAAACCCGTGGGGTCTCGGAGTCCGGATAAGAATATCACCCACCCATCTCCTCCCGTTGGGTGTTCGTAAGAGCCGACCAAGGGAAAACAAGAAGACGGGCAGCGGCGTCTTTCTATTGGATTACCTACCACCTATACTGCGATCCCCAAGCCGCCTGCCAAGCGTGGGGATCATGGCAACCTCTAGGCTCCCTTCTATGATTGCCTTTTGTTCAGCAGTGGACGTGGTTCGCCTGCTGAAGATGGGTATAAAAAACCTCACTAAAGACCTTAAAATGTTGTACAAAATTACTAGTTTATACCTACAATGCATACGTGTTTTATTATCTACATCTCACGCAAGTTGTAAAACGAACTGCTTCTCATTGCTCATAAACAATGGAACGAAATTACTCAGAACAATAACTATTATCACATAAGTGTTGTTGGTGATGTGTAAATATTTCATAACTGTTTTGTAGTAATTTAGTGGAGACAGCTGGTCTTTCATCTCTTGGTAGGTAAATGACATGTCTGCCAATGGGCACTGCACTAACGCATATCGCACGAAACATTAGTAATTCTTCACAAGCTAACACTGCCTTTTGCTGCTTGACGGCATAATATCTGACACTGTGGTACCTACGTACCTAGATTAAGGGACGAGGGACTTCACAACTTGCAAACTTGTGGTTATTTTTGGTGTGCATAAGAACGAAAGTAAAGCGATAGTTATTCTCCAGTCTACTCGTATTTCCACTTTGTTTGGTTTCAGTTTCTAGTCCCGTATGCACTTTTTTGGCTCCTATGAATATAGGAGCAGGAAAACTCTTTACATTATATGAAGATACATGCTAATGTGGCTGATATAAATACATACTTTTTGAATTCGTTCGGTGCAGAACATAATTAAATTCCTTGGGTCCGTGTTATTACTGTTAAGTATACGAAAACGTAAAAAACCTAGTCTGTAGGTATCTGTCTACATAATATCAATAATTATTCTCTAAGAACATGATTTGTATGATGGTAGGTAATGTAAATATTTCTCCAATAAAATATTCATTCTACGTAAAGGTTGCCCCAATAAACTGTTCAAAAGTAACGTCAAAACTTTAGGTCAGTTAATAAAATAGAGGTTCCTAGAACCTTCACGGTAGTGCCATCAGGTGCATGATATTTTATTTCACCAATAACCATTGCGAGGTTTATGGCGATGCAACAGTAATCGATAACTGACCGATACGACTTTGAAACACAAACAATAATGTTCGTACGCGCGACCGTGTACTCGATACAACGCTAGATTGAAGCGTTGCACATATTCGATTTATAGATATTGATACACTCACGATTTATCCCAGACGAGTAACTACTTTACGGGTTTAGGTTGGATTGTGCCCTGGGCCCATTTTGGGCTTACTTTGATTTGGCCACCTTCGTATTAACGAACGCCTTAAGGCAACTCCGCCGCCGACCCCAGAAAAGGGTTAGGTACGATTATTGCCAACGATCCTACTGGGGTCGTTGTTTTGGAAATCCGTAAGGTTTAACACGAACGCACCCAAAGATTGTTATTAAGCTCCCAGGTTATGCATTTCGGTCCTATTTTCCTATTATCTTCTGTAGCCTGTTGCCACCCAAGTGGCAAGACCCTGAGTGAAAGCCTCCTCCAATGCATGCCACCCTTCTCGACTTCATCCAACTTCATCTGGCTAACATAACAAGGCCATCAGACCATCTGGCTAGTGGCCAGCCGTCCCTTCTGCGGCACGTGCGCGGTCTCCACTCCAGTACCTGTTTTGCCTATCTCTCGTCCTGTCGACGGCATATGTGACCCGCCCACTTTAACTTCCTTTTAGCCACGGTTTTGACTGTCAGTCAATTTAGTCTTTCTTCGGATTTCCGTGTTAGGAACTCTATCACGAAGAGAGATCCCTAACAGCCCGTTCCATGGCTCTCTGGGTGACTTGCAGTCTGGTGATCACTGCTTTGGTAAGCGTCCAGGTTTCGGCCCCATATACCATGACAGGAAGGACAAACTGTTCAAAGGAGGCGTTTGAGGTTCTAGGTATATGCCCTTTGAGTACTTCGGTCAGTTTACCAAAGCACAAGCACATCCTAATTGTATACGGCACGCAATTTCTTTCTCCTGACCTTTCTTTTCAAAACTCAAGATCTGTCCGAGATATACATACTCCTCCACTCGCTCTATTTTTTGGTCACGTATTAGGATGTGGTCTATACTGCTGTTACTACACATGATTTTAGTTTTGGATGTGTTTATATTTAGGCCAATATTAAAAGACACGTCGTATAGTTCTTCAATCACCGCTGTCAGGTCCTCTAAATTTTTAGCAAAGAGAACAATATCGTCCGCGAAGCGAGTGAGATGTTCTCCGTTGATATTGATACCCCCGCTTGTCCAGTCAAGAAGTTTGAATATGTCCTCCAGACAAGAGGTAAACAGCTTTGGAGATATGGTGTCTCCCTGTCTCACTCCCCTTTTCATGCGCTCTGTTCTCGTAAGGTTCCTTGTAGACAGTTTTTATGGCTTCGAAGTAACGAGTGTCAATTTGACTTCTCTGCAGTGCGTGAATAACCGCCCAATGTTTCACAATATCGAAGGTAATTTTTCATAGTCTATGAAAACCATAACAAGGGGCTGGTTGTTCGACTTTTCTATTACTTGTCGCACGGTGTGAATATGGTATATCGTCGTGCAAGATGCCCCTACGAAATCCTGTCTGTTCCACTGGCTGGGCTAAGTCCAATTTGTTGGCAAGTCAAATGGAACCACCATTTGCACCACTTTCGTAAAAAGTTTATATACATGGCTCAACAAGGATATCGGTCGGTAATTTGTGAGTTTGGTATCATTTCCTTTCTTATGTGGATGATTGCCAGTAGTTCCATTGACCTTTGTTCCATGGAACTAGGGAGACTATTTACTCCCAGTAGTATCACGAATCACGACCGCATTTTTCCAGGCTTCAAGAGCCATACCATCAAATAATACCTTATTTAAAAGATGTTGAAGTTGCCTCAGCAAAGGTTTTCCACCATACCCCAGATGTTCGTATAAAACTTTGTTCAGTCCAAGCGATTTTCCAGACTTCATAAATTTCCGTGCCTGGTTTATCTCATAAAGGCTTATCTCTGGGAGATCTTCAGTTCTGTAGAGCTCTTTAATCGTGTTAGATCGCTATTGGTTGTGGATTTACGGAGCTGTATAATTTGGCCATAAAACTTTTCCACTACTCCAAGTATTTCTCTAAGTACCTATTTAATTTCCTATTGTTTACGGTATAATTCAACCTGCCATTAAAATCATTGAACCACATTATCACCATTACTCTTCCAGTTTCTGTCTAAGCGTGTATACATTTTGCAAAACTCGAATACGAGCTATTATCCTTTCCAAAAAATAATGTTTAGGGAATACAATATTACTATTATTATACTTAAGGTGGCAGACAAACATGAAGCTATTAGGGTCAAAGTGGAGGAAACACTCCCAAATACATGCCTGAGGTCAACGCTATCCCTTTCATTGAGGTCGGATCTCTCTTTCTAAGAGGGCAACCTTAATGTTTCATGAAAAATCAGGACATCTTTTTAACTTCGTCGCATAATACGACTTACTTGGCTTGTTTACCAAGTGTCTGGGTGTTTTATCTATATAAGTATGTATTTACAAAAAAAATGTATATAAGTATTAGTATCAGTTGTCTGGTTTCCATAGTACAGGCTCTGCCTAGTTTGGGATCAGATGACCGTGTGTGAATTGTCCCAGGATATTATTATATTATTATTATGCTTTAAGTTTAAACCGATTAAATATGTCTAGTTGCTTTATGTCTAGTTATGATTAAAAAAAATATTGTGCTATAAGATCATTTATTCAGTACGTTTAACGATCTCCGATTAATCACAAGATACTGAATAGCAATTAGCATTATATGCAAACAACTAAAACACCTTTTAACCAACACATTAGACGATAGAAAAAGCATTCGCGGTAAATTTAGTTTTCCATTGGACCAACAGCAGATCATTGCAGCTTCATCAAATTTATTTTCCAATGGGACAATGGATAGTCATAGGTACATTCCTTCACTCAATATTTTTAGGAAATCTACAAGAAAATAAAAAATGTATTAATATTGACCAGGGGTAAATAAAACAGTATGTATATTTATGGAATGATATAGGTACTCTACAATCCAACCACAGCGGCTAATCTTTCGCAAGATCAGCCATCATCCAGTGCACAAATGCTTGCGTAGACACAAGTGCACAAGTGTACTTTACATGCCTATCCGACGCATGGATCATCTTACTTTACAGACAATGACCGGCCTGCATTATCCTAGCCAGTGAGGAACAACTATACATAGTTGTTGCTCCCCGCAGGATTCGAACCTGCGACCCCCGGTATGCAAGCAAGCGGTTTCCCACTGCGCCACGGAGGCTACTAGACGCGACAGGACTAGGAGGCGACAAGAATAAATATGATTTTAATAATATGTATCTAATAAGTTACAAAACTAACTGTACCTAAACTTAACCTACATACCTACACACTTGTAAAATTAATGAACATACAATATGTTTTCAATATCAATCCTTTGAACTAAATACATCGTTTATTTTTTGATCATAAAGTGGCGGTAAAAAATCCCCAAAACAGAAAGTCTTCAAAAAATCTTTACCATGGTTACTCTATTAAAATAATGTGAAATATTTTAAAATTAAATAATTCAAGTACAAATTAATATAAACTTAAACCCAATACTAACAAACGAACTGAAAACGTGTTATGTGCCTATCGAAAGAAGAACTGATCGAAAATATGGTGCATAATGCACAGGGATCATCGGTAGGTAATTATTGAACAAAATCGCACTTACGAGTGATATTCGGTATTAAATACTGGATACAACATATTTTTGCAACCAAGTACTGCACATTTTATCACCATTTTTATGATTTTAATTCACTTTATCGTGAAATTATGGTATTTAAATGTTTGATCGATTTATATGACAGACAGTTTCATGCTGACAATAAGCGACAGTGTTGCCACAAAATACGAACCCTTAAAATCGGTAATTAAAATTGCATTTGAGTATAATTGGCGAAAACACAATAGAGCATTATTCTAATCGAACTCGCAGAACAGTACCAATAATTTTTTTATTAGACATGATTGTCATCGTATTTTAAGTTTTCGAGTGGAATACATTCTTTTGATGTGTAAGTAAAGCATTTCTATATTAGGGTATCCATTTCTCGGGTAATTTCAATTATAACATGGACCACACATCGGACCTCAATGAAAGGGATAGCGTATGCCTCAATCAAGTATTTGGAGTTTGGGCTCCATTGTTGACCTACTAGCTTCATGCAGACAAACGTCGGTTGAAAGCCCATGCTATTATTACTAGCCTCTGCACTAATCTCTTCGTAGATATTTGTAGTGTTACAATAATCTACGATTACTGTTGGACTAGCCCGAAGAGGATCTGGGCTAGCCTTCTCTCAGCTATCGTATAACAAAAGGATTGGGTCAAGACTTAGAATATCACCTACCACATTACCAGTATTTTTGGACACCCCGGACTTTTGGCCATGTTTTTTTTTGCCGTGATTGAATTGTTAAGTGGAAACATGTAAGAGTATTTACACAAAGTCAAAATAATATCGATACTTCATGCTTAAGCTAGAGTTAAAAACAGGGCATCTCACTTGAGACTTTAGCCACTAGCCTACCGTCTATGCCAAGAACAAGAAGAAAAAAACGAATGCATTCACTGACTACTGTTGCGTTCAGCAGTTTACTTCATGCATAAGCTAGAGTTCAAACCAGGGCACCTCACTTGAGACTTTGGCCACTAGCCTACCGTCTATGCCAAGAACAAGAAGACAAAAACGGTTGCATTCACTGACTAGGTACTGTTGCTTCCAGCAGTTTTCTCTTAGATTGCAAGTCTTTATAGATTGGAGTGTAATAGTAAAATGGTCTCCTTGTCGTGTCAAAATAAGTACCACGAAGTTATTCTGGTGGTGATGGAATGAGCAAGATTTTTTCGGGTACCTATCCAGAGTTCGTAAAGTGAACATAAGTTTTCAAGCTGTTCTCTCTTGGCTCTTGACTTGACGTACACGGTACACCCGTAGGTATCGATATAGAATTGTCATATTTATTCTGAAGAGAAAAAAATAAGGTACACAAGGTTACTCAGACTGCCATAAGGTTACAAGCCAGGTATTAGAAATGTAGCTAGGTATTTCTACTAGTAGCTGTAAAATTATTTTAAACGACTAATAGAGACAGTAAGAACTTGTGAACTGTTTTGTCAAGGAGTATTAAAATTTTAAACAATGGTGGGAATGTTATGATTAATTATATTTAATTCATTTTGTTTAAATATCATTCGGAAAATGGAATCGCCGCGATCCACGACTCGATTGTACAATATTATCTTGGTTTGTTGGATCCGTCGAGTCAATTGGTATTTCGGTGACGTGACTGGGTAACGAGCAAGTGAGAATTAGAACGATGTGACCTATTAAGGTGTCTGATGAGTGTCTACTGAAAAATGTTTGCGTAATCCTTAAAATAATTACAACAATTTTGGTTATTTAAAAATTCTGTACGAAATTTTACACTCCATAATGTGGTTTTGTGTGCGCTGTGTTATAGAGGCGTGTAATACTACTACTATATACTAGAGGCGACTAAGATGGAGGGAAAGGAGGGAAGGCCTATGTCCAGCAGTGGGACAGAAAGTTTCGAGTCGGCAAAGTGCAGTTATGAAATGGATACGAGTGGAATCTCTGCCGAATACTTCAGTAAATGGTCAAAAATTGGTGTGCAGGGGATACGTTGCACCCGGGCGAAGAGGCAGACGCAAGTTACACGAAAGTTGATAGTTTGAAGCTCGCTGAAAATCAGGCCAATGAGACGGTATAAGGGATAATACTTTTTGCGTGGAGAATGCAGAGATTTAAGAGTTTATTAGGAAAAAAGATTGAGTTACTTATGTGCCCAATACAATGTTAGCTATGTCATTTTGTGTTAAAGGAAAGAGAAGTTATGTATTTATTAGGCCGGATAAGAACTTCTGGTATCTCTCACTCTCTAATGAAATAAGTACGTCATAATATTCGTGGAAATTCTACCAAAATTAGAAAATTATTTTCCCCTTTCATATTCAATTCAGAAATTCCTCGAAACTCTACAATAACAAGAATGCCATTATCACCAGATTAACACGACACTTGATAGTAGCTAATAGATAGCGGGGACTTCACTGAACGTTTTGCGTTAGCAATTAAAATATTATTTGTTTTGATACGTTACGTGTTTCCACGTGGTATATTTGGACTTGTCATATTAGATTCTCTAAAAGGGTTTTGACTCTTGTCGTTTTGATTTCTGGACTCACAAAGATTTTACAGTACTCACAACGGATCTTTGTGTGTCTGAAGTTGGCTGCAAGAGGCTGCGCAGTAGCTATTTTTGTGTTTTTTTGTATTGACAACTCACGACTGCAGTTGCGCAATAGTTCACCAAACCCAACTTCAGACACTAGCACCAGGATACTCTACGATCGTGTTATGATGCCACGCTCAAATCTTATCCACCTAACACAGACTAATATAATTAATAATTGAGTAGGCAGTCTGTGCTCCGTAACCATGTTATCATCATTATAAGAAAATTAGGTTCTTTGTTATGAATTCATAAACGACGTTAGCATAAAATATACCGGTTTAAAAAAAACTGTAAACAATACTGCACTATTTAGCGATATGACGAAATTTTCACAGGACAAGACTTAAGCGTGAAATGTAAAAGGTGACTTTTTATAGGGGTAGTACTGTTGGCCGCAGATTGCCATGACAGGTTCACCGGACAAGAGGGCCAGCGCTTAAAGCGCTCCAGCCAGAAGGGTATAAGGAGGTGACAGCGAATAATGGGTCTGTAGATGATGTCAATACAAACTTTTTTTTCCTATTTCCCGAGTAAGCTGCCTCTTACTTAGCACTGCCTTCTGCGTGTGTGCTGACAGCGACCGTATTATCGTGCAAATTGAGGGTGTAAAAAATTCTCATACAGAATAAGAGCCCAGGTGGGATAAGATACCCAGCCAGCAGACCAGCTTATACCTACTTATTTACTAAGTAAAATAATACATCTACCATACTAATGATGTTGACTGCAGTGCAGATCATTTGAAATTTAAATCGCGCATTATTTTTTGTCGTGTAGGTACATACCTACTACTGGTAGATATCATCAAAGTAAACGTTATTCATTTTTATTTTACTGTGAATAATCGATTATATCATAACTAGTATACTTACTTACGTACGTATTAAGTCATTTTGTTTTTTATCTGTGTCTAATTTAAAGTGAGCTTTGTAGGCATTCATCGCATTTACGATAACGTCAGGTCTCTCACTTTACAATGCTAAAGACAATAGTGAGTGCATATAGGAGCCCTTGATAGCCTGCTGCTGTCCTTATAAACACGATCGTAAAACTGATGATTTACTGTCCTTTATCATTCATTCGTCACCTTTCACTGATAACGCAGAACGGAGAATTTTAATTGTTGCGAAATATATCTACATAGTATGTCGGATCACCAAGCACTATGCTAAAAATAGTGGGTGGTTCTTGCCGCTACGGACAAAATGCTATGCGCATAAAATCGCGAAGTGCGAGCCGCAGTCTGCGGTATCTCTCGGGACCGACATTTGCGGGTTGCGGCGATCCGGCCCACTCGACGCTCAGGTAGTGGCGGGATAAAAACTCCACTCGAAATGGAGCGGACGCGGCCGGTCTCACCTAGATAACGCTCCATCGGCCGACAAAAACAACCGCACCTTGCTCGGCGATACTTAGAATCAATCACGGGCGCGCTGCCTATGCGCCTATATAAACTCTATCTCAGTACCGGTGTATCGGGCCGAGTCAACCATCTCCGATCTTACAGCGATTACAGCGGCACGCCTAATCACCCATTCATACGACACGCACGTCGATAATAATATAAATAGACCCCAACGTTCAATGAATGAACATTATAACATGTAAATTCGTGGCTCACAAATCGCGACAGCCGCTCAGCGCGTAGGCGTCGGGGGCTTGAATGAAAATAAACATCATACGTGCGGACGAGTCTCGGCGATGCTTACCTCTCGATTTTGATTAAATTATCCAGATTAGCGGTTATCAGCACAGCACACAGTTAAATAGTTATCAATGTAGGTACACTGAACTTGTGGGCATGACACTGAGGGAGCGAGGTGGACGAGACGCGAGCGACACGACTGCACGGACGGCCGGTTGCAGCGAGACTGCGGCCAATACGGTAGGTGCGCCCGCGGCGGACACACACACGCGCTTCATTCAAATATCTCCGCGTGGAGGGGCGCGCTCATGAATGGACGTAGTGATGCTATATCGTGTAGATACTGTTGATAACGCGGTGCAAGCATTCTGCATGATACCGTCCACCGCCCGTCACCTCGCTGACACCCGATTCGCAGAGCCGTCCCGTCAGCGAAATGTAACGCGCTAGTCTAATTACAAAACGTAAAGGAATGTTCGATAATTAAATAACCCAAATAAACAATCAATGTTTATATTATACTCATTGCTATGTAACAAACGAGAATATTGAATGAATTCATTGACATTAAACAATTTGATCTAAATATACAAAGCAATAATATTATATCACTTAAATTATCTGCGGTGTGCTATGATGGTCATTTCGAAGACTTAGAATAGGAATAGATGGGGCACATTCATCATATGTGAAGCCATATAAAGTAATACCAAATCGCAAAGTAATGACCACAGTATATATACGAACAAAAACAGTTTGTTCCAGTAGTGCTTAAACTGTATTTACTACACTGTGGTAATTAATTTGCGATTTGGTATTACTTGAGTTAGCGTCACTTACTGTGCCCATGCCTAACTTTTCTTATGGTCAGAATCTTGTGCTTTAGTTTCGAGGAAGTTGGCATTTATACACATTTGAAGGAACAAATTATTCTTAACCACAGTATTAGAAGAACGACCATCATAGCGTGCAGCCGAGATAAGTATATACTTAAGTAAACGTTTGCTAAGCATAAGATTACGACAAGCCTTTGAGAAAACTGGAGAGCTTGTGGCTCTTGTAATCGGAACGCAATTGGATGAAGGTGAGTAGAACGGAGTGATCCAACTCCGCCTGCGAAAGAAAAATTAAATTGTTAATGTACATTCGAATGTGATGTAACCTTAGAGAATATAACAGTAAACCCGTGGGGTATCCGTGGCAAGACTAGCACCCTCCCATCTCCTCCTGTTGTCGAAGCGACTAAGGGAAAACAAGAATACGGGCAGCAGGGTCGTCTATTGGATTACCTACCACCTATACTGCGATCCCAAAGACGCCTGCCAAGCGTGGGGATTATGGCAACCCCTCCCTTCTAAGGGAGAGGCCTTTGTTCAGCAATGGACCACCATTGGCTGCTGGTGATGATGATAACAGATGAACAAATCGTTATTGAAACTAAAACCGGTATGGGAAAGACCAAATCAGAGAGATGGAATATGTGTAAACAGTGTCGGAGTTTTTCAAGCTGGTCCTTAGGCTTCTTACTTGGCTTAACGAAAGCTGTCTAGATACAGTCAGGACTTATTACGTGCTCTCCGAAGCACCGAGACTTTCAGTTCCAATGCCACTGAACGCGCGCACATGTACGGACTTTTTGTCATATGGTTAGTAGTCAAGCCTGTGTGTCAAGGTAGTTCAAGCTGTCCTTAAGCCTCTGACTTGGCTTATCGACTGTTGTGATAACAATAAATTAATAGTTTAAAAAACTAAAAACACACGCTTTTATAAGGTATGCCTACAGCACTAAAAAACAATAAATAAATTATCGAACCCGTTCTTTCTTGCTACCCCTTGTTTGGAATTAAGCATTATATTTAAGTGAAAAAGTAGTATTCAAGGGTTACCAAACTCCCGGGTCAGGTCCACGTTTATACGCAAAGTGAATAGGCAATCCCAAGCTCAATGGATATACTAGTAGCTTTTCCAGGGTTCCATCACCCACCTTCCAGCTCCATCATCAGGTCCTCATTATTGGGAAAATCAATATAACTCTTAAAGACAAATCAAACGAGCCCAAGCTCGATAGGTTTACTAGTGGCCATTACAGGATTCAGTCACCCACCTTCCAGCTCCATCATCAGCACCTCATTATTGGGAATAGTCAATAGAACTCTTTAAGACAAATCAAACGAGCCCAAACTCGATAGGTTTACTAGTAGCCATTCCAGGATTCCGTCGCCCAGCTTCTCCAGTTCCACCATCAGGTCCTCATTAATGGTCAAAGTGTAAAGAACTCTTCAAAACAAATCAAATGAATCCAAACTCGATTAGTTTACTAGTAACCGAGTTCTCTTATCAACCCTTCGAGCTCCATCATCAGATCAGCTCGATGTACCATAATTTTGTATTGTCACCGGTCCTTGACACATGTGCAAAATTTCAAACGATTTGAACGGGTAGAAGTGGATGAAAATTGAGTCGCAAGATTCCATTACCAACATACATACAGCTGAAGCTAATAACCTCCGAAACCCAAAAACGCTCAGTTCATATGCCAATAACATGACATTCACCAACTGATTGTTGGTCGAACAGTGATTATAACGGGGCATAAACAACGCGCCAAGATTAGTGAAGAACTAATCAAGCGAAATTGAAGGTCGTTGTTGTTATCTGCAACATAGATAATTATGTATCTGCGTGATTTGGACATTTTAGTGGAATAATAAATTATTCGAAAGTCTAACCAGTGTAGTACCAACACCTTAAAGCTAGTTTACTAGGCGGTTGGGCCCTTGGAGGTCGACCGCAGAGCCAGATATTTTGCCACCAAGCCTCAGTGTGTATACATAGCTGTGTTCCGTTGTGAAGGGGTTTGTAGCTGGTGAAATTACCGGGCCTAAGAGCCTTACCCGCGTAAAAACCCACGAGCGGGTATAAACCCATTATCATCACTTTTATTCCACCCGCTGTTCAGATTTAGGGCATATTGTGATTTAAAAAATATTTCTGATTTTTTGGCTGTAAGTAAGTAGGCCCGTAAATTAGCGTTTGGTCGCTTTTTTGAAGAATTTATGTACGGGGTCCAAATGTACATATCGTATGTAGATGTAACACTAACGCCTAACTTTCGTTGATCCGAATACATTTAATACCTTTAGAGATAACGAACTCCTTGAGTCTCACTGACAGTGGAATCAGTGTACAATGTCAAAGATAGACAGGCACACAAACACACCTACTTCAGCTTGTTAGCTTCAAAGAAGAAGTACATTTCTTGAACGTTAGTATCGATCGTAGAGTGAGGTTTTTATGACGTACGTACACAGAAATGGGGGTAATTGAGTTAGAATTGCATCCCCCCATCTCCTCTCATTGGGTGTCGTAAGAGGCGACTAAGCGAGAACAGGAAGACGGGCAGCAGCGTCTTTCTTTTGGGCTTATCTTCCACCTATACTGCGATACCCGAATTTCCCGAATAATTACAGCATGGGGTTTTTTAAAAAGGGAGTTAACAAATTTTTACGAGGTCGGCAACGCGCTAGTGATCCTACTGGTGTTGCTAGCGTCCATATAGGCTGCGGTGACTGCTTCCCATCAGGCGGGCCGCATGCTTGTTTGCCACCTTGGTGGTATAAAAAAAAAATACCCAAGTCGCCTGCCAAGCGATTATGGCAACCCATTCCAAGGGGGAGATCTTTGTTCAGCAGTGGACGTATTTAGGCTAATAATGACACAGAAATTGCATGATTCCACGGCTAGATGGCACTAAACACAACATTTCATAACGTTTTCGAAATATATCCCTTAGAAAGGTTAGTGCATATTGTGTGCAGCTGACTCTTACCAGGGTCTCTCCCTCGCAGACCTGGTGCAAGTTCTCTGGCTTGACGAGCAGTAAGTTGCAGAGAGCGTGAAGCGCGTCGAACAGCGCGTGCGCTGGGGCAGGCACCGCTCGAGCCCCGCGACCGCATACCGCCGACCGATACTCTTTTACGTCACAGATCGCTATCATCGCGCCTGCACAAAACGAACACATCGATACGTCCCTACCGCAAACCTTTTACTAGGTGGTTAAAGAGACCTACCAGTCCTACCGGACTGGTAGGTCTCTTTTGTAACCAACCGACCAGGTAGGTACAGCTGCAGTGTCAGTTAGTCTGCCGCCAAACAGCTGTGTCTAAACATTACTGTGTTCTGGTGGGAAGGTCACTGTAGCTGGTGAAATTACCTGATACATACATGAGACTTGATATCTAGGCTTCACACCACGGACAACAAGAGCACGACCATCTAAATATTTATTTTTACTGAACTAAGGGCTCCCACACATAACTGCGATGCGATGCGATGCGGCAAGAAACAAATGAATGTTCGATACAAAGGCAGGAACTTGTATCAAAAATTCATTTGTTTCTCGCCGCATCGCATCGCATCGCAGTTATGTGTGGGAGCCCTAAGCAGTTCAGCTAACCAGTGCAATATGCATGATGACTGCAACACAATACCAATGAATCCGTGGTTTTGAATATTAGAACAGATTGCACTGATTCCAAAAATGCATTTCATTTTCATAATAATTTTTAGAGATTTTTGTGATATTTAATTAAGCAAATAAATTACTTAAATACAGCTAATCGCCATTTTCTAACGGCTGGCCTTTTAGAAAAGTTCAGAGTCACACAACGAGCCATGGAGAGAGATGCTCGGAGTTTCTTTGCGCGACAGAATCCGAAATGTGGAGATTCGCCGAAGAACTAAGGTCACCGACATAGCTCTCAGAATCTGCAAGTTGAAGTGGCAATGGGCAGGCCACATCGCTCGAAGAACCGATAATCGTTGGGGAAGAAAGGTTCTCGAGTGGCGACCACGAACCGGAAGACACAGCGTTGGCAGGCCTCCCACTAGGTGGACAGACGACATTGTGCGCGTCGCAGGTAACCGGTGGATGCAAATAGCCAGTTGTCGTTCATTGTGGCGTTCTAAGGGGGAGGTCTATGTTCAGCAGTGGACGTCTTCCGGCTGATGATGATGATGATGAATCGCCATTTTGTAATAAACACTGATCGGAGTGAATGACGACAATGCGGTATAAATAAACAACTGTCAAACTGTAATCACAACTTTTTCTTTCATACAATGATTCACTTTTATACCTACAGACAGATGTTTATTTAAACCGTAGTGACGTCAAAAAATGGCGCCATGCACCACCCTTCGTTTTGGAACGAAATTCAAACTCTGTTTTAAAAATTGAAAATATTGCTATTAATTGTAAATTTAATACAAACCTGTCAGTACATTATAGAGTATCTTTTCAAAATTAGTCATCATGCCTATGGAACAGAAAGTTTTACAATTGTTCGTAGACGATATGGTCACATATGGTGCTATCCCGAAGATGACCGTGTTCTGGTTGTCGCCTACCGAAAATATTTTCCACTATCGCGTGATAGTGGAAAATATTTTCGGTATCGTACCAGTAGTGGTATTCTGTAAGAACATTTAACAAACTCGAAATCTGAATCCGCGGTGAGATATCAAATTTGTTGAACGAATCTGATATCTCACCGCGGATTCAGCTTTCGAGTTCGTTACATCTTCTTACAGAATAACCACTCAGAACAGCGTTGTTCTGGTACGATACCACCGCTAGTCGTCTACGTACGCTATGTTATAAATGGTTTCCACTGAACTAGTTCAGCTTATAAGACGATTGGAGCTAGAAATTTTGCAAGTATAGTGCGTTTCACGAAAGAGTTCCCTTCGTGGTTAAGTTGGTATAGTTGAATTAGGTGTTGTCATTACATTTAAAAATATTTACCCCCAATATAGGGAAAATACACTCTAATATATATCACACGGATGTATTCATTAGTCCAAAATTTCGTAAATACGCAGTACCTTAATTTATATTTTGCGATTTATACAGGTTAAATACATAGAATTATAGACAGAAATCATTTCCAATCATTTCATGCTCACATAAGGTTTGGCTTCGCTGTTGTGGCCAATTGCAACGGGTAAATACGATCATGCCAATAACTTGAGGACACAGAAATGTGCAATATAATCATAATGACATTCAAAAGTGCTAAAGCTAGCTTTAAATTTAATTTCATGATTAGTGATCTTGGGAAAATTTATTAATTTTTACAAAAAAAAGTATATACGTATTAGTTTCAGTTGTCTGGTTTCCATAGTACAGGCTCTGCCTAGTTTGGGATCAGATGACCGTGTGTGAGTTGTCCCGGGATATTATTATTAATTAAAATATGGACCCTGGTAATATTATTTTACCTACCTGAAATGGCGGCAACTCAGGATCGTACATGTTCGAAGGGATAGAAAGTCCTTTGGTGAGATTTTCAAGCGCACAAAACCTTTTCATCTTTATAATTAGTTATCTTTCACTACTTCTCAATGTCCTAAGCACGATTTTGTCGTTTAATTAGGGAATAATGTGGAAAAACAAAAACATTTTGACACACGCGATCGTCTCTGACAAACAGGATAACCAATTTAACCACGAAGGGAACACTTTCGTGAAACGCACTATATTCGTAGATAACTCGGTGACTGTGTTTAGGTTGTCGCCCTCCAGCCCGCTGTGGATCTTGTCCATCAAGCCATATACTACTACTACCACTATAAGTCGTTTCCGACGTACTTTTTTTTTTGACGCGGGGGAAATCTTCCTAAGATCCCCGGGAACTGTGGGGCTCGACCGGGGTATGTGGGCTTACCCGCTAAAACCCCCCGCGGCTGTCGCATCGGCACATGAGAGGGGGGACCCCAGGGCTCTCTGGTGGGATCTGCACCAGGGGCCCCTTGCCTTTGAGCCCGCCGTCGGGGGGCGCGTTGTAGCCCCCCGGGAATCTGACACGGTGCTTACGGGGACGGGGGTCGCAACCCCGCCGCCGTCGTCCTCGGAGTCCCCGCCGTACTCAATGGACGTCCTAAGGGCCCACATCCCGAACGTCCAGCGACTCCGAAGGTCGTTTCCGATGTACTAGTTCAACTTACCGGCGGAATTGAACTGGAAGTTTTGCAAGTGTTCGCAGATGACTCGGTGTAGGCGCACGGCTAGCTCGAAGGTGACTGTATTCAGGTTATCGCCTTCTAGCCCACCGTGGATCTTGTCCATAACGCTATTAAGATACGACACCACCGCTAAGCACGCCTAGCAATGACAAATAATGTACTTATTTAAAAAAACGGCTAAAAACGACATGACAGATAAAATATATTAGCATAAAATAAAGACCGACATAAACTATTTTTAAAAAAATAATAACCGACTTCAAAGTAAATTATCTAAAAAGCATAAAATAACGAAAATATTATTGAAGTTGGTGTTAGCGTACCTGCTGTGTATATTCTGCACCAACTTCAATAATATTTTCGTTATTTTATGCTTTTTAGATAATTTACTTTGAAGTCGGTTATTATTTTTTTAAAAATAGTTTATTTAACACTTTTTAGTGACTTATTTTACCAAGATAGGTATCAGCACTATCACGCAACTCGAACGTCTACAATATTACAGTAACTTACTGAAAACATAAAAAGTTTATATCTCTTAAACTACTGAACCGATTTTGATGAAACTTGTACTCTACCCTAAGTTGAAAAATACTCTAACTATTGCAAAAAGAATTTTTGAAATCGGACTTGTAGTTTCTGAGAAATCCGCGGACAAACCTACATACATACATACATACATACATACATACATACATACATACATACATACATACATACACTCGTGAAATTTGGTAAATTTGTTTAGAAGCCCACATAGACTAACATATATGAATATTACGCATTTCTGTTAATATTACATACATACGCGTCGAATACAGAACCTCCTTTTTTGAAGTCGGTTAAAAAATTATAAAATAATAAAAAATATTGAAGATGCTGCCGCAAATCTAAATATAGGGTCCGTTATTGGTGTTAGGTGTGGATTCAGTTCCGTATTATTTTGATTACCTATACATAATTTAGATTTTTTGGTAGTTTTTTACATAGCATTGAGAATTTATTAAAAAAAACCTTTGTGCCAGAAAGTAAATTATTTCCATAAAAAAAAAATGTATTTGCCAGATAAAATTTCAATCTTATTCCTATTTCCATTAGGTCCAGAGTGACATAATAACGTTTGCACATTTTCGCTCTAACATGCGAAGTTTAGATTTAAGATAAAGAAGTATCTGATAAACATAAATTATTTTAATTTGATGATAAATAATAAAAACAACTTAGTTTTATTACTTGTAACTGACAAGAATTAAATTCCCAAACCAAAAAAATATAATAATCCTTTTATCTAGCATTATCATACATTATAAATAGCAATTAATAGATTTATATCGACAATTCAGTGTCATAGCATCATCGATAGTCACATGTTCATATCATAAATAAAATCCGGGTTTTATATCAAATTAAAGGACTCTACCCACATGACCAGACCGTGCCATGACCGTGCTACGTAACGAGCAAAACTAATTTTTGCAGGCCCGGAGGGCATCGCGTATCCGCCCGTGCCATGCACGTTCTTGTCAAAACAAAAGATGAATTTTATACTGCATGACCGGCGTTGCCGATCCGCGCCGCATGAATAATACAGTCTACATTGTCTGTCTGTGTGTGGAATTTGCTATATAGGACCTGGAAGCTGTCTGCATAAAATTATTAAAAAATATATTATACTATGTCTATGAAGTTACGGTCTATAAATATATTGAGTCAGAGAAAAGAAATATCGTAACAAGAACCCCCTATTTAAGCAAGATACACGTGCACAGACGACAACAATTTATTATAGTCGTGTGGTCATGTGGTCACTGTAATGTCAAAGACACAGAACAATATTACTCCAACAAAGATAGATCGGAGGGGGTGTTAGCTTTATCCCTCTTGATAGCTTTTCGGTCGGCATTCATATTGTATTATTTACAATGTGGTTACAGTTCCGGACACGATACGGGCATGATACGTTTTGAGTGCATAGTAGCTCCGACATTTTTTTCCGTGCCTGATATGTTAACACGGTCATGGTATAATGGGCAGACTCTGTTAGAATAAAATGTTATAATCTGATATTAAAAAAAGGACATCAGTCAAATAAAGCCAGCCCCAAGTACTATGCGTTTCAACTAAGAATGTGTCCGCTTTTACGATTTTTGTATCGGCAACAGAGTAAACACAAAATGAAAAATTCGCCTCGGTTTTGATTATTTGATGCAATGTCTTATTTTGCTATCTATTTTTGTTAAAACATAATTTTTAGTAATTATATATTTGAAATGGCAAGATGGCGGCCACATTCTTAGATGAAACGCATAGTACTATTGTAATCCTACGGTGAGTTTGCTTGAGCGAGTTCACGAAATGAAACATTTGTGCCGTACACTGTGCAGTAACGATGTCGCACACTGGTGGAATCCCGCCTCAAGGTCGACTGTGGTCTAATGAGGAATCGCTGGGACCATCGTTGGACTCTTTTGCATCCATCGCAACTATTCCCCTGTTTTTATTAAGCTAGTTTTTTTACTCATAATAATTTATTTAATACTGTGTCATTCATTACTTATTCAATAAATAAAAAAACAAAGTTGCCTAGTGGCTTAGGGAACTGCATAATAATAATAATTCATGTTTTCGGCTGGGTTACTATGCCACCGACAGACAAATGTGTCACACTTTGAACATCCTTGCTTAAAACCGCTGTTAGATTTTGACAACAAAAAAAAAGTAAGAAAAAAATATATACTTTTAGACTTTCATCAAACTTTATTTTAATCGGGGTTAAGAAAAAAATACTATAGTAGTGTGTAAATTAAAGTTTTCAAACGGATTCTGATAGAGGGTCTGGTTAGAAATGTAATCCTATGGTCAGCAAATAAAGATGATTTGATTTGTCACTGTGGCAATGTTTACTGTACAATCTCAAACTAGTGCTAATATGGTTTAAACTAACTTACTGGTGAAGCAATAGTGTCTATGTCTCCTTCTGGCTTGAAGTCAGTCTTCTTCTGTTCAGACTGCAAATGCACCTTCACCCAGCTCACGATAGCCACAATAGCACGCTCAAGCCCCGCGTCCAGCTTGTTTTCGAGCTGTTCCATTATTGTCGCCTTTTTGTTCATACACTCGTTCTGTTTCGATGTTGAACTAAAAAATTACGTTTTTTGCCTGGTTCCTAATGTATGATTCGTTTAGGGTGCGAGTGAAGCGGAGCTGGGCGGAGCGGAACTGAGCCAACCGTGAATTGGCCAAACACAGTGTTACAGAGCGGAGCGGAGATTTCGAACATTGACCGGGAAGGAGCGAACTTTCAAATAATATTTATATGAACACGCGGCCCCGTTTCACTACTCTTCTCCGCTCCGCTCCGACCAGCTCTGCTTCAGTGTAAACGCACTCTCAATACCGGGTTCTTATATTCTACGATCCGTCAATTGTCACAGCAAGCATTCGTAATCAAGTTACTACCGACAAGGCGTCAATCGGTAAGGAATCCATCTTTCGGATAATATGCATAAATATTGCAAGTTTCATAATATTTTCCCTACATAACTCTTCATACTACGGCAAAATGTGGCTTAGGCCACATTTGCGCCGACGGCGTCAGTTGTATTCGGACAAAAATCAGTAAAAACAATTCGATTGGCAGCGCGGACGAGCGAATTACGCAATAGGGCAACTGGCGCAGTCGGCATGAAATGAAAGGGCAACTGGCGCAGTCGACATGAAATCAAAGTGTTATCCCTATATTTTCTATACGATGGTCGTTGAAGGTAAGTAGCCAGGCAGCGGCAGCCATGATCAATATGGTCTCTCAAATAATCAAAATTCACTTACGTCATACATGGTACCACAGACTCCTGGAAATGTTCCTCAAACATTCTAACTATTTTGTTTGCTTGTTTCACTATATCGAAGAAATAAATCTGCAACAGACATCAATAATTTCTTTGGGAATTCGTGACACCGGTTTGTTTAGTGCATAAGCTAGTCCACCTAAAATGGTGAAGCGCCATAGGTTACTTTAAATAATGTTGTCTTTTACTTACGCGAATATTACACATTGAAATCAAACTACTTTTACGGATTTTATCGCGGTTTATTTTAGATTTTACTATCTCGACGTTTCGAATGCTTTGCCGCACTCATGGTCACGGGAGGACTGAGCACTATGACGGCGGCGCGGGAACAAGCTCCGAATCCCGATTCCTACCTAGGATGATTCGTGAGGCTATTGAAATAAAAAAACATCATAATTTTAATATTTAAGATCCCAAGCATCTTTACTACCAATTAAATCCAATACCAAGCATAAGACTGCACGGCCTCAAGATACTGTAAGCTCTTACTGCGTAGATCGGACCAACAATAATAACTAAGAAGACCTGAGGGTACACTGGCATAATTGTGACATAGGGACGCTCAACATCTCAGTCCTCCCGTGACTATTGGTGCTGCAAAGCATTCGAAACGTTGGGATAGTAAAATCTAAAATAAACCGCGATAAAATCCGTAAAAGTAGTTTGATTTCAATACTTTAAATAAAATAAAAGGGTAAGATTAATCAGAGGAATCGCTGCGCAGACAGCAAAATAGACTGCGGTGGGGGCGGGGGACGGTTCCTGGCCCTATAGCCACCAGGACACCGACTCTTCATAGAACAATCAAACAATAGTAGCCCTAGGTTGTAGGTCCCAAGGTGGTAGTGCAAGGGATATATCTAACATATACCACCGCATCCTAAGATATTGTGCCGCCAAGCAGCATTGCTGTATAAAGGGTTCTGTAGCAGTGAAATTACCCGGCTCAAGAACTAATGTATCGGGTGACGATCGGCAGTATAGTCCAGTTGACCACCGAGAGCAAAGCCATCTTTGACTGCATAAAACTTCAAAGAAATACATACCTGCGGTGGTGATTTGCTCTCGACTATCGGAATAGACTGTAACCCCAAGTCCAGCGCATAGTCGACGTGCTCAATGAGCAAGTGTTGAATTAACACCTCCAGAAGCGACACTGTGGTGCTCGGCAACTCGTTTGGGGTGCACAACTGTTGAGTGATAAGTTATTATCAACCAAGACTTATTAAAATTAAGGATGGACAGGTCACATTGCTCGAAGAGCCGATAACAAATGGGGAAGAAAGGTTCTCGAGTGGCGACCACGAATCGGAAAACGCAGCGTAGGCAGGCTTCCCAGCAACCGGTGGATGCAAATAGCTAACTGTCGTTCATTATGGCATTCCAAAGTGGGACGCCTATGTTCAGCTGTGGACGTCTATTGGCTGGTAATGAGCATGCTTAAGATTATACTTTATAGCTTTATATCTTTCTTTTCCTTTTGTTTTACAAACCTATGTCGTGGTTACAATAACTGGAAAAATTATAGGCTCCAGATACTAATTACTAATGTCTCTGATTACGAATGGCAGTTCCTTTGCAGAGCATGCATAGAGGAGGAAACTGCGGTCCACATGCTACTAAGCTGCCTGGAGGTCGTTGCATTCAGAACTAAGTATTTCGATAACCTTACTTAGGTTGTACTCTTGAATATACTGTCAGCCGCCTCAAGTGCATGCTGGTAAACTTAAAGCTGAAGTTTGGGCTCAATGGCGTGTCTCGGGGCTATCCCAGATCTACGACTTTTTCGAACCGGGCATAGTCAGCGTTTGAGAAATTACTTAAAAAGTTCACTTGTGGTGTGGGCCTGTGTGGCACCATTATCTTACAAGTCGAAGGTGAACCAACCATGCTTCCGTATGCTAGCCGCTTTGTGGAGCAAGTTATTTTATATTTAATCATATTATATTATGATTTTGGCGCCCCCTGAAATTACCGCCTGGGGCCGGTGAACCGGTTTGAAAACAAATAGATCCGGGGCTGTCTCGGAGAGATCTAGCAACGGGCTGAAGTAGGCTGATTATGATGATGACTCAATTTTGAGCGGACGTTAACACTTTGCCCTCTCTTAACGGCCGTTTCTTATAACATATCTTGTTCAGTATTTCAAATGATAACTAATTCTAAGATCGTGGTTGAAGATTATTATATGCGCATGCTAAGAATGAACAAACGGAATAATGGAACCTAAACCACTCCAAAATTCGCTAGCGAAAGAGTGGACTGTGGGGTAACAATGAGCACCTACACAGAATGAGGATAAGTACCGTAGATACTTGAAGATTATGTGACGATGAAAAAGAGTCAATGTTACACATACTGCGTGGCTGCGACGCCCATGCATGACGTGGGTACGTATTGAATCATCTGG
This sequence comes from Furcula furcula, assembly GCA_911728495.1. NCBI lineage: Eukaryota > Metazoa > Arthropoda > Insecta > Lepidoptera > Notodontidae > Furcula > Furcula furcula. The sequence goes on from OU452262.1 coordinate 10,236,862, forward strand.
GAGTAGCCTATTCTACACTAGATGATAATGCACAGCTCCAAGTTGGCGCGATCTTAAGGAATTCTTGTATACGCCAGCCAGACACAGAGTAAGGGCTAGAACAAGCACAATGGATTCAACTGGGTCGATGCGCGTTTCGGTGATCACCTAGCCCAATTCATCACAGCCACTAATAGAATAGAAGATCAGAATTCGTCGGTGCGCGTGCAAAACCGCGAAAGAGCAGTTTGTAAATACCGCGTATTTGAATTATGATAATTTTACAGGACGACGAAAAATTGAATATTTTAGCCATTTAATAATATTTTATGCCTGATCTTATTTTTTTTTATACTACCAAGGTGGCAAGCAAGCGTGCGCCCCGCCTGATTGTAAGCAGTCACCGCAGCCTATAGACGCTAGCAACACCAGAAGAATCACTAGCGCGTTGCCGACCCTTAAGACATTAGATTTTAAGTCTTTGTGTCCGGTAATTTCACCAGCTACAGTGCTCTTCACGCCGGAACACAGCAATGCTTACACAAGGAACCTACCACCTAGTACATTATTACTACTTAGCAGCAAACAAGATCAGTTACTTTGTAGCAAACAATATCATGCGCAAAAACATTATAAAATGGGTAAAATATTAACTATTTTCGTCGCCCTGTAAAATCATCAAAACTCAAACAGGCTCTTCCGCGGTCTTGCACGCGCACCGACGATATAGAAGCCGGACGATAATAATGATTGCTGATAATAGGGATGATGACTGGTTAAAAAAAAACTAATTAGTCCGTCAGTTAGATTATCAAAAAATATTGGACACGTATTTTTTTATTAAACAATTCAATGAAAATTGGCAAAGATATAGAGCGTCAAAGTTCGGGAGTGGGGGCTTATGACGTCACTCCTCAGTAAAAATTGTATACCGGTGTGACGTCACGCGGCATTTCAAAGCACTATATCTTCGTCATTTTTTGTCGACAAAAGAAAAAATACGTGTCCAATATTTTTTGATAATCTAAATGACGGACTAAGTCCAATATTTTTTGATAAATGACGGACAAAAAAAAATGTTTTAGTCATATAGCCTATTCTTGATACGCACAGTTTTACACCTTATGAACGAGGTTTTTGCGTCGTTCAGCATCCGCTGCACAAGTTGTTCGCTGAGGAACGTCTCGCCGCCATAGTTCTCGATTTGCGCAATGTTAATATTGGCACGAGTGCCGATGACTGCTTGCAAGTCGCGCTTCAACTCCTGGAAACTATTTTACATATTAATCCATCGATATAATATATAAACTAGATCTGGTGTCACGGTTCAAAAAGTGGTAGCGAGAAATAGCGCAATTGTGTCGCTATTTCTTTATAAGCCACAGCCTGACAAAATTATGTTTGCCGATAGGAGTGTCGCTACTGTCTATATGAAACTGTCGAAATACAAGTCATTATCATTTAAAAATCGTTAGTTCACGTTTCCGCCACCAGCACAGATAAGTATGCAACCTCCGCGACCACATTTTAGATGTCATTTTGTTCGTGAATGTTTATCTAGTTTATATATTATATCGATGTATTAATCGCTAGAATATAGCGACAAAGAGCTTTGACAACTCGGTGCGTTCGATCACTGTATCAAAAATTATTGATTCTATTTCATTATTAGGTCCACTGCTGAACAAAACGCCTCCCCTTTAGAAGGGAGGGGTTGCCATACTCCGACCCTCGGCAGGCGTCTTGGTGATAGGTATCTACGGGGTGTAAGGGACATCGTACCGAAAACCGATACCAGGGATCCAGTACATGATTCTGAACACTCTAGTGTTGAAATTTTTCATCGGCTTTTTCATAAATTTCCAAAAAAAAAAATATTTTAAAAATAAAATTAGTATAATATCATTATTGGTTTTACCAATAAACTAATGCTAATTTTCTAAAATAATATTAATTAATTGCCTATGTACTGTTTTAGAGCTTATAGAATAAATAATTAAATAAATTTTCCACAAATAAAAAAATAATAATAATTATATTAATTAATTATTAATTTTATTAATTAATTAATTTTTAATTTTTTTTTTTTTTTTATTATTTTATGTAATTTTATTATATTATTATTAGTTTTTATTATTTGATATTTTTTTTTTTAATTTATTTAATTATTTATTCTATAAGCTCTAAAACAGTACATAGGCAATTAATTAATATTATTTTAGAAAATTAGCAATGTAATTTGAGAAATAAATATTATTCCGCATATATTCATTACATGCTCGAAAATTAATAAGTCAGTCATTTGTCATTTTCCATATAAATGGTTTCTGTAATGTTGTAACGGACATTATTTGACATCTTATAAAAAAAAAATTCGGTACGATGTCCCTTACACCCGTTATAGGTAGGTAATCGAATAGAAAGATGCTGCCGCCCGTCTTCTTGTGTTCCCTTAGTCGCCTCTTACGGACACCGAAGTGATATGAGGAAGAGACGGGAAGGTGCTATTCGTACCCGGACACCCCATGGATTCTATTTCATTCCGGTGATACTCTGAACGTGTTTTTTTTATGGCTGACCTGTGGCCGGTCAAGGACAATTGTTTGAGTTGAATATGTCGTATTCAAATGTATGTAAAACAAACATATGCGAATGACATAATATTATCTTTATCATATGCTTGGGGAGACCGGTCCGACTACTATCCCTTTGGCCTTTTATTTGATCTTTTGAACGGCAGGACACTCTGTCGCTGATGCTGATCTAATTGCAACAAGACAAACACTGTTCAAAAAAATAAGTGAGAAATGACAAGCTCGCTGAGTTTCTTGCCGGATCTTCTCAGGCTACGTAGTGATCCGGAGGTAGCTTTAAAAAAAAATTGACCATTCAGAAGTGCTAACATAGCGTTCAGAAGTACTAACATTCTAGCTAACATAGCCTTAAGTCTATTTGAAATAAATGATTTGAATATCTCATCACATGACTTAGCGAAGAGATAATTATGTCATTCTCATACATTTGTTTTCGTATTATCTAGCATTCCATACTGTAGGATGACAACTGCTATATTGCTACATACTAGCATGAAAGGCTCATGAGACTTAACACAATAGACTTACAGCCGCACTCACAAAAGCCAATTAACTTTAATTCAAATTAAGACACTTTAAAATCTATTTCTTTCGACTTTCAGAGCCATTTATGATTAAATTCGATTATTGTACACAAGATAATTGATATCTCTACTCACTATCTGCGTTTTAAGTATTAATCGGCTTCAAGTGTGAAAATGATCCGATTTTTAAAAACGGATTAATGATCATTAACTTTGAGGTTTGAAGGTTCGGCAGTTAATAACTAACGCCACTGAGTGACGAGCGACAGCTGATATTTTATTTATGCGTTTAAGTTACTTACCCACCGCCCTGTATTTGCTTCTTAACATGTTGTTTCTCACTATAATATGTATTCAACGCGGTTGATAGAACTGCCTTTAGTCTTCGCGTTTCCATGGCAGCGTAGCCATCGTTAGCACCGGCCATAGCTCCATTCACAAGAGCCTCTCGACGCAGATCGCCACTCGACGTATTCCCGTCGGCAGACACTAGCCCAGCTGTCACTAGCTCGTCGCAAACTCGTTGCGTACTGGAGGCATTTGAGCAGATATTGTATGATGATTGTAATGTGTGTATCAAGAATAAAACACTCCACCGACCACTATGCTGGTAGCCAAATACATGCAATGTGGTATAAAAAAATAAGTACCTATACAGTGTGTTTAAAAACATGTGCCCAATCGTGAGGGTATTAATCGGTGAATCAATACAATTAAATGTATACTTATAACTCATTTGTTATTTTTTTCCTATATTGTTCCAGAAAAACAAATCCGTATTTCTGGAACAAATTAGGGAAAAAAATGAGATGAGTCAACAAATGAGTTGCATGCATGTATTTGCATATATTGATGCACTGAAGTCTGAATAAGACCCTCACGGATTGGATACGTGTTTTTTAACACTCTATATTTATGTTACCTAGGATGATGATGAAGGAAAACATCGTGAGGAAACCTGCATGTCTGAGAAAGCCTAACTAGCTTTCGAATGACGTGTGAAGTTCGCCAACCCGCACTTGGCCAGCGTGGTGGACTATGGCCTAAGCCCCCTCATAATGTGGAGAGGGCCGTGCCTAACAGTGGGACATAAACAAGGGCTGGTGTTATTTTGTATATATTACCTGGTATACATTTCGTAGAGGTTCTTCAAGTATTTCTCAACATCATTCTTGTCGGCCAGTTTCGTCTGTATAAACTTCTGTAGCTTCAGATGGAAGATGTTGAGTATGAACTTGCTCATCACTTGGTCGGGGTTCGGGAACACATTGCTGATTATAGTGTAATTCTTCTTACACAGCGGCAACACAGATGAGAATATGTCTTTGCCTAATAAAGCGTTCTGCAATCAAATGTGTATCATTGCTATCGTAATAGCAACTAGTAGTATTAAGGTTATTAGTAAAACACTAACAACCTAATGAGACTTTTTTTGTCGTATGGTTAGTGGCCAACCTAGAGTTTTTAAGCACGGGAGGCGTAGGTACAACAAACTACAGAATTTACATGTGTTATAGAGCGTCCAACCGTTTATTTTCTTTTGACAGCACCAATAGAACGTAACTGCGTCATGTTACGCAAAAGTTCACTTTTAAAAGTTCTCTTAAAGTGAACTTTTTAAAAGTGAACTTCACTTTAAGTGAACTTTTGCGTGACATGACGCAGTTACGTTTTATTGGTGCTGTCAAAAAGAAAATAAACGGTTGGATCTATTATAGATATAACAACGAAATCATATAAGTTCGAGTTTGGTAAATGTCTTGTTTTATTTTAAATTCATAGTACAAAAGTTGTTGTTTATGTTAGTAATAATCCTAAAAGGTTATCTACACTAATATAAGGAGGAAAGGTTTGCATTTTTGGATGTTTGTAACAAATAAACTCAAATACTACTGAAGCGATTTCAAAAATTCTTTCATTTAGAATGCTTCGTTATCCCATAGTAACATAGACTATATTTTACTAGTAAAAATTAAAGGAGCAATATATGGCTAGAGAAAGAGTGGGGCGAGAAAATTTTGAATATTTAACCAGAAACTGTAAATTGAAGCATTGTTAATAAAAGTAATAAAAGCGCGGGCAAAGCTGCGCGGGTCAGCTAGTTGTTAATATTTTACCAAAGACCCTGTATAGTCTTCGTTGGCGCAGCCTGAAGCAGCTCGCTTTACAAACCCAAGGTCGCGGATTTAAAATTATGAATCTTAGTAACTTGAAATAAATTGTTTATTATTATTATTTCATCATGTAAAGAGCAACAACTTTGTGTAACTGATAGTAAATCAGGTTAGAGCAATAGGCTATCAACCTGAATGATCCATGCATCGGCTCATCATCAATCGAGTAGGCTCTTCCCAATATCTTCTGAAATTGATGTCAATGGTGATCATGTCAAACTTACCATTTGGCTTGTTTCAATAAAGGCATCCACACACTGCGAGTACCCCTTAAAGTTGGTCATTATATTGGCAATCTCCTTCATCTTGGCCATGTTGCCCTGGTTCTGTGCCTTTACAAACTCCTCAATGAGGTTCCTCTCGATTTCGTCGTATTTTGCTTCTATTTTCTTCTTGGCCACTTCAAATTTGTCTGGTGGTAGTTCTTGAGCGATTGTAAATAGCTTTTGTATGACGTCAGCCGCTTCATTCAACTGCAAGCAAAATACTTTGTCATGATCATTAGCAGCCCAAAGTCATCCACTGCTGATCAAAGGCCTCCCCCCTTAGAAGGGAGGGGTTGCCATAATCCCCACGCTTGGCAGGCGGCTTGGGGATCGCAGTATAGGTATAGGTAATCCAATAGAAAGACGCTGCTGCCCGTCTTCTTGTTTTACCTTTTTTTTTTATACTGCCAAGGTGGCAAGCAAGCATACGGCCTGCCTGATGGTATTCTATTCTATTGGTGGCTATAAATTGGCCCGATAACCACCGGAACGCACTTCGACCCAGTTGGATCCATTGTGCATAAAGCATACGGCCCACCTGATGGTAAGCAGTCACCGCAGCCTATAGACACTAGCAAAACCAGAAGAATCACTACCATGTTGCCGACTCTTAAGACATTAGATATTAAGTCTTTGTGTCCGGTAATTTCACCAGCTACAGTGCCCTTCACGCCGGAACACAGCAATGCTTACACACTGCTGCTTGGCGGCAGAATATCTGACACTGCGGTGGTACCTACCTGGACGGTTCCTTGCACAAGGAACCTACCACCTAGTGAACCTTAGTCGCCTCTTACGGCCACCCGATGGGAGATGGGTAGGTGCTATTGTTACCCGGACAGCCCACGGGTACTTTAATTTAAATAATACATACTATTACTTGTCTTATGTTTGACTTAAAAATATTTTGCCAAGTTTAGTAGAACTATACAAGTTTTGAATTAATATGATACATAATATATTGGGTCAAATTATATTTCAGAGGTTGCTAGCCTACAACAACGGATACTCCCCTTCGTAAGTTACTCAAAGAAGCGTCGAAACGCTACTTTGAATCCGCGTCCCGTCACGCGAACAGTTTAATCCGCGCCGCCGCCGATTACGCTGCTAGTCCTTCTGACTCGCGCCGCAGACCACGGCACGTACTGCTCGACCCTCCTGACCCCATGACGGTCTCGCCGGTGAGGCCGAAGGGTCGTACGTATGCGACCTCAACGACGTGCATCACCCCACTGAGTTTCTTGCCGGTTCTTCTCAGTGGGGTGCGTTGTGAACCGGTGGTAAACTCAGCCCTCTCTTAAGCGACAGCCCAAGCCGAGGCCGTGCCTCCCTGAGGTGCCCTTGAGCTCGTCGCTACTTCTGCCGTTAAGACTAGAGCGCTTTAAGCGCTCGCCTCCTATTGTCCGGTGAAGCTGTAATGGCCATCTGCGGCCAACAGCGTCTATCATTCCCAAAAAAAAAAAAAAACAACGGTTACAGTTAGAGTCTAGTCCAACTTTGACAATACACCTGGGATATAACCTTTTCATCACCTCCAGATGAATCCGGAATGGCTAAAAGTATCCCCAACAGTAACACAGTTCTGAGTCGCACTTTTTTCACGGTCACTCTGGATAATAATCCAGAGACAATTAACACATGGCCTTGGCCTTCTTCTGGATCTGGATTCATGAAACTAAGCAGAACCTGTATTATGGCCACCAGACAACTGCTACTATTACTTTCTCTTTTTTGTGAATAGATCTACCCTGTGTCTGGGCACAGGATGGGTATCCAACCCACAACATATTGGTATATCGGCCTGTCAAACTGGGATACTTGGGATGGGATAATCCCCGCAAGGCCATACTTATTACAATAACATCCAGACAAAAGAAAGACACATTCATATACCGATAAACTTTTGCGTAGCAGCTGAACTGTCTAACCATTTACCTTAGCGGAATCGCTGAACAATTCCGATAGCACAGGTCCAGGACTCAAGAAGTGCGAGAGATGAGACAGCAAGTCCCTAGCGGCGGCCGAACGCGCCCGCGGAGCCCGCGCTGCGCCCAGCTTCTCGCCAACATCCAACGCACGCCCTCCACAGCGGGACATGCGCTCATCCAAGGCACTAAACACTCCCACACAGTGCTGAAATATTATATATGTTATTGAATTAGGGCGACTTCAAATTGACCACGCAGCATTGCAGCCGTACTAGTGTAGGTGCGCACAGTTTATGTTCCAGAATTCATCGATGGAGTTGAGTTGTTTTTAATAGTAATACTATTCTATTGTTCATGAGAATCATCACCAGTTGAAAGACGTGCACTGCTAAACATAGGCTCCCTTCACACACCACAATGAACGACGATTGGCTTTTTGCATCCACTGGTTTCCTGCGACAAGCACAATGTCGTCTGGCCAAGGCCTACCTTTTTTTTTATTTACTCAATGGTCGTTCAAAGGGCCCACACCCTGAACGTCCAGCGACTCCTATGCTGTGTTTATAAGAAACACATTGGTATTGGTATTGGTATCACGGGCTGGTTTCCGCAATTCCATGTCAAAGCGTGTTAAGAAACAAATATAAACATTTAGGCATAGCTTCCTATTATTGTTAGCTATTAATTGGGGCTTGGAATAACTAGAACGCACTTTGACCTAATTGCATCCATTGTTCATGTCTAGCCTATTACTCTATTGCTGCCATGTCAAAATGTCCTTAAGGTAAACCACGATTTTAATAATTTATTAAATATTGCATAGGGGTCGTCCATTAATCACGTGATGTTTTTTAGCAACTTTTAGCCCCTCCCCCCCTCCTGGTGATATGTGGTGAGGTTTTAAACTACCCCCCCCCCCCATCCAAAATCACGTGTATTTTTAACCGGCTTCCAAAAGAAGGTTCTCTATTCGACGCGTATGTATGTAATATTGATTAAAATGCGTAATATTAATATAGGTTAGTCTATGTGGGCTTCTAAACAAATTTACCAAATTTTATATGAGTGTATGTATGTATGTATGTATGTATGTATGTATGTATGTATGTAGGTATGTATGTATGTATGTATGTAGGTTTGTCCAAGGATTTCTCAGAAACTACAAGTCAGATTTTAAAAATTCTTTTTGCAATAGTTAGAGTATTTTTCAACTTAGGGTAGAGTACAAGTTTCATCAAAATCGGTCCAGTAGTTTAGGAGATATAAACTTTTTATGTTTTCAGTACGTTACTGTAACGTAGACGTTCGAGTTGTGTGATAGTGCTGATACCTATTTTGGTAAAATAAGTCACTAAAAAGTGTTAAATAAACTATTTTTTAAAAATAAAAACCGACTTCAAAGTAAATTATCTAAAAAGCATAAAATAACGAAAATATATTGAAGTCGGTGTCAGCTGGTGATAGTGTTAGTTAACATGATTAGCTAGCACCAACTTCAATATATTTTCGTTATTTTATGCTTTTTAGATAATTTACTTTGAAGTCGGTTTTTATTTTTAAAAAATAGTTTATTTTGTACAAAATTTCAATATAGTTTATATTGAAATTTTCGGAATATTATCTTTTAAATACAGGTACTTACTTAACTGATTAAATGTTGAAGGGGAAGTCATTGCCGGCAACGGTGAGTCAAGGCCACGTGCCGCTGTTTGGTTTAGAAATCGTGCATTCGACGAAAAATAAATACACGTGATGTCTCATTATACCCCTCCCCTCTCCTGGTGATATTTCGTAATTTTTTCGGAACCAATCCCACCCCCCCTTTCGAGAATCACGTGATTAATGGACGACCCCATATATGTAAAAATAAATATAATGTGTAAATGGAAGGAGGAAGTTTTTTACCTACTATATTTGTAAATGAACTGTAAATATTTAGTTTCAATAAAAATTCTATATTCATGTGTAAAATATTTTCTTATTTTTTACCCGACTACGGAATGGAGGGAGGGTTATGATTTTAACAAGAATGTATGTATGTTCATCTGTTCCCGCATATCTTTTAACCTACTTAACATAATTTGACAAGTAGGGTGTCGTTAGAAGCGTCTTGATTGTCCACTGGTTATAGGCTATATAATATCACATTATTAGACTGCGATTTTATCCATAGTCGGGTTTTAGTTTCTAAAACTTATTACTTGTTCATGATTACTACACATCAATGGAAAGAAAATTATAATTACGGATTATAAAGTTTTTTTGTAGAGCGATCTTTAAAAAACTTACTGTATGCTGATCCATTATTTCAGCCAATTTAGCTCCATACAACTTCTCTTCCTCTTGCACTGCTTGTTCTAATCTTGCACATTTCCTTTCTTGCCGTTCCTGTAGAACCTATAATACACAATCATTATAATTAGTTCAAAGAAAATATATTGCTTAAAATATAAAGCAAATCTGACATTATCATGCTTCTTATTTGTATTTAATTTACAAAGCTTGTTGCTAATTTGTGAAATATTAAAGATTCTGGTAAGTTTACCTTTAGATCCTGGATTGCCTGCGTAAATATATCGTGAATCATTTCAGGATCAAACTCATCATCTGTCAGTCGAGATTCCTGCATGCTACGCCTCACCATTCGTTCCACAAACTCGTCAGGATCAAACGGCTCCTACAATATATTTTCATGGAGTCCAAACTTGGAAGTACGGTATCAACATGATAAATGTATTTATTACTTACATGTTCCAACTCCTTTATATATTGGTTCATCATCTTGAAAGATCGAGGGTGACAATTTTTTTAATCACTCACAAAACACTTGAAAATAAGTTTTCAGTCTGATTTTTGTTTATTTTAATTTTACTAGGTAAATAACGTAAATAAAAACGCCTACCTATTTAGGAAAATGACAGCAATTGTACTCAGGGTTGCCAACCATTTAAAAAGGATTCCCCAAACATAAGTCAAAATAAAATATCTTTGGACAATCCACACACTGTCATCCGTTCCCAAACCAGGCAGAGCCTGTACTATGGAAACCAGATAACTGATACTAATACTCATACCATTTTTTTAAATAAATACTTAGATAGATAAATAACACCCAGACACTTGGTGGGACTCGAACCCACGATCCATCGGGCAGTAGCCAAGGTGTCCGTCAAAAGTTGGCGTCAATACCCTTAAAAAAACCCTAGGAAAATTGTTGCGATGTTTATAAATACTAGTGATGTCCTTATCCTTTATCAGTAATAAATACACGATCCAACATTTCATTAAAGAGAACTGAAGAGACAGTTTGACCTCTACGTCACCATAATGTTTTGCAGAATTTGAACATTTTAAACTAGGTAATAGAATAGCCTAATCCAAAACTTTTTCTACATACAGTACTTAAATTAAAAAGTCACGTTTTACACTCTCATTCAAAATTGGTGCCTTCATCAATCAGTCCCAATTTAAAGAAGTTCTAATTATTCTAAATATTTATTCATCACTCATCATTCATTATCATTAGCAGCCGAAAGACGTCCACTGCTGAACAAAGGCCTCCCCCTTGAAGGGTGGGGTTGCCATAATCCCCACGCTTGGCAGTCGGCTTGGGGATCGCATGATAGGTGGAAGATAAATTCAAATGAAAGACGCTGCTGCCCGTCTTTCTGTTCTCGCAGTCGCCTCTTACGACACCCAACGAGAGGAGATGGGGGGATGCAATTCTAACCCGACTTTAACTGACACCCCACGGGTAAATATTTATTACGAAGATATTTTTTTCTAAATAATAAATCTAGACACTTATATATAGCAAATCCTAAAGACACTTTTCACCCAAAATCTAGGGGGGAAACTACCAAGCTGGGAACCCTAGATGTGAAATAGTGAAAATTTTTTGACATTTCCATATGTCATTCATTGATTGACAGCTTAGAGAAATTGACAGGGTGATATTTGTAGAATTTTTAAATTATTTACCGTGCAAAGGAACCCAGTATATAATGCCAAATTATAATAATATATTCTCTATGGAGGTATGTCTCATCAATTTTAGGGTTCCGTACCGGAAAGGTGCCAACGGGACCCTATTACTAAGCCTCCGCTGTCTGTCTGTCCGTCCGTGCGTCTGTCTGTCAGCGGGCTGTATCAAGAACCGTATTAAGTGAGTCACAGAGTTTCTATGCCACTATAACGACAAATAGATAAAAAATTTATTGATACCTACTAATTATTAAAAATGGCACGGAACCCTTTATGTGCGGGTCCGATTCCCACTTGACCAGTTTTTTCCCTTTAGATATTTCCCGTAGAAATGAATTCAGTAAATCTACTTATAAGCTCGCAGTAAAGTCAACGGCAGTTTATTTTAGTAACAATTCGTTTTTCTTTTTTTGCTGTTGAGGAGGAAATCTTTAGGGTCTCCAAGGGGGCGGAGGCCGGATTTTCTGGGATTTTTACCCACTAAAACCTCCCCAGTTGCCTTTAACGACGCTATGGAGAGAATCAGGGCTCGTCGCTAGAGTCTCTCCCTCCAGCGCCAGACGCTCTCTAGAGTACGTCCGGTTAGAGCAGAAGTGCTACGCTCCCCCCCCCCCCGGCACCCTCGCGTTGTTCGCGACGACGCAGGGCCTACATCGCGTCATCGTCCACCTCGGGGAGTTTTAGTACCACGGACAGTTATTCATTTATATGTTTAGAAATAATAGGTACTTACCTAATTACATAGTTTCACTTGGACAATTAAAATTAGTATTGAATTTAGTCAGTTTCACAACGACCTCTGACAAAATAATAATTCGATCGTTGATACAATAATACAGTCACAATGATAAGCATTTTACCTGGAATGAACGACTCGGAACGATTATGAATTTATACCACGTCCAACCAAAATCACAGATCACTATATTTGTACTTAAGTCCAAAATGCTTGTGTGGTGTGTGGTATGTCGTAGGTACTGCGCCCACAATTTTTTTTACTATCGGGGAGGATATCTTCAAAAGGCCAGGCCAAGAGGCCAGGTTATAAGGCATTCTGACCCACTTAAACTTGCCCGATGGCCTTCAGCGACGCTATGGGCACTCCCTTTTGAATATCGCCAGTCTCCAGCAGAAGCAAGCTGAGGAGAAATGCATGCTCTCCCCGGAAACCACATCACCATCATCATGATCACCAACCGGAAGACGTCCACAGCTGAACATAGGCATCCCCCTTGGAACGCCACAATGAACGACAATTCGCTATTTAGTTTTGCATCCACCGGTTGCCTGTGACGCGCACAATGTCGGCTGTCCACCTAGTGGGAGGCCTACCTACGTTGCTTCTTCCGGTTCAGTCGCCACTCGAGAACATTTCTTCTCTATCAATTACCGGTTCTCCGAGCGATGTGGCCCGTCCAATGCCACTTCAACTTGCAGATTTGCAGATTCTGAGAGCTATGTCGTGACTTTAGTTCTTCGGCGAATCTCCTCATTCCGGATTTTATCGCGCAAAGAAACTCCGAGCATAGCTCTCTCCATAGCTCGTTGTAAGCTCTCTGAATTTCTCTAAAAGGCCAGCAGTCAAGGACCACGTCTCAGTACCATACGTCATCACTGGCAACACACACTGGTTAATAACCTTCGCCTTTAGCACAGGCCTAAGCGAGACCAGCCATATTTACCCTATCCACACACCTGCGTTTGACGAGGTTTAGCAAGAGTATTTGAACGAGGATTTCCCTGAGATACAAATATAATTTACCGACCGATTTAATTTGTAATAATATTTTTAGAGATTGAGATTCGGAAGTGGTCATTATGGTACCTAAGCTATGGTCTATTTCATTAAAAAATGGCTAATAGTTTAATAAAATCTCTTTATATCATATAGATAACAGGCTATATGAAAAAAATCGTTTTAATTTTAGAAACAAAAGAAAAAGTCATTCATGTAGCAAATACGTCTTTTTGGAAGATTACTTACTAGTGAAAGCGTTTTTTATATCCAAATTCTTTGTGATGTCGTAATATTTTAACAAAATTTTGTGCGTGCTATTAACGATTTGTTAATATTATAACGATTTACTCTCTTTGATGAGAGTTGTGTGGAAAACTTGTACCAAGAGAAAAGTTAATATTTTGACAGGAGAGACTGAAACCTTGGACATACGTAAGCAGTGAGATGTCCAATGTATCCTAAACGGGTTAGGATAAAGTCGATAGAGCTCAATGGCTGAGCGCCTCAGCCCTCGAAGCTCCGAGGTGAACGCCTTGGAACAACGAGGCTATCTCATCGGCAAGAAAATCGGGCAAGGATCCTATGCCACCGTTCACCTTGCAGAGTACTGCGATGCTTCCAGCCCTAAGCGAATGCACCTCGCGTGCAAGATATTCGATAAAGAGAAAGCGCCTCGAGATTTTTTAGAAAAGTTTTTTCCGCGCGAACTCGACATACTAACTAAAATCGAGAACCCTCACATCATTCAAGTGCACAGTATCCTGCAGCGCGGGCCGAGAGTGTTCATCTTTATGCGTTATGCCGACAACGGGGATCTTTTAGATTTTATAAAGCGAAATGGAGTCGTGCCCGAAAATCAGGCGAAGCTTTGGTTTAGGCAAATGGCCAGTGGCTTGCAATATCTTCACAGCAAAAACATAGCACACCGCGACCTGAAATGTGAGAACATACTGCTATCGAGAAGATTCAACGTGAAGCTAGCAGATTTTGGCTTCGCGAGATTTTGCACGGATGGCGAAAATCGTCGCGTACTCAGCCAGACGTACTGCGGCTCCGCCGCATACGCCGCACCGGAGGTGGTGAGTGGAACGCCATACAACCCTAAACTTGCCGATGTGTGGTCTCTCGGGATCATACTCTTCATAATGTTGAACGCTTCGATGCCGTTCGACGATTCGAATCTACGCAAACTGCTCAAGGACCAGATGTCGCGCAACTGGGTGTTCAGATCTAGAATCCGCGACACCGTGTCGGCAGCGGCCAAGTCCATCGTGCGCCATATTCTGGAGCCGGATATCACGTTGCGCCTGACGCTGGACCGCGTGCTGTCGCACGAGTGGACCCGGCCGCGGAAGGACAAGAGCGCGAGCCTGATGGGGCGGCTGGTCCAGTCAGCGCCGTCCGCACCGCACACATCCGGCAAGCGCGAGCACGACGAAGCGGGCACGTCGGCGGGCGCGCGCGTCTCCGGCGACCACCGCGAGACCGAGCGCGAGAGACATGACGACATCAACATGCGCTCCCATGACTAATGATCACACACCATGTCGCAATAACGTATAAGTACGCAAAAAGTGTTAATATCGTGAAATCATTTGACCTTCAAAAATTGAAAATTCCCTTTATTATTTTTATTTTTTTTACAATTGACGACTTAACTATTGTTGGTCGGCAATAGTGAAAATAAAGGTTTTCTAAATAATTATCTCCTGTTTTAATTATGTTGCTATTCATATACTTACCAAGGTAAATAAGTGTTAGCTGGGGCCCTACCACCAGCTCTATTAACAGTATTATTATCATCTTACTTGACATGAAGTCATTATACTACGACCTACGTAGTTTATAGCTAGTCACTTTCTATCGAAAAACAAGGGGAAAATAATATTGCTATTAGAGGTGATGGCAGTGGCTGAAGTTGGACTTTTGGAAACAGTACTGTTAGGTTATTTTTAATGAACACGCTTTTATTAGCTTCACCTTTATGTATGTACGAGTAAGCATGCTGGTAATGGAATCTTGCGATTCAATTTTCACCCACTTCTACAAATCGAAATCATTTGAAATTTTGCACATGCATCAAGGGCCGGTGTCAATACAATAATATGTCACCATCGAGCTGGATCTGATTATGGAGCTCGAAGGTGGATAAGGGAACCCTTGGATGGCTACTAGTAAACTCATAGAGTTTACGCTCATTTATTATGTTTGTCTTAAAGAGTTCTATACACTTTGGCCAATAATGAGAACCTGATGATGGAACTGGAAGATTGGTGACAGAACCCTGGAATGGCTACTAATAAACACATCGAGTTTGGGCTCGTTTGTTTTGTCTTAAAGCGTTCTATTGTCATTGCCTAATAGTAATAATTTGAACCTGATGATGGTCCTAGAAAGGGGGCAATAGAACCCTGGAATGGCTGCTTGTAAACCCATCGAGTTTGGACTCATTACATTTGTCTTAACGAGTTAATGATTTAAAATTATTGACAATAGAATACGTAGCAGGTAGGTATGGTGTATTCAAACAGGCAGAATTAATTAACTATTTAAATCCAACAGATATATTCTTCTAGAACTTTTACAGAAATATTATTCAGAAAAGGCCTTATTTGCAAACACAGGGTAGACAGAGAGAAAGGATTTTATTATTTATTGCTTTTTAGTTTAGTACCTATAAAAGCGTGACATTTTAAGTTTCATATAAGTACTATTAATTTATTATTAAAACACTGAACGTCATTTTAGCAGGTATTTCTTTATTTATATGCAATTAATGTAAAGTTTTCATTAGGTATACATGTTAGGAATGGTTGCTCATAGCGTAGCCAACTACGCCATACGGTATGTTGACGAATGGAAACAATACATTAAACGTAAGTATTTGTGTCTTTGGGTCGTAACTGGTAGTCACGGTAGACATTGGACTCAAAAATTCGACTCTTATATACGTGTAATCTTTTTCCAAATCTTCTCTACCATGCTGAAATTGTAAGTTTTATAGTTATACCTCAAGCAAAACAAGGCAGTCGTAACAAAAGGAGGCAGCCGATATGGCTGTCATTTTCAGAACTGAACTTTGTACAATAATTCGGGTATCAATGAATTAGGGTTAATTAATCTTACCCTGGAATAAAATTGATAAAAAAGTGAATCAATCAAATTCTGAGACCATCTCATTGTGAGAGAACCTAGTGATCTCGTAATGATCTCATACCAGGCTAATATAAATTATGATTCGTATAACATAATTATTTTAGGCTTGTATTTGCAGACATAGAATCCTGCGCAGAGTAGGTACTTGAATTCACTACGTAGGTATTTTTTGGTTTAGAACGTGACTTACCGTGAGATTCCGGGTGTAAAATGTCGTAAACGGTGGTATGGAGCCCTTTTCTGAAAAAGCCAGTTCTTCGCCGGATATATGGGCACCTTAGAATATTCAAAATGGTAAGATTGTGTATCCCCGCTTGGGAGTCCGGGAAAGAATATCACCCTCCCATCTCCATCCGTTGGGTGACCGCAAGAGGCGACTAAGGAAAACCAAGAAGACGAGCAGCAGCGACTTTCTTTTGGATTACCTACCAATTCCCAAGACGCCTGCCAAGCGTGGGGATTATGGCAAGCAGTTGAAGACTCTCTTCTGCTGATGATGATGAAGATCGTGCATACTCTTTGAAAGAGCTAGTGTAAAAACGGAGCTGAACTACTTTTTTGGCTGTTGTGCAACAGTACATTCCATCTGATCGCAAGCTTTGTGGTGGTGGTTTAATAGTTGGCCGTAAATTCTGTCACCGCTGATGTTAAATTATGGCACAAATGTGCTATATGCGGTTATCCGCATCGCATCGCGGCCAGCCGTACTGTTGACCTCAAGCCTCAGAGTAATTAGAATGGAGCTAGTATCGCGTCGATTCCCCGAACAAATTTTTCGTGGCTCTTTTGCGGGGTGCGGGAGGCGAAGTAAACACACACAGATACAATTTCACGCATACCCACACTATAATAAACTCGCAACACATTCAAAAAGATACGCACACAAATAAAGAATGACCTGAACATATGAACAAAATTTGGCAGAGGGGTTAACGCATCATGATCTCTCCAGTGGTATCTCCTCTAAGCCTCAAGCAAGTAAAAAAACTGCATTGACTTGTGTTGCTGCTACCAGCAACTTGGTTACGAGCTAATTCAACCACATCTTGGGGTTTATGTTGTATAATTACTGAAGCTCTACTTAGTTATAAGCCTGCTGTTCTCTACCTGCACATTTATATCAGGTAAGTAAGTATCTTATTTTATAACTAGGAACTTATCTGATGGATTCATATTTTTTAATCAATGCAATTCGGCCATACCCCGTACAATACGTACTAGCGAATCTATAATACACAGCCAACATTTATAATCATCAACTGAGGTATTATGTTAACTTATTACGTAGTTACAGTTAGTAATGATTTAGAATCCAGCCCTTGAAAAGCATCGATATAATATTTATATCGATATTGAAAAGTAACCCATTCATTCTGTTGCAGTCATTAACGTCAATTATTATTTTATTCTGATTATTTTTATTCGTAGCCGTTCACGCGTATGAGTACGAGTATGAGATACTTAATCCACATCACTATTCACAACGGGTTATGAAGTATCGAAATAATCTTACAGTAAGTGCAGCAGAGAATGTACAGGTGTCAATTAATTAATAGTACCTATTCATCTAGCCTCCGTCCACTTGAAGCCTGTTTGGTTCTACTGGGAGAGCCATGTGCATGAAAAATCCACATGGTGTCCCTCAGCAGATCCACTGGGATCAGTTTGGCCTCGCTACTGATGAACATACTTACGTATCTACTTACCGTATTCAAATGGTACAATCCGATAATTAGTATCGTTCTTGGCATCGATTTCAAACATTAATAAAATTGCACACAAACAACGTAGAAATAATGAGCCGTACATCATTTAAAGCCTGATGATGGTGGTTGCTTTAGTAGATAGTGAATTATAACTTTGAAATTGAAAATAATCGATTTATCTAGTGATAAAAAGCAATTAAAATCATATTAACTACGCTTGACGAACAGAAGAAATAGCAACTTTCTTTACTGTGCCTTCTGAGACGCTGGATGTTTGGAGTGTCGTCTCGATGACGTTCTACAGAAGGCCCTTCTTTAGAAGTACATCGAGTACCTACAGCAGCGGCTCGAAGTAGTGCCGGTGAGCATCGTGACAGGTTCCCGGGAGGCTATAATGCGCCCTCCGACGGCGGGTCAAAGGCAGGCACCTGGTGCAGATCCCACCGGAGAACGCAGGCCCCCATCTCATGTGCCGTTGCGACAGCCGCGGGGTTTTAATGGGTTAAAATCCCACATACTTCGGTTAACCCTCCATAGTGTCCCGGGGACGCACACTTGGCAGGCTTCTTGGGGATCGCAATGTAGGTAGAAGATAAATACAAAGATAGACTCTGCTGCTCGTCTTCTTGTTCTCGCTTAGTCACCTCTTACGACACCCAACGAGAGGAGATGGGGGGGAATGCAATTTTAACCCGGCACCCCACGGGGAGAAGGTTTCCCCTGCGAGAAAAAAAATGTATCTTTACATAAACACTATATTTCTATATAATAATAATAATAATAATATCTTGGGACATTCCACACACGGTCATCCGATCCCAAACTAGGCAGAGCCTGTACTATGGAAACCAGACAACTGATACTAATACTTATATACTTTTTTTTTTGTAAATACATACTTAAATAGATAAACAACACCCAGACACTTGGTGGGAATCGAACCCACGACCCATCGGTTAGCAGGCAGGGTGTCTGACCACTAGACCAACGGGCCCGTATAGTTGCAGTCTATCACCAACATTTTAAAAGATCCTGAGATATAAATGTATTTTGTAGGTATGCCATATTTAGTTATCCAGGTAAGTATTTACTTCAGATAATGAACGACTGGATAAAGGACTTGTTGGGTCGCATCGATCCTAAAGAAAATAATTTAAAAAAAATAATGAGATTGGTAAACTTTTATTACAAAAAGAGACACTTGGTACTAAGTTAAATCTGAAAAATATTCTGAGGCAAATATCTAATAGTTTCTCATTGCAAATCCCTAACACCCTTAACAAGAATATTGTACGATGACGCAGGGATTTGTAACCAGCTATACTTTATGTTGACCTGGCGATACAAGTGGTCGTAGTCAACCTTCGGCGGAGATAGCGAATTTACTGATACCTTCACGTACGTGACGGACATTCCCGGTTGCACCTGAACAAAGACAATTAAGTGCTTAGGAAGCAAATCTCTTTGCTCCTGCACAAGAAGGGCACACTTTAAAAGTAATCCGCAAAACTCGTGTCGTCATGGCTCAACAAGCATATTATATAGTACTCAGAACGTGCTCAGAACGGATCTTTGTGTGCCTGAAGTTGGGTTTAGCTAACCATTGCGCAACTATCGTCGTTAGTTGTCAATACAAAAACACAAAAATAGCTACTACGCAGCGTCTTGCAGCCAACTTCAGACACATAAAGATCCGCTGTGACTACTGTAGTTACTGTTCTGTTCTATTAGGTACCAAAGGCGTAGTTTTAACCAAAATACATTTAAATACTATTAATTTAGCACATTATTTAGGTTTATAAATGATCGTCGTAGTTTTTTTTGTACCTAGTACAACATAATTTAGGTACTCATTATACGTATGTTATGCGCTCTCTGGAGGTTAATAACCTCTTACCGCCTCCATATTGGCCAGTCTGCCAAACTGCATGATTACATACAAAGTACTTTATTCCATTCTGCTCTCGATACTAGTCAAACTAGTTTCAGGTTTTGCGTTATTTCATTATCACATTGTAGGTATATCCAATTTAATGTATAGTGAGTTCGTATCAATATACCTACACCACAGGGAGAAATATAGCTTATACTATGGGGACTGTGATTGCGTGTGAGTAAGTAGCGCGGTATTTCACTTCCGCGGCGTGTCGGTTTTTCACCAGATCTATAGATGCAGCTTAAAAATATGATGGGACAATCCATCCACACACGATCATCTCATCATCTGATCCCAAAAAAACTAGACAGAACCTGTACCTACTATAGTAACCAGACCAGACAACTGATAGGTACAATGATGATGATTAGGCTTACGAGACTTATTATGCCTGTGTCAGGTGACGAGCGACAGCATATGCAGTGCAATGGCGAACGTCTCGTTACCTAATCTGAGGTCACACTTATCTCATCAAGCTGTGAAAAAAAAACAAATGAACTCACTGGAATGTCGACGACAGTGGCCCATTGCAATATAGGTATGTTCCCATCTTTACTGTATAGCATGTCACCTTCGTCGTTACCTTCAAATCGATTGTGTTAGATATGAATTTTATGCTAAATGCGTTGAATTTGCAAGGCTGTAAATAACCAAACAATATGTTTATAGAGTCTTGAGGGGAATTCATAGATTAAGCCCACATCCAAGCAAGTATGATTATTTGCTAAGTGGTAGGTCGAAAATAAAACTGCTGGGAGTAACTATTGAAATTCACGATATTAGCAGGGCGCAAAGAGTAGGACATCGAGTGGAAAACGGGAAGTGCAGACCAATTGTTATCACACTAACTACTTCCTGGAAACGAATAGAAATACTAAAGAACAAAAAGAAATCTAAAAATGTCTACATAACAGAGGATTTTCCC
Source organism: Furcula furcula (assembly GCA_911728495.1). NCBI lineage: Eukaryota > Metazoa > Arthropoda > Insecta > Lepidoptera > Notodontidae > Furcula > Furcula furcula. The sequence goes on from OU452262.1 coordinate 10,257,772, forward strand.
AAATCAGTTCTCGAAATAAGGCGTTCATTGCAAGATAAACTACAGCTGGAAAGAAACAATGGTAACTTTGCTTACATTAAGTACGACAAGCTGGTAGTGAGGGAAAACAGGCAGAACGAAAAACGAAAAAGGACCTTAACAAATAGCCCAAGTGAAGAAGCAACAGCTAAGATGATGAACCCAAAACCCGCATCTAAAGTAAGCCGAGCAAACGCCTTTGACTTAATGCGCCCACGAGCCAGCTCCCTTACATCAGCAAATCAAGCAAAAAAATAGCAATTAACGCATGGATACCGGAAAAATACAAATATAGATAAGAATATCAAAAATAGTATACATAACAACCCAAAAATCCCCACGCTGGCTGGTCACCAAGGGGAGTTCGACCAAAACCCTCTAGCTACACAGATCCACCTAGATCATGAAAAAGGATCAAGCATAATATGTCAAAAATTAGATTATATCAAACCTCGACTACCAGCTGCTGCTGTAGTAGGGGCTCAGCGAAGTAATAGTTTTTTGAACATAGCCACATTAAATGTGCTAACTTTAAGAACAGATGAAAGTCTTTTAGAAATGGAACAAGCTTTGCTGGACCTGAAATGGGACATTATCAGCGAAATGAGAAGATTAGGAGAAACTATTAGTGAACGGAAAAACATGATAATATACCATATAGGTAAGATTCAAGGACAGGGTGGAGTAGGTTTTCTGATCAAACCTCATTTAAAGAAGCATATTATAGATATAGTAGGTGTAACAGATAGGATTGCAGTTCTCCAAATTAACGTTCCCAATTACAAAAAGGAATGGACAGTCATCCAAATATATGCTCCGACTGAACAAGCCGAAATCCAAGTTATGGAATCCTTCTATGAAGACCTCAGGGGAACAATCGAGAAGTATCAAAATAACCATATAGTACTCTTGGGAGACTTCAATGCGCAGATTGGAACAAAACAAAATAATAAGGAATTTATATTGGGAAATTTTGGCTTCGGGAAAAGAAGCAAGAATGGCCAAAGATTGGTTGATTTCTTATTAGAATATAATATGACTGTACTGAATACATGTTTTAAGAAAAATCCTCAACACAAATGGACCTGGATTTCCCCTGGAGGGGTCTACAAAAATGAAATCGACTATGTCATAAGCAACCACCCCAAGGCTTTCGCTGATGTTGGTGTAATTCAAAACTTCAATTTCAATACCAACCACCGTATGGTACGCAGCAAGTTAAGTTTCAACCCCCCGAAACGAATTAGGGAAAAATTCCAAAATCAACAAATTTTGAAAGTGAAAGATCACTACACCACAGAGACAAAATATACCTTTGATGAAATAAATTTACAGCTAGACGACGAAAAAACCAACCTTACAGAAACTTACGAAAAATTCAAAGAAACTTTAACCAAATGCAATACAAAAACAATGGGAAATGAAACAAAACTCAGCAAAGAAGTGTTAGACCTGATAAGAGAGAGAAAGCAACTTATTTCAATAAGAAACCAACAAAAAGATCATTTACATCGAATTTCAGAGCTAAGTAAGAAAATCAAGGAAGGTATTAGACGCCACCGAAAAATTAAACGACTTCAAACATTTGAAAAGATAATTACTAAGACAGGGGGTATAAAGAAGGTACTAAAGGAACTAAGAGAAAGCGGGTCATCATGGATGGTAAAAATGAAAACAACTCAAAGAACGATTACTAAGAGAAAGGATATCAAAGAACTTGCTACGGATTACTACAGATCACTCTACACAAGCAACAATAATCAAGAAACTTACGAACCACCAGAAAATCTCCCCGAAGAACCAGCAATAATGAACGAGGAAGTAAGGAAATCAATCTTAACACAAAAAATGGACAAAGCACCCGGACCAGACAATGTTAGAAACGAGATACTAAGAGGAAGTGTGGATGACATATGCCCTATTCTGACAAAAATGTTTAACAAAATTTTAAAAACAGGGACTATTCCCAGGCAATGGCAAGATTCACATATAATATTAATACACAAAAAAGGCGATAGAGAAGATTTAAATAACTATAGACCCATCAGTTTAATATCGAATGTTTATAAAATTTATGCCAAAGTGATTTTAAATAGAATAAGTAACATATTAGATGAAAACCAGCCAGTCGAACAAGCGGGCTTTAGAAAAGAATTTTCAACTATCGATCATATTCACACAGTGAAACAGGTCCTTGAAAAATATAATGAGTACGGTAAAGTAGTTTATTTAGCATTTATCGATTACACTAAGGCGTTTGACAGCTTGAAACACGAGTGCATTTGGGAAAGCCTAGAAGAACAAGGGATAAGCCCAACATATATAGCTTGCATTAAAAGTACCTACGCAAATAGCAAAGCAAGGATAAGATTAGAAACTATAGGAAAAGAGTTCCCGGTCAGCAAAGGAGTAAGACAAGGAGATCCCCTCTCTCCAAAACTTTTCTCTGCAGTCCTGGAGAGTATTTTTAGAAAATTAAAATGGGAGGAGTTAGGTCTCAATATTAATGGCACTCGATTAAATCACCTCCGCTTCGCCGACGACCTAGTCCTATTCGAGGAAAATCCTTACAAATTAGAACAAATGATAAGGGACTTAGCAAATGTGAGCAAAGAATCTGGACTCGAAATGAACGGGAACAAAACAAAGTTAATGACAAATGCATCGGAAGTAGAAATAAATGTAAATGAACAGAGATTAGAATACGTAAAAGAATATAATTACCTCGGACAAGTTATCAGCCAAGAAGACCAATCAACGAAGGAAATTAATAAAAGAATTGCGTCAGGATGGAAGAAATACTGGACTTTCAAAGAAATTATGAAAAACAACGATTATAGCCTTACAAGTAAGAGAAAAACGTTCGATACATGTATACTGCCATGTCTCACGTATGGATGCGAGACATGGGCATTGAGCGGAACTCAAAGGGATAGATTACAAAGCTGCCAAAGAGCAATGGAAAGGAGTGTACTAAATTTAAAAAAAATAGACAAGGTAAACAACAGAACTATTAGAAAGAAAACAAATTTTACAGATGTACTAACCATAGATAATACACTATTTTGTACTAACTAAAATTGATCAGCAAAAATGGCGTTGGACAGGTCATATGATTCGGAGCAAGTATGAAAAATGGAGCAAAACAATTACTAACTGGTATCCAAGAGAAGGCAAGAGAAAAAGGGGAAGGCAATTCAAAAGGTGGGAGGACGAAATTAAATTGACAGCTGGACCGTACTGGAAACGAGCCGCATTAGACAGAAGACACTGGAAGGAGCTAGAGGAGGCCTTTGCCGTTAGGCACTCTGAAATAAGAGATTTAATTTAAGGCAATTAATTAAAACTAAGTGGAACTGTAATTATGATTCAGAAATAAAGGCTTATTATTAGGTCGATTGTGCACTGGAGACCCACGCGACGTCCAAACTGAGGGCCTAGAGATTCTCGACGGCATTGATGAAAGCAACTAGGGACTGTAGCACCGGCTCTAGTCCATGTAGCGCCCATGTGCAATCTATTCCCTGGCGCACTCTAGTATAGGCACGCGGTCAAAATGGAAAATGGTGCTTACCGCTCCGCGACGCCCCTTATGACTTTGCGTCCGGGTGGGTCGCACGCACAGCCTTCACTAAATGTAAAGCCGCTGTCAGGAAGGTTTTAGTCATCATCATCAGCCGGAAGACGTCCACTGCTGAACATAGGCCTCCCCCTTAGGACGCCACAATGAACGACAATTGGCAATTTGCATCCTACCTGCCATGCGCTCAATGTCGTCTGTCCACCTAGTGGGAGGCCTGCCTACGCTGCGTCTTCCGGTTCGTGGTCGCCACTCGAGAACCTTTCTTAGGAATGTTTTAGGTAGGTAAAAATCTCACACAAACTGGCCCAAGCAGCAGTCTGATAACATTTCTGTGTTCGGGTGTAAATTACACTGTTGCTGGTAAAATTGCCAAGGTCAAGATACTAAACACCTAAGTAGTGTCTTGGAAGACGCGCTGCAGTGTTCCATGAGCAAGCGTGTCTTACCATTAAATGAATGCCCTGTCTGTCGCGTCACTAAATTTTAAAAAAAATCTGTCGCATTACTAAAACTAAAATTCAATTTTCTATTGTCATAGTCAGTACCAAAAATAAATCCTACCTAAGTACCTACATAGAACTGGTGTGTTGGATTGGGTGGAACCTCTACTTCGCAAAAGTATATAATTTCATACTTATTTTCCGCATTGAACAAGACGTCACATTTAGCCAAGCAAGAACCCTGTACGCTCTTTATTTTCAAAAAAGTTAAAACCTACTTACCAAATTCAAAAATATATGTTTCAGCTAACACTACTCTGGCATATGCAATTAATAAAACAAACAAAATTGTTTGATCACACTTCATTGTAAGCGTCTCACCTTACACTGATATCGATCATTTTTAACCGACTTCTTGCTTTAACTATTGGTTGTATTATATCAGTACCTATAGCGTAAATAATATACGTACAACAATTAATTTTCTGCTTCTCGTATGTACTTGTATATGTAAGTAATTAGAGAAAAATATACCTACCTACTTAGATATTAAACTCTCTACCATGTGCTCATTCTGAAGGATATAAAATCTGTGTATTGACAATGTATTGAGATGCGCGGTAAGGGCCTTCTTGAACATGACTTCCTTGATTCCACCATCCGTCTTCTACCATCGAACTACAAGATGCACGGCGGCTACGAATTCTCGTTATGTTGAGAATGTTTCATCAGTCCGGAGGTGAAGTCCGGAATAAACGATTGCGTTGGTCACTATATTTTGGATGTCTGTAAGACTTAAAGCTAGGAAAAGTCGTCTTTTTCATAAGCTAGTATACTTTATCATCGCAGCAGTTTTCCATCAGGTGCAATGATATCATTGATCAGGTGGGATTGCAGTCAAACACTAGTATATTCAATAAAAAAAGAATGGTAAGCATGTACTTATAACGTAATACTTACCATCCTTTTTTATAATTCGATTCGGTTCTATAATAAACATGGCCGTTTAGACCAATCATTCTATTACAATAAGCAGAGCAAGTAATAAAACAGTTACTTACACACACACGCACTTTAATATCTTTTCTAGAATGCTTCATCAATGACATCGATATATACTATCCTGATAATAATCTAACAATCATCACCAAATTTGGTCTTCGTCTATTGATTAATGAACTAGATAAGTATAAACATATTCTAAAAAGGTAAGTAATATTGTTGTTTAAATGCATTAGAATGCCTAAGAATAGGCTAGACGGCTAGATGACTAAAAAAATCTATAATAATATAGTCCGTCATTTAGATATTCAAAAAATATGTCTTGTATTTTTTCTTTTGTCAATTAAACAAAAAAATACGAAGATAAAGTATGTTGAAATTCCGCGTGAAGTCACGCCTGTATACAATTTTTACTGAAGCGTGACGTAACGAGCCCCCACTCTCGAACTTTGATGCTCTATATCTTTGGCATTTTCTATCGATTTGCTAAATAAAAAATGGCATTTTCTATCGATTTGCTAAATAAAAAATGGCATTTTCTATCGATTTGCTAAATAAAAAATGGCATTTTCTATCGATTTGCTAAATAAAAAATGGCATTTTCTATCGATTTGCTAAATAAAAAAATGGCATTTTCTATCAATTTATTAAAAAAAATACGTGTCCAATATTTTCTGATAATCTAACTGGCGGACTAATCAATTTTTTTTTTACCCCAATAACAATAATATCAATACAGTAGTCATCGTAGCCTTAGCCTTCGATCATATTCATATTAGTCTAAGGCCTAAGGTATAGCATAATAATTGTAGGTTTATTTTTGTGCGTTTTTCCTGTAATTATAGCTTTGAATAAAATTGCCTTTTACATGTTATTTGCTCTAGGTAGATACACTAAAATTTTGTCACAATCACATCAGAATCATTAAAGTTCACAGTGGATCTATTATGACTGCAGTACTGATATGTGGTGATAACAGCGTTCCCGAGGAACCTTCCCGTTGGATCCTGGCGGACCACGTGCATGTACTCGTCGCCCAGGGTGAACTGCACCTGGGGAGGGGCAGTCCAGTCGCAGACTGTGGTCACCGCCTTGTTCACAGTTGGGGGGTTGACGCAGAATAACTGAAAAAAATATTGTTCTAGACCAGTATCTCGAGTATACACTACGGTAAAAAACCATTGTTAACCCGTGGGCCCCTCCCCGACAACCGTATGCTACACTATCAAACAGACACCGGTTTCGCCGGCGAGGCCGAAGGGTCGTACGGACTCGTACGTATGCGACCTCAACGACGAGCATCACCCACTGAGTTTCTTGCCGGCTCTTCTCAGTAGGGGCGCGTTGTGAATCGGTGGTAAAATCAGCCCACTCCCCTCTCTAAGCGACACCCCAAGCTGAGGCCGTGCCTCCCTGAGGTGCCCTTCAGCTCGTCGCTCCCCTGCCTTTCTGGCTGGAGCGCTTTAAGCGCTTGCCTTCTTGTCCGGTGAAGCTGTAATTGCCATCTGCGGCCAACAGCGAACTGTACTCCCAAATAAAAAAAAAATTTTTGGAGTATCCGGGTAACAATCCCATCTCCTCCTGTTAGGTGTCCGTAAGAGGCAATTACGGAAAAACAAGAATACGGGGAGCTACCTACCACCTATACTGCTATCCCCAAGCAGCCTGCTAAGCATGGGGGATTATGGCAACCCCTCAGATTTAGCTGCTTTGATGTTAGGCATCCGAATTGGCTTAAAGACTGCTGTCTAAAATAGATAACAAGAAGCAGGACCACGAATACGAATTTACGAATTGACTAATTGGTTTTACGTATACTCCGAAGCAGGGTGACGCTCAGTTTCAGACCTTACGTTGCTTAACGAACTGAACGTTTTCCGAACACACACACACACACACACTTTCTTTAGACGTAACGTAACACCACAACACTACGGTGTTTCGTGTCTCACCCCTCCCGCATGATTGCCCTGTCTAGACTAGACAGTTTGTCTGACGACTGTATGGATTTAGAGCGTCGACCGTCGCTTGTCGTCAGCGACCATTTCATGCATGACTGTGCTATAAAAGTATCAGACACAGAAAAGAGATGACTAAGACCCTCACTTAAAACATATCATGCCCATAGACAACACGTTTAGTGACCGTATGATATACGGTTTTTTTTTGTTTGAAACGTTCATAACCCCGTGGTGCTATGGACCGGTATATGTGATAGACGGAAATTATTGCACAAATTCATTATGCGTTACTTTTGTGCTATAGGTTTAAGACGTGTCCGTCAGGATGACCGGACCACAGCACGGATTCACGTGAAACTTTGCCAAGATTTAGTACCTATTTTGTACTATTTTGTACCTATGTTTAAATATTTTGTACCTCAGTAATAACAAAGTTATTTAATAAATAAAGTGGGAAGCCATTCTGACGTCAGGATGGCTTCCCACTTTTTACTTTGGGTACTTACGGTCCATATATTGCTGAAATCTTTGCATAATAATTTAGTACCTTTTTTGTACCTACTGTAAATATATAAATACTTAATGTATTCCATTTAAAAATTACTTTTATAACATTATAAACAATTATATATGGAGCATCATTCATCTGACATATTATATTTCACAAACCATGTAGTCCCCTTTCCTGCATCCAGGCAGAGGAGTAAAACCCTACATTTGTTAGTTCTAACATTGACGATAACAACTTCTGCCACCTGTTTCTCTGGGAACTTAAACTTTGTCTACAGTTTGGGACGGATGCGTGAACGGCCGCGGGGCGCGTGAGCGACCGGTTGTGTATGTGTCGCGGGCACTTACCACAGCTGAAAAACGCTATTCTCAGATTGAACGCGAGGCGCTGGCTATAGTGTTTTGTTTAGAAAAGTTGCACCAGTATTTATATGGGAGATGTTTTAAATTGCGTACCGACCACAAACCGTTGGTGACAATTTTTGAGCCTAAGCAGGGGGTTCCCTCGATGGCTGCGAGTCGGTTACAGCGGTGGGCTATTAAATTATTAGCACATACATACGACATAGAATATGTAAAGTCAAAAGAAAATAGAGCAGATGGGTTATCACGATTGCCAGCTTTGACTAAAACTACACAAAGCGTTTGCGTTCAGGAACAATCTTATTTACATTTTGCGCAAAGTGCCATGTTACTAGATTATAAGGATATAAAACAGCAAACAAGCCGTGATCAGTTAATAAGCAGAGTATTAAGATACATACGGGACGAAGGGCCCACTGAGAATGAAATAATGTCTCTTCGGCCTTACTTCAATCGCTGGAAAAAACTGTAGGAAGAATTAGGTTGTGTGATGTGGAGCTATAGGGTTGTTGTGCCAGAAACTTGTAGATATAAAGAAATCTTTCTCTAGGAGCTACGTGTGGTGGCAAAGTATTGACGAAGCTATCGAACGAATCTGTTGCGATAGTTGGATCTGCATTGCAGAGAGTGAAGCGCCGCCCATGCCCTGTCTCTGGCCATGGCCTGAGAAACCCTGGGCTCGCATACACATGGATTTTTTGGGCCCTATCGAGGGACGAACATTTTTGGTCATTATCGATGCATATCGATGAACTCAATATAAAATGCACACTTTGAAATTTTGACAACCCATTTTGACCTCCATTGAAAATAATTTTATGTTTTTTATTTGCTTTGAGGTTGGGTAAGTACGATCGAAATTACAAATCGATAGCACCAGTAGTTCCTGAAATATATAGGTGTGGCAGACAGACAGACGAAGTCATACCATGCACAACCATAAGGATTCCCTTTTAAACGACTTCAAAATGAGTAGTTCTGTATTCGACGCGTATGTATGTAATATTAATAAAAATAAGTAATATTTACTTAATATGTTAATCTATGTGGGCATAAACCAATATTTACCCAATATCATGAGTGTGCGTATGTATGTAGGTTTATCCCCGTATTTCTCAGAAGCTACAAATCCTATTGCGATCGAGTGATATCAAAATCGGTTCAGTAGTTTAAGAGATATAGACTGTTTAAGTTTCCAGTAAATTACTCTGTCATAGCCAGCCATAGTTATTGTAAGTCAATATAAGTGTACTAGTTTATCTATATAAGTATGTATTTAAAAAAAAAAGTATATATGTATTAGTATCAGTTGTCTGGTTTCCATAGTACAGGCTCTGCCTAGTTTGGGATCAGATGTCCGTGTGTGAATTGTCCCAGGATATTATTATTATTATTATGTTGTTATTAAATAAATGTTTTGTTGATTTTTTCGTAATAATATTTTTTAAAATAATTTCCTGAAGTTTACAAGCATATGAGAATGTGCCCTTTACATCGTATAAGATTATATACTATATTGCTAGAATTCTATAATATATTCTGTATAAAATGCTATTCTATAGTGAATAATTTTTAATTTATACATTATATTTTTTTTATTTATGTACTTTTATTTATATAAAACTAGTTGTCCCGTGCAGCTCCGCCCACCTAATTAACTAATTTACTGCGCAACTTTTTAAAATGTTTTTTCGTAAGAACCTTCGCCTCATAATAATGTAATGTGGGTGTCTTCAAGGGAGTAAATATCCTTTTAATAAGTTTTCGATCAGGTGGGATTGCAGCCAAGCTAGTGCTTATGACTACAAAAAAGACTTGCCACCGTATTTGATGGACGTTTAGGACCCACACTCGAAATTTCCTAGCACCTCGGAAGTGCAAAACTTACCTAAAGTAGGGCCAATTTAATAGATCACATTTAATATCTGTCAGTCTCTTTTGTCATTATTACAATAAATATGTATGACGGGCGTGTTGGTCTGGGATCTGATGACCGTGCGTGGATTGTCCCAGAATATTATATTATTATATGTAATCGTAATTGAAAAAAGTTAAGAAATTGTGCAGTTCTAACTTCAAAAACAATTAATAATATTATTTGCCCACCGTTACCAGGTTACGTTGTTAAATTTTGATGAAGTTTCAAGTGTGATCTATTAAATTTCATCAGAGAGGGTCGAATGTAGCACATGATTGTTACTGCATGAATGTTTGCCGTGATGGAGAATTATGAAACGCTAAGCGGGGTCGGAATATCCTAAAGAAAATATGCACTGAATACTTGCTCTGTTTCGCAGGATAGGGGACTACATGTTACATTATAATATGTCAGATAAATGTCAGATGAATGATGCTCCATATATAATTGTTTATAATGAAATAAAAGTATTTTTTAAATGAAATACATTAAGTATTCATATATTTATCGTAGGTACAAAATAGGTACTAAATTATTATGCAAAGATTTCAGCAATATATGGACCGTAAGTACCCAAAGTAAAAAGTGGGAAGCCATCCTGACGTCAGAATGGCTTCCCACTTTATTTATTAAATAACTTTGTTATTACTGAGGTACAAAATATTTAAACATAGGTACAAAATAGTACAAAATAGGTACTAAATCTTGGCAAAGTTTCACGTGAATCCATGCTGTGGTCCGGTCATCCTGACGGACACGTTTAAGACTTGTCTCGCCGTTTTGAGGCAATGGGAAGCTCGCTTTACAATCCGGTGGTCGCAGATTCGAATCTTCCGGGGATTAACAAACTTACGTAGTTTTTCCTTATTGATTGCATCGTTATATTATATTGGTATACCGATGCCTGATTGTCAGAGTAAGATGATACATGCGTCGGATGGGCATGTAAAACGTTAGTCATGCGCCTGATCTGGCCTGCCGGTCGGATCGGACGTCCGTCCTGCCTGTCGGATTGTGAGAGTAAAAGAAGAAAGAGTGCGCTTACCTTTGCGTAAGCATTTGTCCACTTTATCATATGCGTCTTAGAGAAATATTCTGTCTACGATATGCGTAGTTTGCTGAACTTCTTAAAAATTGGCCGCAATCGCCGTAGGTATCGGTCAACATCACATTACACCCGAAAAATATGACCATCATTTCGTCGAGTAAGAACTGGGAAAGCATGACTTACCAGTTGATACGCTTCATGCTGGCCTTGAGGTATGTATGCAACGGGATAGTCATACTTGAAATTTGAAACGTAGTCAGTGTCTTAAACAAAAGTAAATGGTAAAATAACATGGTTAGAATGATCAAAATTGCTATACTTACATAAGAATTTCTACAATAGGCACATTGATGTGACTAGACTACATTTGCCCAAAGCATCTTAGGCTGCCACAAGTATGTACCCGCTTTAAGTATGTATTTTGAAGGAGAGGGACATTACCTACTATCATCGCAAATGAAAAAAATATATTTTTCCTTTTAGCTTTTTTTAAATGGAAGTCGAAAGAGGTCATCGAAATTTCAAAGTGAGACTACTATATCGAGTGGGGTATCATATGAAAGGGCTTCATTTGTACATCTCAAAACAGATTTTTATTTTGGTTTATGTCGCGTAGTTTTTGGCTGATAATCAAAAATGTCAAAAAAATACCGTCCCCCCCCCACCCTTATCTACGAAGTTTGTGGAGGGAAAAATCTGAAATAATTATGGGTAATACATGTCTATCTATATTTTACAGGAAAAATATAATGATCTTTCTAAATAGTACAGTTTTTTAGTAATCCTAAAAAACCTCTACAAACAAACTTAGTTTTGCGGTTTTTTTTTTTGCTACTCGAGGTGTTACATGAATAGTAAAATTACTTTAATACGTCCAAAAATGGTATGGAACCCTCGGTGCGCGAATCCAACTCGCACTTGACCGGTATTTTATTTTGCATTATTTAGGGTGATGAACATGTTATTTGTATTGGATTTATTTTACGCACCTACATATCTATGCGAGTGATTCGTTAATTTATATCTTACCTTTTGTCACGTGTGTACAATGAGGAGGCGAATTATCCTTTTTCCAATTTGCATGAGCACCGGCCACTAAACCTGCTATCAACAATACCGAACAGGAAAACATGGTGCCGTGGTGGTAACTCACAATAAACTGGAACAATAACTAGGTACCTAGGTATTAATACCGAGTACCGACACTGATAATGAACCACGTTCATAGGTCACCACGGTCACATCAAAAAACCACAGTCCTATGTATGAATTTCTTTATGTTTTGTCACTTAGGAAAAGAACAAAAGATAATATCCCATGTGGTAGAAATGAGATGGAGCGCGGCGCGGCTTGTAGCTTGGTGTTCATTGTAAGACACGGATCACTATATTTGTACTTAGTAAGTACGAGTACCTAAGTAAGTAGGTATATATTTTGCCAAACAGTTGCGATAATATAACGAAATAATATCGATAACGTTAAATATTGTGATCTGTTTAGCCATTTAATAAATTTTTTATGTCAAATTTTGGTAAATTTTTAACCGACTTCAAAAATGGAGGAGGTTCCCAGTTCATCGTGTAATTTTTCCTATTCATAGCCTTATCCATGCGTTGGCTTGACGCGACTCTTGAATTGCTCGCCGCGGCACCCACGCGGCCACGGAATAATAGTAAATACGATTCTAGCACCGACATAGGACTAGCCAAAGAAAAATCATTTGCGTTTCTACCGTATTACCTAACTAGGCTTAAGAAAATCTATGTAGACTCGGCTATTTTCTATCATAGCTGCAAAATTCTGTAGGAAGTTAAAAAAACAGCATTATAGATAGACTAATAACAATTTTTATTTAAGCTTGCGTGACCTCTTCGTTATTCGTGCTATCTTCCTGGCTGTTATCTTCCTCTGCTATATCTTCTTCGTCAGAACTTATTTCGGGGGGATTTTCCATCGCAAAGATATCATGCCAAAGTTCCGCATGATACAAAGCCGCAGTCTCTACTTCTACTTCTGCAGCCGCCACTAGAATTTTATATAATTTATTTAATTTTTTGAAAATCTAGCCAAGGCACCGTTTATAGAGGCACTTACTAGGACTACTGATTTGATTTTGACTCTTAATCCACACACTACAGAGCAAGTATACTTGCTACTTGTCCACTCAGGAGCTGATCCTAGGTCCTTCGATCTATCCGTCGTGTCTAGTACCTACTCTCAAGATTCTATCAGATATGACGGATATGACTAAGCGCGACTTAAAATTTACCGCAAAGTGCGGCGCGGCTGCTGTCGCTACGTTCGAGCGTTATGGGGTTGGTTGTCCATTTAGTCCATACCATAGTTTCACGATGGACTTTAAAAGAATCGCTGGTCTTAGGCGATGTCCTAATACAGCGAATCGCGATTACGCGATCATCGCGAGTTCGCGCGAACATTGTTCGTACGAGTAGGTAAGCGATCAAACATACTGACTGATGAAGGACTGATGTTGATTGAACAAGTGTCCTAACTGGCGATGGGCGTTCACGCGAATATTTTTTTTCGTGAAATCTATTCGCGCGAACTAGTTCGTACGAACGCACGATCAAACATATTGGTGTCAACTAGTCTTTGGCGAAGAACTATTCAACGCGACATAACATCTCTCGGAGAACCTTGGAAGAACCGATAACCGATGGGTAAGAAGGGTTCTGGAGTATTTAGTGGCCACGTAAATTTGATGTAGATCATAATAATAATATGTTATACCCGAATGCCCGTCAAAAATTGTGACCCATGTAATTAAAATATTTTCTCATAAATTAAGGTATGATATCCTTTCTTACCTTATTATGTACTTTTGTACAAATGCGTTTTCTAAATACGCATGAAGACATTTTACTTGATTTACAAAGGCACACGTCATGTTCATTACATTTTATCAACGCGTGAGTTCAACTAGTTCACCCAATTTGGATGAATTTATTTGATTCACTTTTCGTCCGCTAATGTATAAATATCATTGGGTAGACCACGTTTAGAACTTACCTACTAAACACATGAAATTGGTATATTATCTAACAACAATAAGATTCGAAAGGGATACCTACTACGTAAATTCATAATAACTTCAATACTCTTCTTCATTTGAGCAATATCGGAATCGATTTCAGAATGGATTTGAGCATAGAAATCTATACTATTTACATCAATATCTTGAATTTTTTTTGGGGTTTCGTCCATTTTATCCATTTCTTTTATATGCTGTTATAAATTTTATTTTATTAAATTGAAATATTGAAATATTTATGAAATTAACAAAGATATCCAAACGTACTGACAAATTAATTACTAAATTGTACGATAATAGGTGATCAATACTCATCAAATAAATCAAAATAAATGTATGTAGCACAGATACATACTTACTTCTTTCTTTTAAAATTTCCCGCTGATATATTTTTTTAATATCTCTGGGTGCGTTCCACTCAGCGCCCACAACGATCAAAATGCTCCTTTAGTCGTTCCACATGACAACGGTCGTTGTAGTCGCGGCGAAAACATCACTCATGCATGACGTCATGACTTAAGCTGACGCGAAGCTCACGACGACCCATCTAAAAACGTGGGTCAAAGTTATCGTTGAGAAAATTAGCGGTATTTTCAAAACTCAAAGCATCAAAGATGGCGACCGTGAAACTTACGTTATTTCATGCGGAAAGAGAAATTTTAGTAGAAGTGAATGTTTCTGCAGCAAAAGACATTTTAATTATGTTTGAACGTAAATTATTAGATTATCTTTTGCTTTCTTTTTACTAACTCGCCGTTTGTATTATTTACCTCCACGCTCATAACAAAGATATCAAAGATATTATTACGAACACCTTACGTGAAAACAGTGAAAAATCTTAAATCTGTGCCCAAAACCACTTGAGTTTTCGATATCAACGCTCACAAGCAAGTGGAACGGGAAAAACTGCGGTCGTAGCGTGCTCGTTGTGGGCGCTAAACGGAACGCACCCAGTAAAAAGAAAATCGGCAGCAAGCCCCTCAGCCTTAGAGGAGATACCACTGGAGATAGCATAATGCGGTAACCCCTCTGCCAAATTTTGTTCATATGGTCAGCGGGGCTATTACGTATCTCGTTTGACAACTAAAGTGATGATCACCAAAGCTAAGTGGCTATCAAATAACTGTCAAATGATGCATTCGGTATTGCCTAACTTGAGTGACCAACTGAAATGACGTCATGAGCACCGATTCTTGGTGATGATCACCGTAGACAATATTTGACAGATGTTTCTGTATCGATAACCTATAATTGGTATTATGTAAGTAAAGTGTACATCAAACTGATGGTCACCCAAGTTGCGATGACCATCGTGAAAGCAACTAATAAGAAGCAGTGTTTTATACTGTTGAAGGTGATCGTCACTATAAGCCGGCTATTTGAAACGTTGACTAGAAGCATTATCAACGTAGGTAAAAATGTGACAACTATTTTCGCAGGATTATAACTTTTTTTTTGACCTAAAGAAAGTATTTGGTTGGAGTGTATCCTTGGGGGCTATGGTGGGGGCGCTGTGAAGTTGAGATTTAGATGCATCGTTGAAGATTTTTTTTCGTGCCGCGAGAGTACCTACTACTCTCGCGGTACGAACGGTGTACCACCTTTATGATGATAAATGCTTGCACGAGCTGGCTAAATGCATGCGGGCGGGGTAAGCGCACGTAGGTAACGACGTTCAAACCATTTTTATTGTAAACTGGTACAGCATTCTTGTCCGCGATAATACATTGAGCTATAATGTACTGAAGTAGGTACATAGTTATTTTTGACTAATTTCGGATGCTGCCTTTCTCTTGTCACTGACTTATAATTTAGCGGCAAATGGCATGAAAATATGTAAAACACCTCGAATTTCTTGAAAACTTTATTTTAATTAGTGTTTGTTTTTTTTCATAGAATTAGGATTTTTCACAATATCTTTGGGTTTTTTTATTAAACTTTTGTTGTCTATGCTCCCAATATCCACTAGGCGAAAATACCTGCAAATTAAAAAGTACCACTAAATGTTCTTTGTATAATGGTTCGGGGGGATATTCAACTTGGTCGCATAATGTCGATAAAAAAGTAGAAATGGCTAAAAGACAAGTGATGAGCACCGTAGTACACCGTAGGTTGATGTCCACCGAAAGCCATACGTAATACCAATGTTATCACACTTTCGGTTGACATCAAATTTCGGTGGACAACTGAAGCTTGATAGTCACTTGGGTGGCTAAAGATACGCAATAACCCTGCTGGTCATTCTTTATTTGTGTGCGTATCTTTTTGAATGTGTTGCGAGTTTATTATAGTGTGGGTATGCGTGAAATTGTATCTGTGTGTGTTTACTTCGCCTCCCGCACCCCGCAAAAGTGCCACGAAAAATTTGTTCGGCGAATCGACGCGATACTAGCTCCATTCTAATTACTCTGAGCCCTCAGCTTGACATTGGCAAAATCAGAGGGCAAAATGCTCAAAGAAGGCTCAAAGCAATTGCCATTAAAAAAAAAGAAAACTTGATGTCTGTGATGTCACGTGTCACACACATTACTGTCAGCTGTCATTCTGTGACTGTCACGCGCTTTTATTATTTCTTTCCTTTGTAGTAGAAATAAATTAAGATAATAACACGCGTAGGTATTGTTAATGAAATTAAAAACTCTTAGATCTCACTCATGATTGTTTACTAATACCTAAGGGCGTCGTTACGATAAATATTTTACCAAAATGATGAGTGACGACGATCGTGACATAGATATTGAAAGTGATGTATGTTTTCCCTATTTGACAGTTCCTTAGCTCCGCGGTGCATGTTTATTTTGATATTTTACAGTAACGTTATAATTACAGGCGGAAAATGATTCGGACTCTCGCTCACACGTCAGGAACAGTCTCGGTGGAAGCGGATATTATTCTCAGGTAATACAGAATGCCAAGTTATTATAGTATAACCTTCTGCATAATAAAATGATGCCTTACACCTTGTGTGTATGTTAATGAAGCTGGCATACATGTGGTGAGTATAGAACTAACATTTGCAGGCAGAAAAAAGAGCACATCACAATGCATTGGAAAGAAAAAGAAGAGATCACATAAAGGATAGCTTTACCTCACTACGAGAATCCGTACCTGCTTTGCAGAACGAAAAAGTGGTATGTGTATGTAATTTTTTTCTTTTTTATTTTAGTTTGTAAGTTGTCAATGTTAAAGTCATTATAGTCAAATTCAATGTAAACATAAAAGCTATAACAATACAAAATACTATAAAAACTTTATTGACCTTTGTTGTTCAGATTTGATTAGGTTTTTTATGTATGAACCTCAGACCAAACAAATAAGAATAGACCGAGTACACATTGTCATTTGATATTAATTTAGATGGCTTCATCAGCAGCATCCGAAACATCCACTGCTGAACAAAGGCCACTTCCTTAGAAGGGAGGGGTTGCCATAATCCCTACGCTTGGCGGGCGGCTTGGGGATTGCAGTATAGGTAATCCAATAAAAAGACACTACTGCTCGTCTTCTTGTTTTCCCATAGTCTCCATTTACGGACACCCAACTTAGATGGCTTCATATACTAGTATTATGGATTCTGTCTATTCTTATCATTTTGGTTTGAGGTGTGAATATTGTATTAAATATAGATTGGTTCTTGTACAGGCAAGCCGAGCACAAATACTGAAGAAGGCTGCAGAATACATACAGTTTATGAGGAGAAAAAACAATTCACATCAGCAAGACATTGAGGACTTGAAGAGGCAAAACACATTGCTAGAGTCACAAAGTAAATACTTATATTGTTTCTTAATATCATAGTCAAATAATTATAATTACCCTTTCGACAGATCTCTTAGGCTCAATTCACACCAAGATGGCAGCGGCCGGCAGCGCACTTTCAATGTGAAAGAATTTTAAACTTTATCTACAATACGTAAAAGATCAGTATCGCTTGAAAAACGCGACGCCACTCGAGGTTGCTCCGCACATTGAAAGTGCCCTGCCGGCCGCTGCCATCTTGGTGTGAATTGAGCGTTAGTGTAAACGGCTGTCTACAGCCTGACTGCTACCCAAAATCATCAACCCAGAATGGTTTGATTCTCACACAGGACAATGAAAATGTCTTGTCTCCATAATGTTGTCTTTTACTTACGCGAATATTACACATTGAAATCAAACTACTTTTACGGATTTTATTGCAGTTTATTTTTTGATTTTACTATCCCGACGTTTCGAATGCTTTACAGCACCCATGGTCACTGGAGGACTGAGATGTTGAACGTCCTTATGTCACAATGATGCCGGTGTACCCTCAGGTCTTCTTAGTTATTATTGTTGTTATTATTGTTGTTGTTGTTAAAATAAACCGCGATAAAATCCGTAAAAGTAGTTTGATTTCAATGTCTTGTCTCCAGTCTGGGATGAAGTATTATTTAAACTTATTGAAATCAACTTATGTTTTTAGTTGTTATTTGTCTTTTAGTTTGGAACAGATGGCCATGTGTAGATTGTCACAGCCATTTACTTAGTACATAAGTACTTGCAGGCGCGGTCGCAGCCAACCATTTTTGGGGGGTAGGGGTCATATTTGACGGTACCGTTGGTCTTGTACCTAGACACTCTAGCCGCTACCCAATTTTGCCGTGTACGAGTATGGATTTTGGGGGGGTCATGACCCCCACTCTCGGACCGACACTGAGGACTTGCCATGTTGAACATCCAAAATGAGTGTGTACACAAACTTATTAAAAAAAACATTGATCACTGCTTAAACTGGCAGAGCTTAGGCTGTGTGTTGTCTGTTAGTGTTAATATATCTGTGGCACTGTATTATGGACATTTTCATGTTTGTCCCAGACTTTACATAATATATGATTGATTATGACTATTTGGTCTTTTCTCTAAATAACTAAGTGGAAAACAAAGTGACTTTTCTGCTAGTGACAATTATAATAATTGTTTTGCTTACTTCATTTGAAGTAGTGTTGCATACACAACAGAATGTTAATGTATTTTGCACCATTATTCAAATATATTTTTTGTGCTGTATACAATGTGGGGAAGACGATACGACAAGTAATGAAATATCTGGTAATACCACTACACAGGAGTATTTTCGAACCGTCAAATAAATCCTTGCAAAGAAATCAAAAAATGTTACTTTTGAACAAAATATACTGCAGAAAGACGTAATCAAAATAAAACACCATTTGTAAATATTGGGCCATTAACCTCTAGTACAGGCAGCAACAGCGCGTGCGGAAATATCTACTTCATCGTATGTTTCGACACGATTACACCGAATAGTCACCTCTCTAGTAATTATTTATTAGATAAATTACAATCACTTTTTCTAATCTCTTATTAGGCATTCGACTAGGAACGTCATTACGCACATGATGTTTAATTTATTGTCGCATTATCCACCCCAGATGGTATAAGTATGTACCTTATCAGCCCAAAGTCGCAGTCAACTGTTAGACTATTAGATTTCTCAACAAAAAAAATCTTATTTTTTTCCAGTTCGAGCTTTAGAAAAGGCCAGGACAACAGGGAACTACGTCGATGCGCACGAGCTGGGTCTCGGCATCAAGTCGGAAGGTGACTCGCACGACACAGACAGCTCTGATGGTGAAGGTACCACACGCCGCGTCAAAAAACTGAAAATTAATGGAGTCATGTCTAGTAATTAGATATAGTTCTTGTAAGGTGAGTTTGTCTTGGCAATAGATAACTTATCAACAAAGTACCCAAGTTTGGCATCACAAATAGAGATCTTATATAAAATCAAGTATGATTCATTGAAATAAAACTACTTTTACGTAATATATCGCGGTTTATTTTAGGTTTTAATTTCTTTGAAAGCTTTGAGAGCACCCATGGTCACGGGCAGATTGAGATGTTGAATGTCCTTACGTTCAATGTATACTGTCATGGAAAGTTAGGGCTTTAGGATGCAGGGAGGGTGAAAGCGAGAGGAGGGTGCAAAAGAGGCAGAACAAAAAAGGAACTCTGTTTTAAGCGGGTGTCCATAACACACCTCAATTTTTAGTTATTATTGTTGGTCCAACCCACGCAGTAAGGGCTTACAGTATCTTGAGTCCGTGCAATGTTTTGCTTGGTTTAGGATTTAATTAAATTTATCACAGGATCCCAAGCAGATGGTAACAACTAACCATCTTCTCTATTCAAATAAGGATATTTTTTGATTTAATAATCGATACTAAATAGCCTCACGAATCATCATTAAATCCTCGTTATTTTGCGAGTATTTGTGGTTTGATCTGATATAATGATTCCGTAAAAGTAGTTTTATTTCAAAGTGTAGTATTCACATAAATGAAAGACAACATTGAGTATGAAACAGTCAAAAAATTAAGAAATATAATTTTAATAACAATTTGTTCCAATAAATAAGTTTGGAACTAAAAATACATAGACATGCATAATATTATGTAATCATTTTTCGTAATCTAATGAATAATAATCAAAGGTAACATTTTTCATTATGAACAATTTTTATTAAAAAAACCGTTGTAAATCGATATCGAAATCGAATCGATAATCAAGTGACTAGAGACAAAGTAATTATTTTTATACCTATTTATTCCTCAAAATAATGTTTCTGTAAAGTTTGGTTATGGTTTACTCAAAGTGTTAGGATTTAGGGCGGAGCTTGAGAAATAAATGTAAAAAGTATGGGCTAAATGTGTATTAAAAATTATAGTGCAATATTCTAGATAACTAAATAATTGCCAAGATTGAATCACCTTTTTAACTTATAACGTAAGTACTTTAAATATTATTCAATAAGTTAGTTTTACATTGAATTTTCTTAGTGATCTTGTATTTTGTGTTGCCAATGTTGGCAACAACTGATATTGACATTATATGGATTGTGTCTGTTTTTCGTTATTTTTGCTTTGTGAGCAGATATTAAGTGGCAATTTGTTTTGAACTTGTTACTCTTAATTGAGTATTTATGTTTATTTTAAGTAACAGTCTAAATAATGTTAGTAAATTTTCTGATTAAGCAATTTTTTGGTAGCTTTATCAACTGAATGTTTAATGTAAAATTGTATTTCGTAAATTTAAAGAAAATGTACAAGATTGTAAGATAATATGAAGCTCTTAAAAGTAAGTTTTAGTCTTCTTGAACAATACTATGCAAATGATTGAACAATAAACACAAATAAATGTTTCAGTTGTATTGATGATGTAGTGATGTTGTATTGATGTTTACAATAAACAAGTTAATTTTTTGTACAATAGTTATATTTACATCTTGAAAGTTACTGTACAAAAATTACGTTACTATATTGAAATCTGCATTCTAGAGACTTCTTAAAAATGCAAGTATTGCATGCGTTCTGATAGTAAAGGAATTGATAAGACGGGCGATTTTTTCATAATAATATTTTTCTTTGTACATACATTAGCCTCGTCAGAAAAATCTTTTACGAAAATGTCGCCCGTCCATAACATTTAGTTTAATTGTCAATGGACGAATATCGATGATGGACGATGTAGTATTTTTGTCTTTACAGAAAAGCTCGTATGTTGGTTAATTTTAGGTTTTACCAGTAGATCTTAGGATTTACCGACATGAGTTGGTAAATGTAAGGATTTATAATATGGGGAGATTTGTTTCGTTCTTTTACCATTATTTAGTACGCGCTAGGTTTACTAGTGACTGTTGGTAAAGGTTGGTTTGAAGGAGTAAGCTTTTTTTGCGATGGAGATATCCTCATGGATCTCAGACTCTTACTGACTAAAACTCCAACGGGCCTTCCAGCATCTCCGATACCCCGGGAAAGTACCATCGTACTTCGTCTGCTTCCCGCTGTTCAACGTGAGCCGAACTTCAACAGCTCGGCCAAAATGGTCAAGCCGGAGCCCTTGCAGGCTCTTCCCCCATGTCACGTGTGCTGCCCACTCCACCACTCCACACCACCACCACTCCACTCTGCTGTACAGAAATCCCAGGGGCGACCACAGTGGCAAAATACCCTATAGCCTTTCGGCTCTACCCCCCATTGCACCGAGCTGCCGCCTTACACGGCGCCCATACCTTGGCAGAGCAGCTACCACGGTGCCCCCCGCCCTATGGCCTCTCGGCCCTGCACCACCGCGGCGCTCAACCGACACGTGTCCTAAATCAGAAACAGTGGTAGTAGTGCCCCTGCCCTACGTGGCCTTTCGGCCCTACATCCCCTCCCGCGAATCGCTGCGGCTCAACCGGCCCCCATATACCGGGAACAGCAGTTCGGCGCCCGCGCCCATAGGCTTCGCCACCTAGCATTGGCTATCCACGCCGAAGAGAGGAGAGATATTACCCGGTGCCCAGGGTAGGTACATCGTCCCAATCCCATTGTCCTCACTCCGAACGTATCCTCGGGAATTACAATGGCTGGGGCACACGAGGAGGAGGTGATGCCAGTACCCCTTGAAGAAGTAACCTAACACAAAAGGTTCCTGCGAATCCTGAATGAAGAATGTCGGGATACTCTGTAACCCCGAGCTCGCTTCGCTCGCTCTAGCTTGCGTGATTTGATCAAAGAACTGTTCAGACTTACCATTAAGTGTTGGTAAATTTTAGGTTTTACTGGGAAATCTTAGTATTTACCGTAGTTTGGGCTTTATTATAATATTTGTATTAAAAGTGTAATAATGTTTGTTCTGGAAGACTAAATAGTTTTAACAAAAAAAAAATATACTTAATACTCTGTTACTTTCTTGTTTTATTTTTATATTTAAATAATAGTGAGCAGGTCTGTGTATGACTATGTGAAAGGCGATTAAATGTTGTCCAGATTGTCTGACGAGGTTTTGTGTTAAATGTTTAGTTGTCACGAATGGTAGGACGTTCGCCTGATGTTAAGCGGCACGCATGCCCATTGTCACCTAAAACATTAGATATTAAGACTTGAGCCCCGTCATTTTATCAGCTACAGTGCCCTCACACCGGAACCGAACAATGTTTACATGACGGCTCGGCGGCAGGTGAAGTGCACATGCACTTCACCTGACACCTGCAATAGGCATGATGACTGCAACACAATACCAATAAATCTGTGGTTTTAAATATTAGAACAGATTGCACTCATTCCAAAAATGCATCTCATTTTCATAATAATAGAGAGATTTTCGTGATATTTAAGCAAATAAATTACTCAAATACAGCTAATCGCCATCTTGTAATAAACGCTGATCAGAGTGAATGACGTCAATCCTGTGTAAATAAAAAACTGTCAAACTGTCATCTCAACTTTTTCTTTCATACAATGATTCACTTTTATACCTAGACCCATCGATATACTATGCCTAGACCCCTAGACAGATGTTTATTTACACCGCCGCGCCGTAGTGACGTCACAAAATGGCGCCATGCACCGGCCATCGTTTTGGAACGAAATTCAAACTCTATTTTAAAAATTGAAAATATTGCTATTAATTGTAAATTTAATACAAAAATATGATTATTTTCGGCAATAGTAGACCCGTAAGTACATTATAGAGTATTTTTTCAAAATTAGTCATCATACCTATTAGGCTAAGTTTTAGGATATTCGTAAAACACAAGGAAAAGTCAGCCAGACAGTGGTATGGCTTGTGCCGGCACCACAGTGACAAACGGTGGTCCCTTATTCGCTAGCTCAGCGACTTCACACTGCATTGGCAACCAAGCTCACCGCAGAACACAAAGCCACCCTAATTTTATTTATTAATTTTTTTTTTTTGACGCGGGGGAAATCTTCGAAAGATCCCCGGGAGCTGTGGGGCTCGACCGGGGTATGTGGGATTCTTACCCACTAAAACCCCCGCGGCTGTCGCATCGGCACATGAGAGTGGGGACCCCAGGGCTCTCCGGTGGGATCTGCACCAGGGGCCCCTCAGTGCCTTGCCTTTGAGCCCGCCGCCGCGGGGCGCATTGTAGCCCCCCGGGAACCTGTCACGGTGCTCACGGGGACGGGGGTCGCAACCCCGCCGCCGTCCTCCTCGGAGACGCCGCCGTACTCAATGGACGCTCAAGGGGCCCACACCACGAGCGTCCAGCGACTCCGAAGGAAGCCACCCTAACCTAGGCTAAGCTAATGAACTGAATGGTAACAGTGCTTACAGAGTCGCTCCGCGCGCGATCTCCGTCTTTGGCTAACACGTAGGAGCTAACACGTCCCAAACGTCCAGCAATTGACTAATAATTATACAGTACGTATCAACGAAATTCAAACCCTGAAACTGGTTGATGGGTTGATCTTTTGAACGGCAGGACACACTGTCGCTTGATGCTGGTCTAGTTTTAACATGACAAACACTGTTTAAAAAAAATGTGAAAAAAACATTTTTTTTGTAAATTGAACCGACTTCAATATCACTGAAAAGTATAAAATAATTTAAATTATTTTTACCTGCTGTGTATATTGTCCAGGAACCATTACAAGCCCTTGTCACCGAGTACTTGTGCCACCCAGTTCGAGATTGTTGCGAACGTTTTGGGTGCTGATGACGGGCTGAAAGCCAGACAGATCATCATAAGTAACTCCGGTTTAGAGTCTTTCAGATTGGTAAAGAACTCTGAGAAAGGCATGGTGTTTCCGAGCAAGAACAATGTGCAGATAAAGTTGTGTCAGATCTATTTTGAAAACCAAATAGTTTGCCTTTAAAAAATCTGGTCTGTGCTGCTTGAATTTGAAAGTAACTAATCGATCGTTCAGATGTTGAAAATTGACGGTTACGCAAGGTCCAAGTCCAAGACCGTAGTCTAAGACTTAATACACATTTTAGAATGCCTGTCTTTTCCGACATTTACAAATTGGAGTTTTGTACTGAACTATTATTTTGGGTTTAGATGTGGGCCCCCACCCAAAACTCACAAAAAGAAATAAGAAACCCGGTCGGTTCACAAAATCATTCAAACGCCCTCCGTAAAAAGGTTCTAGTAAATGGAAATTTTTGAAAACGATTTGAACGATTGATATGGTTGTTGTAAGATCTTTTCATTACCTCAACATTACCTCTGCGCATAGGACCAGATTTGTTATTGGCAGGACACTTACCTTTTAAATCAGGTGTATAATAATTTATTAAGGCTCTATTAATCGAAAGCAGGCTCCGCGGCTTGAATCGAATTAAGAGATTGTTTAGCATGTTGAAGCTCCAGTCGCAGTCCGTTTAGCATGCGAAAGCTCCAGACGCAGTCCAGATTATGCATAGACATCATAGGCTCTTACGCAGAGCGTAATGTTATGCAGAAAATAATTGATTCGCACCTGCTGCTTTTTGGAAAAAACTGCTAAGAAAATCAGGATTAAAAAGATTAGTAGGTACTACTTAGTAAGGTATTTTTCTTAAATCTTCAGACACTTTCATATAAGAAGCAATTTTATTGAAAAGTGACTCGGGTGTAAAGACAGAATCCGGAGGATGGTACCATTCAATCAGTTGTTGAATATTGCTTCTAACCAATTCATTCTGTTGAAAAACAGCATCAATCCACTAAACGAGTTAGGGTCACAATATCTTAACATGAGGTTTATAGAAGCCTGGATTAGCGGTATATTTCTTCTCAGTTTTGACGAAATATGACCCTCACACGTTTATTAGTATCAACGTCATATATAACTTCTTAAGCAAACAAGACACAGGAGTAGTTTTAACGTTATGATCTTAAAAACTACCCACCTCAAAACCACATTTAATGATTTATTCAAAAACATGTCTTGGACAAAGGAAAAAATAAAATGAAATCGATTATGTATTGATTTGAAATCCCATGTAGTACATGCACAAATCGTTACTTGTCAAAAGAAAACCAAAAAAATAATAATAATATATGGCTTACGTGACTGGACAGCATGTCCAACCTTCGATGATTTGCCGGGACCCTCTGCGTGTTCCGCCGCCGCCGATTCGCTCGCCGAGGTGAGAGGGCTAGAACATTACCACCCGGCCTGCTTTGTTACTAAAACACAAACTTAAATATTATATTATGAATTAATAATCAATAATATAATAATATAAATATATAATAAATCAAAATAAAAGAAATTAACGAACAGCAAAGCTGTTAACTGAAAGGGGTGTTACTGCACCGAAAGTTAATGCCAATGTGAGGAACAAAATCGCCTAGAGCCGCTGGCAAGCAATGGCCCCCACCCGCGTCCACAGTCGGAGAGGGACGCGGAGAGGGGGAAGGAAGGGGCGTGTCTACCGATCGGAAGTAGTGCTGTCTCACTCTATAGGTCTCGAATAACGGTTCCAGGCATATAATAAAAAGTTTCATACAAAAGAAAACACCCCATTTAACCCCTTTAGGAGTCGAATTTTCAAAATTCCTTTCTTAGTGGATGTTTACGTCATAAGAAGAACCTACTTACTGTCCAAATTTCAGCTTTCTAGGTCCAGCGGTTTGGCCTGTGCGTTGATGAATCAGTCAGTCAGTCAGTCAGGACAAGTAATTAACCGGCTTCAAAAAGAAGGTTCTCTATTCGACGCGTATGTATGTAATATTGATAAAAATGCGTAATATTAATATATGTTACTCTATGTGGGGTACTAAACAAATTTACCAAATTTTATGAGTGTATGTATGTATGTATGTATGTAGGTATGTATGTATGTATGTATGTATGTTTGTCCACGGATTTCTCAGAAACTACAAGTCCGATTTCGAAAATTCTTTTTGCAATAGTTAGAATATTTTTCAACTTAGGGTAGAGTACAAGTTTCATCGGTCCAGTAGTTTAAGAGATATAAACTTTTTATGTTTTCAGTAAGTTACTGTAACGTAGCCGTTCGAGTTGCGTGATAGTGCTGGTACGTATCATGGTAAAATAAGTCACTAAAAAGTGTTAAATAATCTATTTAAAAAAAAAAAAAACGACTTCAAAGTAAATTATCTAAAAAGCATAAAATAACGAAAATATATTGAAGTCGGTGCTACAAGCACGAGCTGACACCGACTTCAATATATTTTCGTTATTTTATGCTTTTTAGATAATTTACTTTGAAGTCGTTATTTTTTTTAAATAGTTGTTTTTATATATTATGTTATGGTACCACACTGTTGCATTAGGTTACCCTATAAAAACTGATGTTCATTTTTAAAATAAAATAAAAAATTAATGGATAAGTATAAGTACCAAGTATATAAATATAATAATCAACAGCTGAAATCGCCCACTGCTGAACAAAGGCCTCCCCTTAGAAGAGAGGAGTTGCCATAATACCCACGCTTGGCAGGCGGCTTGGAGATCGCAGTATAGATGGTAGATAATCCAATAGAAAGACGCTGATGTCTTTTTGTTTTTTGCCCTTAGTCCACTCTTACGGACACCCAACGGGAGGAGATG
The DNA here is from genome assembly GCA_911728495.1 of Furcula furcula. Classification (NCBI taxonomy): domain Eukaryota; kingdom Metazoa; phylum Arthropoda; class Insecta; order Lepidoptera; family Notodontidae; genus Furcula; species Furcula furcula. The sequence continues at coordinate 10,284,998 of OU452262.1, forward strand.
GGAGAGTGCTATTCTTACCCGGACACCCCACGGGTTACTGTTTATTTTTGATGGGCATGTTGGTCTAGTGGTTAGACACCCTGGCCGCTACCAACTGGTTCTTGGGTTTGATTTACACCCAGAGCCGGATTTCCCCCTAGGCCTACAAGGCCCTGGCCTAGGGGCCCAGCCAGCCTAGGGGCCGCATTTCCAGCGGCGGGACCTGCACACAAGCTCAGAAGCCTGGCTTGCCTTATCAAAAAACTTTAATGAAAATATTCTTAAGCCTTGAAACGATAATATGTACTCATTCAAGCTGTCTCTCTAACTCTACTCCGGACATTTCCCACGTACATCAGCATTCTTTTATTTATTTATTTTATTTATTTGGTTTACCAACATTTGTTTACACTCATGCAAATGTACATTACAAGATGATTTATATATGATTTATATGTCTCTGAAAACGGATGTCCTGTCGAACGATTTTTGGAATTCATTCCTAATTGTGGCCATAAATCAGAAGACCTGGCTAAAATCGTCCTAGACACATTAAAAAGACACGACTTGGATATCTCCGATTGTCGGGGGCAGTCTTACGATAATGCTAGTAATATGTCGGGTGTCTATTCTGGTCTTCAAGCGAGAATTAAATAAGTGAACTCTCTGATAGATTTCCTTCCCTGTTCGGCTCATTCGCTGAATCTTGTTCGAACATGTGTGGCAGAGTCTTGTCAAGCTAGTCTTTCTTCGGTATTTTGCAATCATCGTAAAATTTTTTTCGGCATCAACACTCAGATTAGAGATTTCGCTGTCGGAACTAAAACCAAATTTGACCAGTCTTAAAGAGTCTTTCTCAGACAAGATGGTTTACTCGAGCTCACACCTGCCGAAGCCTATGTTCATCCTGTGATGAGGTCATGGCAGCTCTTCAGATAATTGCCAATGATACAAATGAAAAACCATCTACGCGCTCTAAAGCTTCAGATCTTCTGAATTCATTACACTCTTGGGAACTTGGATGATGGGAATGGAAACTAGCTTTTTGATTCTTGTCTGGAATGACATCTTGGAAAGGTTCAACAAAGTTAACAAGTTCCTTCAATCTGTCAACATCGAACTGGGTACTATTATTGAACTCTATCAATCTTTAGTAACTTATCTAGAAGACCTAAGGAAACCCAGTACCTTTAATCTTTACGAGTCAAAAGCTGTTGAAAAATCAGGTGTTAATAACTATGCATATGATATGCAGAGGAAACGCAAGCGTAAAGTCCAGTTCGACGAAGTCAAGGGAAACGATAGAATGCAGTTTGTTTCATCTGACTGCCAATTTTTTTAACATTGTGGCGCCATTTTAAAAATTGCGTGTCTACATTAACATGGATTTAACTCGGGAAAATTTTCTTAGTATGATTTTCTACGATTTTAAGTGTAATTTGACAGCTCAACAGAGCATCGGTCGGCTTCAATATGCTTTTGGCGATGAAGCACCATGCAAGACGACTATTTATAGCTGGTTTTCAGAATTCAAGCGCGGTCGTGTCAATCTCAGTGACGAATCTCGTGATGGTCGCCCGTCCACCGCTGTGAACAACAAAAACATCGATGCTGTGCGCCGTATGATTGAAACAGACAGGCAGGTCATATCTCTGGCAAATTTAAAATTTAAATATTATTGAAGTTGGTGCCAAATATACACAGCAGGTAAAAATAATTTAAATTATTTTATACTTTTCAGTGATATTGAAGTCGGTTCAATTTAAAAAGAAAAAGATTTTACTTTAAACTTTTTAGTGATATTTTCATACATAAAGATTGAACCATCGAACACGGTAAAATGATCTAACATTATCGTCTACATAGTTTTACTTTTCATGCTTCTTCAGAAAAAAATATCCGGTCGTAATGAAATTTGCATGGAATCATCATAGTAGTTTACTCTCTCGAATAAAAAAATAATCATCGAAATCGGTTCATATTTGTCAGAGTAATTTAATGGAGAACATCAGTTTTATGGTTTTTACCAGATAAATTCTCCCACATCGTTCATGGTCCTCCAGGAAGTCCTTATCCGGCTGTGATAAAATTCATACAGATTCATTACAGTGATTTTTCTTTCGAATACAAAAATAATCATTGAAATTGGTAAATATTTGCCAGAGATATGACCTGCCTGTCTGTTTCAATCATACGGCGCACAGCATCGATGTTTTTGTTGTTCACAGCGGTGGACGGGCGACCATCACGAGATTCGTCACTGAGATTGACACGACCGCGCTTGAATTCTGAAAACCAGCTATAAATAGTCGTCTTGCATGGTGCTTCATCGCCAAAAGCATATTGAAGCCGACCGATGCTCTGTTGAGCTGTCAAATTACACTTAAAATCGTAGAAAATCATACTAAGAAAATTTTCCCGAGTTAAATCCATGTTAATGTAGACACGCAATTTTTAAAATGGCGCCACAATGTTAAAAAAATTGGCAGTCAGATGAAACAAACTGCATTCTATCGTTTCCCTTGACTTCGTCGAACTGGACTTTACGCTTGCGTTTCCTCTGCATATCATATGCATAGTTATTAACACCTGATTTTTCAACAGCTTTTGACTCGTAAAGATTAAAGGTACTGGGTTTCCTTAGGTCTTCTAGATAAGTTACTAAAGATTGATAGAGTTCAATAATAGTACCCAGTTCGATGTTGACAGATTGAAGGAACTTGTTAACTTTGTTGAACCTTTCCAAGATGTCATTCCAGACAAGAATCAAAAAGCTAGTTTCCATTCCCATCATCCAAGTTCCCAAGAGTGTAATGAATTCAGAAGATCTGAAGCTTTAGAGCGCGTAGATGGTTTTTCATTTGTATCATTGGCAATTATCTGAAGAGCTGCCATGACCTCATCACAGGATGAACATAGGCTTCGGCAGGTGTGAGCTCGAGTAAACCATCTTGTCTGAGAAAGACTCTTTAAGACTGGTCAAATTTGGTTTTAGTTCCGACAGCGAAATCTCTAATCTGAGTGTTGATGCCGAAAAAAATTTTACGATGATTGCAAAATACCGAAGAAAGACTAGCTTGACAAGACTCTGCCACACATGTTCGAACAAGATTCAGCGAATGAGCCGAACAGGGAAGGAAATCTATCAGAGAGTTCACTTATTTAATTCTCGCTTGAAGACCAGAATAGACACCCGACATATTACTAGCATTATCGTAAGACTGCCCCCGACAATCGGAGATATCCAAGTCGTGTCTTTTTGATGTGTCTAGGACGATTTTAGCCAGGTCTTCTGATTTATGGCCACAATTAGGAATGAATTCCAAAAATCGTTCGACAGGACATCCGTTTTCAGAGACATATAAATCATATATAAATCATCTTGTAATGTACATTTGCATGAGTGTAAACAAATGTTGGTAAACCAAATAAATAAAATAAATAAATAAAAGAATGCTGATGTACGTGGGAAATGTCCGGAGTAGAGTTAGAGAGACAGCTTGAATGAGTACATATTATCGTTTCAAGGCTTAAGAATATTTTCATTAAAGTTTTTTGATAAGGCAAGCCAGGCTTCTGAGCTTGTGTGCAGGTCCCGCCGCTGGAAATGCGGCCCCTAGGCTGGCTGGGCCCCTAGGCCAGGGCCTTGTAGGCCTAGGGGGAAATCCGGCTCTGGGTGTAAATCAAACCCAAGAACCAGTTGGTAGCGGCCAGGGTGTCTAACCACTAGACCAACATGCCCATCAAAAATAAACAGTAACCCGTGGGGTGTCCGGGTAAGAATAGCACTCTCCCATCTCCTCCCGTTGGGTGTCCGTAAGAGTGGACTAAGGGCAAAAAACAAAAAGACATCAGCGTCTTTCTATTGGATTATCTACCATCTATACTGCGATCTCCAAGCCGCCTGCCAAGCGTGGGTATTATGGCAACTCCTCTCTTCTAGGGGGAGGCCTTTGTTCAGCAGTGGACGATTTCAGCTGTTGATTATGATATTTATATACTTGGTACTTATACTTAACCATTAATTTTTTATTTTATTTAAAAAATGAACATCAGTTTTTAAAGGGTAACCTAATGCAACAGTGTGGTACCATAACATAATATATAAAAAAAAACTATTTAAAATTAAAAAAAAACCGACTTCAAAGTAAATTATCTAAAAAGCATAAAATAACGAAAATATATTGAAGTCGGTGCTAGCTAATCACGTTAACTAACACTATCACCAGCTGACACCGACTTCAATATATTTTCGTTATTTTATGCTTTTTAGATAATTTACTTACTTTGAAGTCGGTTTTTTTTAATAGTTAATTTAACACTTTTTAGTGACTTATTTTAACATGATAGGTACCAGCACTATCACGCAACTCGAACGGCTACGTTACAGAGTAACTTACTGAAAACATAAAAAGTTTATATCTCTTAAACTACTGGACCGATTTTGATGAAACTTGTACTCTATCCTAAGTTGAAAAATAATTTAAAAAGAATTTTCGAAATCGGACTTGTAGTTTCTGAGAAATCCGTGGACAAACATACATACATACATACCTACATACATACATACCTACATACATACATACATACCTACATACATACATACATACACTCATAAAATTTGGTAAATTTGTTTAGAAGCCCACATAGACTAACATATATTACGCATTTTTATCAATATTACATACATACGCGTCGAATAGAGAACCTTCTTTTTGAAGCCGGTTAATTACTTGTCCTGACTGACTGACTGACTGATTCATCAACGCACAGGCCAAAGCTGAAATTTGGACAGTAAGTAGGTTCTTCTTATGACGTAAACATCCACTAAGAAAGGTATTTTGAAAATTCGACTCCTAAAGGGGTTAAATGGGGTGTTTTCTTTTGTATGAAACTTTTTATTGTATGGTTCGATTGACTTGAAATTTACTGAAGAGATTCTCTAAATAAAATAAATCAATACGTGTTACGCAAATTTTCAAAAACAACCTGTGGGGGTGTGTGTTAGGGGGTTGGTAAACTCTGTAAAACAATTAGCGGGCGAAGCCGCAGGAAATCGCTAGTTACGTATAATGTCACTATTGTGAATTCATTCAGAGAACACTTATTTAATTGCATAGTTAAACGAACTGCAAATGTTGGTGCTGCAATTGATTATCCCCGTGTGCCTATACTTATTTGTTGATTGTGTTAGCAGATTGTCCTGCATCGCAGTGCAAACGTTGCGATTCTTTTGTTTTTGTTGTTTCTCGTTGTTTGAACAGCCCGCCAATCCCGCCATTTTGCTCTCGTTTGCTGCTATCTCGCCGTTTCCCGTCTGTTTTTGCGATTTTATTTGCTGAGCCGGTAATACTCTATATTTACCTCATTTATTGCTCTAATTAAGCGTAAATGTTTTCGGTAATCTGCCAGCCCAACACAGATGCTACCTGTGTTTTCAAATTTCTGCTCAATTTCTGCTGATAGCGTAGAATATAGATGTACTTATATGTTTTTAGGGTTCCATTTCTAAAAGGTAAATAAATAATTTAAAAAAAAAAAAACCGACTTCAAAGTAAATTATCTAAAAAGCATAAAATAACGAAAATATATTGAAGTCGGTGTCAGCTCGTGCTAGTCTTATTATTACCATAATGTGCTAGCACCGACTTCAATATATTTTCCCAAGATAGGTATCAGCCCCCCTAGACAATGTAACATTCTAAAAGCGTTATCGCTAATAGAAAGTATAAAAATGTATGAGAATGACATAAGTCATCGAAAAATCACGTGACAAATTGTAGGGAAATGACACCGTTAGCGAATGAAGAAATAGATTCGCTATGAAGCGATTGCATCTTGTCTAGGCCCTCAGCACTATCACGCAACTCGAACGTCTACGTTACAGTAACTTACTGAAAACATAAAAAGTGTATATCTCTTAAACTACTGGACCGATTTAGATGAAACTTGTACTCTACCCTAAGTTGAAAAATACTCTAACTATTACAAAAAGAATTTTTGAAATCGGACTTGCAGTTTCTGAGAAATCCGCGGACAAACCTACATACATACATACATATATACATACATACACTCATAAAATTTGGTAAATTTGTTTAGAAGCCCACATAGACTAACTATATTATTATTACTCATTTTTATTAATATTACATACATACGCGTCGAATAGAGAACCTTCTTTTTGAAGCCGGTAAAAAATGAACCTATATGGTGCGACTTTGTCTATTTTAGTGTTCCATACCTAAAAGGTAGAAAAGGAACCTTGATGGTCTGACTTAGTCTGTCTGTCTGGCACACCTACGTGTCACCTATATATTTCAGGAACCACTGATGATGACTTGCTAGGAGGTATACTCGGTGGTGGGTTCTTTGTGCAAGGAACCGTCCAGGCAGGTGCCATACCAGTATCAGATATTCATTCAGACACCAAGCAGCAGTGTGTAAGAATTTCGAACCCCATTAAAAAGAAAGTAAAAGAAAAAATAATTTTTCACTTGCGTTGAGGTTGGGTAAGTAAGATATAAAACTATTCTAAGTTTCAAATCGATAGCACCCGTGGTTCCTGAAACATATAGGTGTGACTGTCAGACCAGGGCCGGATCTAGGGGGGCACCGGCCCCGGGCGCCAGCTTCAGGGGGCGCCAAAATCATATCAAACCAAAGCATTTATTTTTGCAGAAAGCACTGTTACAATGGTGGTAGGTAATAATATACTTAATATGATTAAAAATAAAATAAATTAATAGTTTAAAAAACTAAAAATACAAGCTTTTTATGGTATACTTACTGCACTAAAAAGAAATAAATAAACGAACCTGTTATTTTTTTTCCTACCCCTTGTTTGTAATTAAGCATTATATTTAAGTGAAAAAGCGTGGGGCGCTTTTGCATTGTAAATGATTACAAATTATTGTCATGTAAATTAAAATACCTTGTCTACTTGAAATTTGACACAGAAAATTATGCTGTTATTCAGAAAAAGCGAATTTAGAATTTATTTTAACCTTTTTAGTCTAGAAATATTAGTTTAAAATATGAATAAACTACTTAGGCATTTTTCATTTATTCTAGTAGCTTGAGCGTAGGCAGCTTGTTGCTTAAATGAGTATGTGAAGTTTAAGAAAGCACTACGTATTTACCGTTTAAATGGTCAAAAGTACGCTAAAACCAATAGCTTCACAAGTAATATTCAAAGGTTCCGTTACCAACCTTCCAGGTCAATCAACAGGTCCATGTTATTAGGCAAAGTGAATAGAACTCGAAACATTAGGCGATCTCAAACTAGATGGATTTACTAGTAGCAATTCCTAGGTTCATTCAACTCAAGAACTCTTTAAGACAGATCAAACGAGCCCAAACGCGATATGTTTACTAGTAGCCATTCCAGAGTTCCGTCACCCACCTTCCAGTTCCATTATCAGGTCCTTATTATTGGGGAAAGTCAATAGAACTCTTTAAGACATATCAAACGAGCCCAGACTTAATAGGTTTACTAGTAGCCATTCCAGGGTCCCATCCACCTTCCAGCTCCATCATCAGGTCCTCATAATTGGAAAAAGTCAATAGAACTCTTTAAAACAAATCAGACAAACCCAAACACGATAGGTTTACTAGTAGCCATTCCAGAATTCCATCACCTGCCTTCCAGCTACATCATCAGATCCTCATAGTTGGGAAAAGTCAAAAGGACTATTTAAAACAAGCCAAACGAGCCCAAACTCGACAGGTTTACCAGTAGCCATTCTAGGCTCCATCATCCACCTTCCAGTTCCATCATCAGGTCCTCAATCATGGTCAAAGTGAATAAAACTCTTTAAAACAAATCAAATGAGACCAAAGTCGATGTGTTTACTAGTAGCCATTTCATGGTTCCTTTGAGGTCCATCATCAGATCGGCTCGATGATACCATATTAGTATGGTCACCGGATCTTGACACATGTGCAAAATTTCAAACGATTCGAACAGAAGTGGGTGAAATTGCGTCTCAAGATTCCATTACATTCCATACATACATACAGGTGAATCTAATAAAAACGTGTTAAAAACCTGCTCCACAAAGCGCTTAGCATACGGAAGCCTGGTTGGCTCACCTTCGTCTTGTAAGAAAAAGGCGCCACACAGGCCCACACCACAAGTGAGCTTGTGATGCCGATTTGAGATTTGAGTTATTATTATAAGCACTAGCTTATAATAGTAAAAAAAAAGTAAATTCTAAAAAAAAGTGTTCTAAGTAGGTAATTTCTTAAAACACTGAAGGGAGGGGCGTCTCTATCAAGTTTCTGCCCCGGTTCGAAAAAGTCGTAGATCCGGGGCTGAGTCAGACAGACGAAGTCAGACCATAAGGATTCCTTTTTTACCCTTTAGGTATGAAACCCTAAAACTATATTTTGTTCTAACGCTTAGATACATCAGTGAAATTGCAAAGAAACTCGTATTTACCGAGTAAAACCTTTTTAACTGTAATGTTTATTATCTATAAGCTGCAAAGCCGGCTAACGATAAACTAGGCAGGCAGGTATGTACACTTGCGGTCACGAACGGTGTACCATATTTACGACGATAATCGCTTTCACGAGCCGGCCCAAAATACATGCGGGCGGGGTAAGCGCACGGAACGTCATTCAAAAGATTTGTTCTGAAAACTGGTACAGCGTTCGTGTCCGCGATAGTACATGGTAAGTAGGTAGGTAGGTACATTTAATGGTTTTACACCCTGTTGAGCCGCAAAAGTGTAAAATAAATGCTTTTATCTTTAAATTAGGCCAGTAAATTCTATTGTTTTTGAGCTAAGCTTGCCCATTCAGAATCTAATAAGCTGTGTTTATGGACTAAGTATTTAAGAATTTCGTATACTTAACTGACTTTAAAAAAAGGGTATTCTGTATTCGACTCGTATGTCAGAAAAGTTGGTGATTTTTTAAACAGTAGGTATCATTTAGATACTTTTAAGATGATTTTAGTAGTTTAGTCTTAGTTCATTTATAAGTACGTAAGTACATATATTAGGTTATACTAGCTGACCCGTGCAGCTCCGCCCGCGCTTTTATTACATTTTGCTCCCCTTTTCTCCCTCCTCCCTAGATCTATCTCTCTCCATATCTCTCTCTCTCTTATAAAAAAAATCTAATTATATGCTCTTTCTCTCCTCTCTCTTTCCCCCTCCCGCTTCGGTTTCCGTCACACTCCCCCTCTTCCTACCCTGTTATCCCCTCTCTGAACCTTCTCCCCCTCTCTCTTCCACGAACTTGCTCCACCTAACTCCCCCGATCCCTCACCCCATCGCCCTCCTCGAATCCCCTCCCCTCTTTCTCCTCTCTTGCACCCTCCTCTCGTTCTATATATCCTCGTCAATCATGGTATCAGCGGCATTAAATATACTTTATGACCTATTCTCAGACCTCCCCGATATGCACACAAAATTTCATACATATCGGTTCACCCATCTATTTAATGACCTTGCCTTATGTAGCTTAACCTTAACCTAGCGGTATGAAATATACTGTATGACCTATTCTCAGACCTACCCGATATGCACACTTTCATACAAATCGGTTCACCCATCTATTTAATGACCTTACCTAACGTTGCTTAACCTTAACCTATCGGGATAAAAAGTATCCTATGTCCGTTTACTGGTTCTAAGCTACCTCCCCACCAATTTTCAGCCGAATCGGTTAGGCCGTTCTTGAGTTATAAATAGTGTAACTAACACGACTTTCTCTGATATAATATACTAGCTGACCCACGCAGCTCCGCCTGCGCTATTTTTACGTTAAACAAAACTTTTAATAACAGACATTCGCATCGAATACATAACCTCCTTTTTTGTAGTCGGTTAAAAACGGGGACCCACTTTTTACTTGCTCTCCGAAGCACAGACCCGTTTAGTTCAAATGGCGTTAAACGGTCACCCATCTAATTAATGACCTTACCAAACGTTGCTTAACCCGATCGATTACAAAACCTTGATAATAACTCTCTATGAGTGTTCCCTTACTAATATGTATTATATTATAAAGAAAAATTGATAAAATCGGACCAAGCGTATAACCAAGTACCCATTTTGACTTTAATCCCCTCTCCCAAAAGAACCGTGCTAGATTACGGGATAAAAAGTATCCTATGTCCTACCTCGTAGTAAGATCTCAAATCATGCCAAGTTTCATTTGAATCCATTCAGTAGTTTCGGCGTGATGCTCAGCCGTGATACAGACAGACAGACAGACAAAAATTTGAAAAATTACTTTTTCCGCCTCAGTATCGGTTATGGAATGCCCTCCAAATATAATTTTCAAAATATCTTCAACTAGCTGACCCGCGCAGCTCCGCCCGCGCTTTAATTACATTTTGCTCCCCTTTTGTCCCTACTTCCTTGATTTGTCTCTCTCCATCTCTCTCTCTCTTATACTAAAAATCTAATTCTATGCTATTTCTCTCCCCTCCCGCTTCGGTCCCCGTCACACTTCCCCTCTTCCTCTCCCCGTTGTCCTCTCTGAACCCTCTCCCTCCTCTCTCTTTTCCCAACTTGCTCCCTCTCACTCCCCCCCCCCCCCTTGCTCCACCTAACTCCTCCGATCACTCACTCCATCACAGACCTACCCACAAAATTTCATACATATCGGTTCACCCGACTCTCGTGCACGTAACTCAGAGGTTCTCAGATTTTGTTGCGCAAGGCGTTGCGAACGTTCGACACTCGACTCTCGTGCGCGTACCTGAGAGTTTCTCTGATTTTGTTCAGCAAGTCGTTGTGAACGTTCAGGTGAAGATTCTCCCATACGACGTATTCTTGCTGCCCGTGCTTGATAACTATGTTTAGAAAGTTGAGACCTGGCTCTCTTAGGCATTTTCAAATGTTTAAGAAAATGCTAATAGCGTGTAATATTCTAGCTCTGAAAAGAACTGTTGTTTAGCCCTGAAAAGAACTGTTGGTTAGCCCTTTAAAGAACTGTTGGTTACCCCTGAAAAAATCTGTTGGTTAGCCCTGAAAAGAACTGTTGATTAGCTCTGAGAAGAACTGTTGTTTAGCTCTGAGAAGAACTTTTGCGTAGGTGTAGTTTTAAGAAAGAAATCTAAAAAAAAATCGCACGAAAATTATTAGAATTCGCGCACGACCGCTGCTGCGTAGGGAGCCGACCTCGCGTCTGAGCCGCGTGGGTACCTTAGGGGTCGTCCATTAATCACGTGATGTTTTTTAGCAACTTTTTAACCCCTCCTGGTGATATGTGGTGAGGTTTTAAACTAACCCCCCCAACAACCAAAATCACGTGTATTTTTTTGTGCAAACTATATCGAAATTTTCGGAGTATTATCTTTAAATACAGGTAACTGATTAAATGTTGAAGGGGAAGTCGTTGCTGGCAACGGTGAGTCAAGGCCACGTGCCGCTGTTTGGTTTAGAAATCGTGCATTCAATGAAAAATAAATACACGTGATGTCTCATTATACCCCTCCCCCGTCCTGGTGATATTTCGTGATTTTTTCGGAACCCCTTTCGAGCCTCACGTGATTAATGGACGACCCCTTACTCATAGATCTAAACTCCCCTCCCGCATGCGCACCCCCGCCTTGGTGACGCTCACTTCGCAACGGGCCGTGCAGCAGAAATCTTTTAATTTATAAGCAGTAATATATTAATTTCGCCATAACTTCAAAAACAAATGTCCAATTTTAATCATTCAAAGACCAAATATTATCTACATAAACTGTACTTAATGATGAAATAATTTATTTTGATAAGGATTAATAGCATGAGTAAAATAAATGCGTTTAAATGTAGTCCAAACAAAATTCAAGATTTTTAAATAAAAAAAATGGTTGTTGGGCCTCACTCGACATAGATACGCGCGTGTGCTGCGGACTTTTTTGTAGATATTTATAAGATCTACAATTAATTAGAACATTTTATGGTTCTATCTTTTATAGTTTAGGCAGCGTACGCAAAATAAGTAACTTTTCTGGTTGATTTTTTACACCTAAAACCCAAATATCTTACGGAACCCTATTTTTTCCAAAATAAAATTTAGCCTATGTTACTCGTGGATAATGTAGCTTTAGAATGGTGAAAGAATTTTTAAAAACGGTCCAGTAGTTTTTGAGCCTATTCATTACAACCAAACAAACAAAGTTTTCCTCTTTATAATATTAGTGTAGATAGATTAAAGTTCTATAGTTATTGTATGTTCAATTTCACCAATAGATGGCGCTGTTCATAATGTAAATCACGCTAACATCGTAAATTACTGTCTAATGATATTCGATAATGAAAGTTTTAAGTTTTCCGCATCTTTTATTGTTGCGACTGTAATACATACATAATCTAGTTTGGATCCGCTCCGGATTTACAGATTTTAACTTTTCAAAGATATAATGTCATATTGTTATCAGCAAAGTACTTAGAACAATACAGAAATCTAATGAAATAAAGTACCGGACCGGCTTACCCTTTACAAAAATTGACCCTTCGCCAATGCCATATCTTATGCAAACTAAATTTCTATTCAGTCCCTATTGTACATAGCGTAATAATACATATCTTAATGATTAACTGATCAGTCTATAATTACCCTATTCACATACAATGGAAATTACGTGGTAATATGTGCAAGTAATGTTTCACTGCTTAGCCCCTATGAAACATAGCGTGATGTTTTATATACCAACCAACCTTGACTTCTACACAACACATCGGTGAAAGTCCTATCAAAATCCATCCACGGGTTTTCAAGTGATACCTGGACGAACAGAACGACAGACAGACAGACAGACAGACCGACAGACAGACAGACAGACAGACAATAATTCCAAAAAAAATTTTTTTGGCCTCTATGTCGATAGTATAGTATTAGAAATTTTGGAAAAATATTCAATGTACAGAAAAAGTGCTCTTTGAGTTTTATTATAGTACTAGCTGACCCACGCAGCTCCGCCTGCGCTATTTTTACGTTAAACAAAACTTTTAATAACAGACATTCGCATCGAATACATAACCTCCTTTTTTGTAGTCGGTTAAAAACGGGGACCCACTTTTTACTTGCTCTCCGAAGCACAGACCCGTTTAGTTCAAATGGCGTTAAACGGTCACCCATCTAATTAATGACCTTACCAAACGTTGCTTAACCCGATCGATTACAAAACCTTGATAATAACTCTCTATGAGTGTTCCCTTACTAATATGTATTATATTATAAAGAAAAATTGATAAAATCGGACCAAGCGTATAACCAAGTACCCATTTTGACTTTAATCCCCTCTCCCAAAAGAACCGTGCTAGATTACGGGATAAAAAGTATCCTATGTCCTACCTCGTAGTAAGATCTCAAATCATGCCAAGTTTCATTTGAATCCATTCAGTAGTTTCGGCGTGATGCTCAGCCGTGATACAGACAGACAGACAGACAAAAATTTGAAAAATTACTTTTTCCGCCTCAGTATCGGTTATGGAATGCCCTCCAAATATAATTTTCAAAATATCTTCAACTAGCTGACCCGCGCAGCTCCGCCCGCGCTTTAATTACATTTTGCTCCCCTTTTGTCCCTACTTCCTTGATTTGTCTCTCTCCATCTCTCTCTCTCTTATACTAAAAATCTAATTCTATGCTATTTCTCTCCCCTCCCGCTTCGGTCCCCGTCACACTTCCCCTCTTCCTCTCCCCGTTGTCCTCTCTGAACCCTCTCCCTCCTCTCTCTTTTCCCAACTTGCTCCCTCTCACTCCCCCCCCCCCCCTTGCTCCACCTAACTCCTCCGATCACTCACTCCATCACAGACCTACCCACAAAATTTCATACATATCGGTTCACCCGACTCTCGTGCACGTAACTCCGAGGTTCTCAGATTTTGTTGCGCAAGGCGTTGCGAACGTTCGACACTCGACTCTCGTGCGCGTACCTGAGAGTTTCTCTGATTTTGTTCAGCAAGTCGTTGTGAACGTTCAGGTGAAGATTCTCCCATACGACGTATTCTTGCTGCCCGTGCTTGATAACTATGTTTAGAAAGTTGAGACCTGGCTCTCTTAGGCATTTTCAAATGTTTAAGAAAATGCTAATAGCGTGTAATATTCTAGCTCTGAAAAGAACTGTTGTTTAGCCCTGAAAAGAACTGTTGGTTAGCCCTTTAAAGAACTGTTGGTTACCCCTGAAAAAATCTGTTGGTTAGCCCTGAAAAGAACTGTTGATTAGCTCTGAGAAGAACTGTTGTTTAGCTCTGAGAAGAACTTTTGCGTAGGTGTAGTTTTAAGAAAGAAATCTAAAAAAAAATCGCACGAAAATTATTAGAATTCGCGCACGACCGCTGCTGCGTAGGGAGCCGACCTCGCGTCTGAGCCGCGTGGGTACCTTAGGGGTCGTCCATTAATCACGTGATGTTTTTTAGCAACTTTTTAACCCCTCCTGGTGATATGTGGTGAGGTTTTAAACTAACCCCCCCAACAACCAAAATCACGTGTATTTTTTTGTGCAAACTATATCGAAATTTTCGGAGTATTATCTTTAAATACAGGTAACTGATTAAATGTTGAAGGGGAAGTCGTTGCTGGCAACGGTGAGTCAAGGCCACGTGCCGCTGTTTGGTTTAGAAATCGTGCATTCAATGAAAAATAAATACACGTGATGTCTCATTATACCCCTCCCCCGTCCTGGTGATATTTCGTGATTTTTTCGGAACCCCTTTCGAGCCTCACGTGATTAATGGACGACCCCTTACTCATAGATCTAAACTCCCCTCCCGCATGCGCACCCCCGCCTTGGTGACGCTCACTTCGCAACGGGCCGTGCAGCAGAAATCTTTTAATTTATAAGCAGTAATATATTAATTTCGCCATAACTTCAAAAACAAATGTCCAATTTTAATCATTCAGAGACCAAATATTATCTACATAAACTGTACTTAATGATGAAATAATTTATTTTGATAAGGATTAATAGCATGAGTAAAATAAATGCGTTTAAATGTAGTCCAAACAAAATTCAAGATTTTTAAATAAAAAAAATGGTTGTTGGGCCTCACTCGACATAGATACGCGCGTGTGCTGCGGACTTTTTTGTAGATATTTATAAGATCTACAATTAATTAGAACATTTTATGGTTCTATCTTTTATAGTTTAGGCAGCGTACGCAAAATAAGTAACTTTTCTGGTTGATTTTTTACACCTAAAACCCAAATATCTTACGGAACCCTATTTTTTCCAAAATAAAATTTAGCCTATGTTACTCGTGGATAATGTAGCTTTAGAATGGTGAAAGAATTTTTAAAAACGGTCCAGTAGTTTTTGAGCCTATTCATTACAACCAAACAAACAAAGTTTTCCTCTTTATAATATTAGTGTAGATGTACAGAATTGGACCTGTTACAGTTTTATTATAAGTATAGATAGATTTGGTACCGCCTTTATTATATTATCTTACAATTTTCGGTCTATTTCAAGTCTTAAGTTTTTTTTATCTTTTATACCCAAATATAGTACAGGTTAAAATAAATGTGTTTACCTAAATATTTATATACCTACTTACGTAAATTATTCAACGGTTTTTTTACTTTTGAAATAAAATACGGACTTTTGTATTGCACATGAAATTTATTGCAAGTTAACAGTTAGCGAATAATACAATATTACAATGTATTTTATTTACTGATTATTTTACATAATACATAATAGATATGTTAGTAACTAAGTAAGTATATATAATGATACACAACAGAGAAATGTGTGTGTATATAAATAAATAAAGTTGTTAGTAATAAAAAGGTTAAATACATAATATATATTTTAAAATATACATATACTTACATGTAATATTTTATTATACGAAGCCGTCACTTATATTTAAGTATATACCAACGTGGCAATTAACAATTAATTCTTAAATAGCAAATTACACCACTTTCGTTTAAGACGTCACATTGGGAATGGAAAACATGGAATAATTCTAAAATATTTAAAGTGCCCAAAAAATTGATAGATCCACTTTAAACAATTAATTCTTCTACTTCTGTCATGCTCTAACTTACATAACATTGAAATAATGTAACATTAGCATTGTGTAGTTTAGTAGGTACCGTACAATCCTTTGTAACAACAAAGTTTCCACTACACACATCAAAAGTGTCTAGGGATCAACATATATTTTTGCAATAACTTTTCTCCTGATTGATATTAATTAAAATTTTCTTTAAGGATTCATCAAATAAAGTGTTTTCGTTTGTCACAGTAACGATAAACCAAGTCACCTTTGCATTAATAAAGAAATTTGCCATTTTCCTAATAAAGGGATTTTTGACATTTGAACCACTAACACAAAAGTTCGAAAAAAAGACTGAAATAACAGTTTTCTTTAAAATTTTATTGGGTAACTTAAACAATTAATAATCCGTGTTTCTACCGCGAACACTAACAACACAAGAACATCGGTTTGGCATACTCAAAATGAGTTCATCCAAATCACGCTGTGGAATGGCCGCCCATGTTCGTTGCAACAACAAAAAAAGGTCTTCTTGCGACTGGATACCCTCCATATTCGGCAGAGCTCTTCTCTGTAGCATATCCCATGCATGCTCAATCGGGTTCAAGTCTGGCGACTGAGCAGGCCAGGGCAGGACATTGATGTTAGCTGCGGCGAGAGTCTGTCTTACAACTCTTGCGGTGTGCGGTCGTGCATTATCATGCATTAATTGAAATAAGGGACCGATTTGCACTTGTAGAGGAACGATGACGTCTGATACAATCGTCTCAGCATAAATTTGAGCGTTGAGGTTGCCTCTGATCCAAATCAACTCAGTTCTTCCGCCGATCCAAATACCCGCCCATACCATGATGGTTCCACCACTATAAGGATGGACTTCCTGGCAGGATTTTAATCGCTGTTGGCGTCCAGGGGTTCTCCAGTGTCGTATACGTCTTGTATCCGGTCTCATACCAAAACGAGACTCATCAGAAAAGCACACGAAACGCCATTGTTCTTCTGCCCAATTTCTGTGTTCAAGAGCCCATTGATATCGAATCCTACGATTGTGCATTGCTATAGGTGGTACCCGTAACGCTCAAATTTATGCTGAGACGATTGTATCAGACGTCATCGTTCCTCTACAAGTGCAAATCGGTCCCTTATTTCAGTTAATGCATGATAATGCACGACCGCACACCGCAAGAGTTGTAAGACAGACTCTCGCCGCAGCTAACATCAATGTCCTGCCCTGGCCTGCTCAGTCGCCAGACTTGAACCCGATTGAGCATGCATGGGATATGCTACAGAGAAGAGCTCTGCCGAATATGGAGGGTATCCAGTCGCAAGAAGACCTTTTTTTGTTGTTGCAACGAACATGGGCGGCCATTCCACAGCGTGATTTGGATGAACTCATTTTGAGTATGCCAAACCGATGTTCTTGTGTTGTTAGTGTTCGCGGTAGAAACACGGATTATTAATTGTTTAAGTTACCCAATAAAATTTTAAAGAAAACTGTTATTTCAGTCTTTTTTTCGAACTTTTGTGTTAGTGGTTCAAATGTCAAAAATCCCTTTATTAGGAAAATGGCAAATTTCTTTATTAATGCAAAGGTGACTCGGTTTATCGTTACTGTGACAAACGAAAACACTTTATTTGATGAATCCTTAAAGAAAATTTTAATTAATATCAATCAGGAGAAAAGTTATTGCAAAAATATATGTTGATCCCTAGACACTTTTGATGTGTGTATTTTCCACTATAAACTCTATTAAATAAAATATAACATGAGTAGGAATTCATTAAGGCAGGTTACACAATTTATTTAAGTATAATTCATTTACACTAATAAGCTAGTTTTTTTTTTACAAACAGGTATTTGTGGCGAAATTTGCTAAATTTAGATAAACATTAGTAAACTTAACCTACATTCAGGTGACTATCGTTCGAGTTATTTTAGTAGGTATTCAAAAATACTGGACCGTATGTATTACTAGACTTATAGATGGAGTTTGATAGACATTTGCACTAAGTAGATTCCTTTCTGGTAAAGGAATTCTGTGTCAATTGTTGATTATAATATCGAATGCTAGTCACCTGGAGCTAATGAATCTCCTACACGATGCATTTGGCAGAAACCGGGAATGTAGAGCTCTTGAAACTTTGCTACAGAAATATAGCAACAAGCCTGCGGATGAAAGACCGCCGCGAGATCCCAGCTGATGTGTAGGAGCTTCCGTTTCTGTCGGGCACAGCACTCGATCGAATATTTAATGGTATGCAGATATGATGTCGCTGATTGTGTAGTTTGTTTGTTGTGACTGGAAATAAATGAAATGTCTTATTAGCAAACAGAAGTAACACCCTGTTTTTCTTTACAAAATCAAAATTGTAATTACAAATGTATGAACACAGGAGTGATGGCTCACTGATGGCCAGCCAAAGACAATTGGCAAGGTTGTACCTATAGGTTATTATTGAACTCTACCAATTATCTTTAGCATAACAAGGTGCGCAGATTCGATCTGGTCTTTGTGCGATTGTTACTAGCTTTCGGTGAAGGAAAACATCGTGAGGAAACCTGCGTGTTTGTGAAAGCCTAACTAGCTTTCGAATGACGTGGAAAGTACGCCAACCCGCACTTGGTGAGCGTAGTAGACTATTGCCGAAGCCCCTTCACCTTGAAGGGAGGCCCGTGCACAACAGTGGTACATAAACATTCATATCAGACAAATTAACATAAAATAATAAAATCTAATAAATTATACCTTATTATTAAATTATTATTATTATTATTTAATAATTTATTATTATTATTTAATAAATTATTATTATCATTTAATAATTTATTATTAATACATTATATTATTACCTGACTATTATTTTCTATAAAGTCTCCATTCGACATCCATTCCGTGATCATTACTTTTTCATTGTCCGCTATAACGAAAAAAAATGCGTAAATCAAAATATAACAAAAAATAATAAACAGGTAGCAAAAATTAGATTAAGCTTTTGGCTGACTTACATAACAAGTCCAACGTCGGTTGTAGTAGTGGTAAAATATCACAATCGTTTTGCAAAATCTGTTCAGGCGCGTCCGTATAAAAAGTTGGAGCTAGATCTGTTAGCTCATGTTTTGTATTGTGCGTCTGTTCATCTACGCTTTCAAGTTGCGTCGTTTGGATCACGAGAGGAGGTTCCGGTTCCGGTGATGTTATCGCTGGGATGGTGATTAACGATTGAGCTAATGTCTCCATATAGTATGGCGCCGGGTTAACACAGTTGGATCCATCTCCATTCCACGTCGTCGCAACCTCGGTTCCCGTTTGATCCGTATTATATATCTCGTGGTACAGTTGTGAGTACATCTCTATTTGTGCTGGAGTACTCGCATGATGTTGTTCTTCGTCGATCTCTAACGGGAATTCAGGACTCATTCGAATTATGTATTGCGGGTCTGGGACCA
The DNA here is from genome assembly GCA_911728495.1 of Furcula furcula. Taxonomy (NCBI): domain Eukaryota; kingdom Metazoa; phylum Arthropoda; class Insecta; order Lepidoptera; family Notodontidae; genus Furcula; species Furcula furcula. The sequence goes on from OU452262.1 coordinate 10,304,387, forward strand.
TCTCTGGCTGTGGGCTTTGAGATTCGATGCCGGAGTCTGTGACGTCAGACCACTGTCCCATTTGTAGTTTCGCACGCTTCCTTTGTTGCATGGAATTGGATGCCCTTTTGCGTTTTTTATTCTGCAATTAATCGCATATTAATAAACGTATGAGTAATAGAATAATAATTTAATTTAACCGTTTAACCATATGAATAAATACGTACATTTTTTTCTTCTTGAAATTGAACATCATTTTGCGTTGTGAATATTTTTGTCGTGATAAGCTCGTCCTGTAAATAAAAAAATATTATATAAAACACACACCGAAGTACTGGGTAATATAGTAATGTAAGGCCTAAATGGAAGGTCTATTGGCCTAAGATCACTTAGTCTTAGGTGAAGAGAGGCAATGCAACTGTCTATGGCCGGATGTGGCGCTTATCACCAGGCCAAAGTCCTACTCTATCCTAACAAAAACAAAAATAGATAAAAAAATTAGCATCTACTCACATAATTTTCTTCGTCAAAAAGTTCCAAGCTTTCGTTATCGAGACCCAAACGACTTTGTAGCGAGGCAACTGTAACAAAAAATCTAATAAGTAACTATGCAAACATTTCAAACTCAGAAGATGTTATAAACAAAATTACTGCTTACTTTGCGATTCTAAATTACAGTTGATTTGTTGTAAGTCTTCTATGTTGTCGGTTTTTCTTTCTGTCGCTCTCTGTATTTGGCTTATTGCTGTAGCCAGCAGGTCCGCGTGACAGATCTAGAAAGAAAAATAATCTTTAAACTACAGACAATAAAATCGTAAATAACCCGCAATATTATCCGTAAAATTAGTTTTATTCGACTATTTTTTTTATTAAACCTATTTCAAACAATTCGAACGTGTAGAAGTGGGTGAAAATTGAGTCGCAAGAGTCCACCCAATCAAATTATATACAAGCTAAATAGAAGCTTTTAAAAATGTTAACTTACGTCTGGTTTACATCCAACCGCCTCCGCGAGCTGCGTCAACGCCTCAGCGGTCTCATTGCGCCTCTCTCTCTCATATTGTGCATTTCGGGCACGACGTTCCTCCTTTAAATACGGTTATTATTAATTTATTGGACATACAACACACATTCATGAAATACTTAAGAACTGCTGTCAAATATGATAATAATAGGCATTCAAAGTCGCGCCCTTAAGGGTTATTTTTATAACCTTTTACGTACGGAACCCCAAACAGGATCAAATTAAATGGACAGACGCGCATAATCATACATTTTATCAGGTGATATTTAGTGTCCATTCTAGCGTAGGCTGAATTAACTTAAACATACATAAATTTGTGTTCCACTAACCAATGAGAGAGGAACTCTGTTTTTCCCAGCAGGTCTCCCGCGCCTTCTTAGTGGTGCGTTTTGCTCTGACGTCATCTAAAATAAAATTTAAAACATAAGTAAGAATACATTTCAGTAGTAATTCATATTTTATTAAATTAAATAAAAATTACTTACTCTGTTCGATAATTGTTTAGATATTTCACTTAAACACTTTTCTTTCTATCTAGGTACTATTTTTCGCTAAACCAAATCCACAATTGTCACTTCTCTCATTAATCACAAACAGGGTAATGAATAAGTGATATTTAAGTGAAGCTTTATATACCTGCGCGCGCGCACGCACCCCCGGGTAAGGGGTGGAGCTTATGTACTTCACAGTCATTGGCCGATACTCTTGTATTGTTTTAGGATTATTATTAATAAGTAACGTAGCAAGAATATTATAAGATGCCACAAAATACGTATTTAGAAATTAGAGGTGATTTGTAAATACGTATTTTGTAATATCGATAATTACTACGTACGTATTAGGTTAATTATTAATCTGGGAAGTTATATTAGGTATAATTTATTTTTTCAGTTCCCACGATTTCTATTTTAATACAAGTACTTCGTGAAGGACCTGTAAATAACTCTCTAATCTATAGTATAGGTCTGTATAAATTAATTTATTAAATAACCGCTGCCATAAGAATAAGGATATATAAACATATTTTTGTAGAACCGAGTAGGTTCTAAGTACTATTTAATTATGTCAACGTAGGCATATATTTATATTACAAAAATATAAAACAAAATTTATCATGTGATCTCTACAAAAAATATTATAGGTATCACATAGGTATATTTTTGTTCTTAACTTTAAACTTATTAAAGAACCATCCTATTAATTAAATGATGACATTTATATGTAACTAATAAGTGTGTATTAGATATAACCAACTTGCAAGACACTTAACTAAGTATAATTACTCCTAACCTTATTACCGAATGAACTACATATAATATCCTGGGATAATTCACACACGGTCATCTGATCCCAAACTAGGCAGAGCCTGTACTATGGAAACCAGACAACTGATACTAATACATATATACTTTTTTTGTAAATACATACTTATATAGATAAAACACCCAGACACTTGGTGGGAATCGAACCCACGACCTGTTGGGTAGCAGACAGGGTCACTAACCATTAGACCAACGGGCCCGTCAAAATCTTATACGAAAGTTTAATAGTTCATTCGCTTCATAGTGGTCACCTATAAGAGTTTTCCCTAATAAACCTTATTAAACATTTAGCTTTATATTTTACAGCATGATGGTTGTCACAAAAAATCTCTATGTTAAATAATTTTATTAAGATCAGACAATTATTATGAAAATAAATAATATCTATAGGTAAATTAAAAATAGATCACTGTTTTATTATTGTCAGCTATACAGTAAGAGAAAGTCATGCTTTTTTTTTTACGCGGGGGAAATCTTCCAAAGATCCCCGGGAGCTGTGGGGCTAGACCGGGGTATGTGGGATTCTTTCCCACTAAAACCCCCGCGGCTGTCGCATCGGCACATGAGAGGGGAAACCCCAGGACTCTCCGGTGGGATCTGCACCAGGGGCCTTGCCTTTGAGCCCGCCGCCGGGGGGCGCATTGTAGCCCCCCGGGAAGCCGAAATTGATCAAGCTTAACTCAATTTTGAGTTTTCTTACATGATGTTAATAGTGGAAATACTATCAAATCACATGCGTCATACGTTCTACTACAATGTATATAGTAGATACATTTAGTGTTCACCTATTCTGTAGATACATCGATTTTATGATCGTAGCAACTTTGCTACGAGAGCTACACGACGATCGTATACTTGCTACGAATTTGTAGCAATTCGTATCAATGTTGGTGTTTAATTATGATATTAATTATATTTATTGTATTAAGCATATGTTAGGTTTTACGACTCCGGTGATTAATATTATACATTTGTTCAATTATGATGTTCATAATTGAACATCATCACGCTCTCGAAAAGGTTCGAGGTTAGGCTGCATTCGGTATCTGGGTGTTAGCTATCAACTTACTCGTAAGTATAAGGTATAATTAAAATATTATGATGTGTTTTTATCAATTTTCTGATACTATGCATAGTATAGGATGCGCCTAGTTTGGGTTTAAAATGCCGTGTGTCTATTGTCCTAGGATATTATTATAACATTCCAACGTTCGTGTGCTTTCACGACAGGTATTTATTTGCCAGAAACTCGGACAACTGATTGACGTAAACTAAAGAAGATTAACTCTTAAAGTTTAGCTCGATGAATGAATGACAACCACATATTTTAGTCGGCATTACACAATAATGCTTATTCAATTATTAAATACAATAAAAACAATAATGAGCAATATAAAACTTAAAAAGAACATAATTTATTGCTATGTCTAAAAAGATATTTCCAAATATTTTATTTAACACCCTAATTAGCACAATGTATACTATCAGCGTCACTACCTGCCCCAGCCACTGTATAATACGCCTTAATGATGCGATAATCCGCACAAAGTATTCCGCCTTTAATTTGAGGGCTATTGTTTAACGGATTAACAAAGAGCGCTAATCGGTTGCAAATATTGTATTTTTTAATATTATTAGTGTTGATATTTTTTAAGGATTAAGAGGTGTTGCATTTGCATGAGTCAAGATTTAGTCGCATTCTGTAATATATATAACTTTATTTTCTGGGAACTTGGTGCCCAGGCAGAGTAGCTTACAGTGGGAGGGTTAAAAATAATTATATAATGGATTGATCAGTATCAGTATCAGATGAGATCACGAGTTTTTTTTCAGACAGAATGTTACATGACAGTGCAAAGAATATATTAAAAACAAATTTAAAAATATACTTATTACAGGTTGCCAGTGCTTTGATGTGAATACTCAACGTAGGTTATAAGAAATTTAATACGCAGTTTTTTTACCTAATAACGGAGAAACGTAAAACGTGTGATACACAATTGATTAGGTACGCTAGGGTACAGCAATTTTTATTGTAAGGTTATTTTTTAGTACATTTTTAAACATAAAATCACGCCTTTTTCCCGTAGGGGTAGGCAGAGACCATGGGCCGCTTTTCGCCCCCGTGAGAAACGAGACGTGATGGGTGGCGAACCACATTGCCGGCATTTTGGTTAATTAAATTATTTTTTATTTTTAAACATACATATTATATGTAATTATAGAGACATGTTACTTTATCAATATAATATATAAATACATATGTAACCATAGTTCTAAATAAATGTTATTATAGTAATAAAAATAATAATAATAATCTGTTACAATCCACACACTGTCATCTGATTCCAAACTAGGCAGAGCCTGTACTATGGAAACCAGACAACTGATACTAATACTTATATACTTTTTTTTTACTTATATATAAAAGCACCCAGACACTTGGTGGCAGTAATAATTATCAATCGGACAAGTTTAACCTATACGTAAGTGGTTAGAGACCATTATAATATTATGTTGAACGAGATAGATTATTTATACTTCGCTTGTATCGTGGCGTTATATCAATAGACGTCAGCTGGAGGCTGTAGGGAGCTTTTTCTCCGATAGCATTATCGGTTCGTTAGCGGAGGACGCGAGCTCGCGCGCCTCCAGCACGTATTATGTGCGCGGTACAAATTATAAGCGTGTGGGCGTGAAGCTAAAAGGAGGATTTTCTAACCGAGTGATGTGTGATGTTCGGTCAGGGCCGAAGCCTTCAACGGCTGATGTTGGATGTTCTATACAGGGAGGATTTTTGTCAGCAAGGTCACGGTACCTTAACCGTTGTAGTTACAGGAAAACATTCCTAGTTGCATGGATTGCAATCCATAACTTTTTAATATATTATGAACTGCAAACAGACTGGAAAAAATATACAGTCAGCAAATAAAATCTCATCATCATCGACATCAGTAGACCCTCAGAACCCCTCCCTTCCCCTCCCTTCTGCCATAATCCCCACGCTTGGCAGTCGTCTTGGAGAACGCAGTATATACCACCTATACTGCGTTCTCCAAGATAATTCAATAGAAAGACGCTGCTGCCCGTCTTCTTGTTTTCCCTTAGTCGCCTCCTACGGACACCCAACGCACATAGGGGTATTTTGCCAATCTTGCCGGTCAAAAGTCCATTTCTTAGAACTTGCCTCAGGTCCAAAAAAAATAGTTATTATTATTGACAGATAACTAGAGAACAATAGGCCACCCTCCCCGTTTTCTTATCAGATGCGCCTGCACAGTGATTTTAGTCGGAACTTTACCATCGCTCAAGTGCACGTATTTTTCTCGACGGTCCCAGTTTGACTTTCTCAGTTCAATTTTAAATATTATTTTTTCAAGTGAATGTTTTGAAGTTATAGTATTGGTTTTAGATAAAGCAGGTAAGGATCCGTATTTTTATTATATTGAACTGTATTAGGCATTACTGAAACATTGAATTTTATTTTTTCTAAAAGAGGTTTAAATTTATTAAATTTTTGATCATTTTTTTAAACATAAAAAGGGTTTTGTTATACTTCAGGGTCCGTCCGAGTTATTATTTTATATTTTTTAGCTAGCTGATAGTTCTTACAACAAATTAATGGCAAAAGACCTTGCGCATATTTGCAGTTTTTTGAGTTTTGATTGAAAAACTAACGAAAGAAAAAAGTAACCTATTTTTGTATGTCACTTTACCACGTTTTATTTGGTTTTAGGTTCGTCAAGTGGCTCCAGTGATCAAAGTAGTAATCCGCAAATATCTATACGACAAAATGCAAGAGCAACAATTGCCTAATTTTGAAGAAAAGTTGATATATTTGGAAAATTACTTGTTGTCTTGCGAAGACTTTTCGATGAAGAATTAAGAAATTTAAAACAATGTTTCATATTTGGAAAATTACTTGTTGTCTTGCGAAGACTTTTTGATGAAGAATTAAAAAATTAAAACAAAGTTTCTCGTATATTAATTCAGAATTGAGGCAAAGATGGAAAAAAGCAAACGGAAAAGAATCATTTTCTTCAAAGTAATGACGAATGGTTGAAAAAAACATTCGAAATACCCATAGTGCAACAACAGAGATCTGGTCGACCATTGAAATTTTTCACAGAATTAAGTGAAAGAAGAGTTATGACTGAATTACGGATCGCGATAGGTGAAGGCATGTAATGCACGCTGCACCAATAAAACTAAATACATCTGGACACAAATATGCTTCATATATATTAAGGCATATAACCGAATCTCCAACGAGAGCTACAAAGCTTAAGAAAGCTTATGAAATAGTTCAGAATGCGAATCTGACCCTGTTGTGTGCACTTGCTATTTTTGTAGAAGCTGACTTCTCTCGGCGCCAATATGAAATTATTAGAAGTGCCTCTAAGAAGATATACCTACCCCAGGTACAGTCTCTTTCAAAAAGAAAAAAAGATTGCTATCCGCCTGAGGATTCGTTTCATCACTGAAATATTAGCTCAAGTAAATCTTGATGATTTGTTAAACCACACGGCAACAAGATTACTTCCTTAATTGAGGAAAATGATGAAGAGTCATAGTTATAATAATTAAGTTAGTGATATTAAAAAAATATCAAGCCTAATCAAAATATAAATTATAATTTTTGTATTTTTATTTTTTACTATTCTAATCAACCTCCTTATAATCTTCTTTTTATTGGAAAGCACTTATTATAGCTGTACACCTATCGAAAAATCAGTAGAAGTAAATAAATCGAAAAAAATAATTATGACCGGATAGATTAGCAAAATACCCGTATGTGCAACGGTAGGAAATGGTAGGGTGCTATTCTTACCCGGACACCCCACGGGTCATAAAAAAATTAGACGAGGATAATTTATATAATTGCCCAAAAATTGCCTGTAGATTTGTTACTCCCGCCGTCACCTATGAATTGGTCTACACAGGTGAGCGAGTATCGCCATAGAGATACGTATTGCTTTCGTTCGCATTCGTTGCAGTTGTCGTATTGCTAACAAGCATCCCGACGAGACCCTTGTACATTTTCCTTACTACTTACCGTGTGTTGTTTCGTCCAACGTTACATCCGTTTTGTAGTTTCGACTTTTAGCAATAAAACATTTAAAGTTTTCCAACTCGATTCTTGCTGAGATTTTACTGTGTGAACGTGAAATTTGAGATATGGGTCGGAATAGATGTGAATCTGTTATACGTTGATCATTTAACTATAGAAATCGGCGAAATATTAGTCATTATTCCTTGTAAGCAATCTTTGTCTAGATTACCAATATCATAAGCAGTATTGAACTTTGCTAAAGCTACTTTTTGGTCTGCAATCTGAAAAATATATCATGCTTTAAAAACGCTGTAAGAAAGGCAAAATGTTATAGTTTTTAAATTGCATTTGTCATAGCAAATATCAAAATACGTGCTTTCTTTTTTTCTGTAATAAATGAAAAGAGCTTTAGAATAAAGCACTTTTATCGATTTAATTTTTCATCATAACCAGTACGAGTACTTGTTTCTTCTTAATTTTTTAAATCACTCTGAAATCTTACCTTCGAACTTTGATTCCTCCACTCACTTACCCTGATTCACTTACTCTGATGTCTTCAGCATCAGATGTATTATTCAAAGAGATATCGATGTATCGATGTTTGCAAACACTGACCTCTTCGTGGAGTATACCCACAGCGTACCTAAAGGAGCATACCCATACTCGACCAGTAGCCGCGCTCTTTCCGCCCCGCACCGCGCTGCCGCACCTCGCCCTATGCTTTTACGTTTCTTTATCATTTGAGTAATTTATAATTTAATTTTTTTTTTTTACCGATGGTAAAATTTTTGAAGGGCCTTAGGAAGTGCCATCGGAAGGAAGGAATATATTCCATTCTGAAAATAACCATTCTGATAAAATATTATGTGATTTCAGGACCGTGGCCTTTTCCTGGTTTAGGCAGATTCAGTTAATTTGGTACTAGTAAGTATTGAGATTATGTGAATGGTCTAGAAACGACAATTAGAGTTAATGATTATTAATCCAGTCCTTGAACTCAGATTATTTCGACACTCTCAGCCAATATGCAGCTAATTAATATTTTTTACTATATGTCATAGTTGTCTTAGGGCACCCTCCGGTCTTTTAATTATTATTATTAGTCTGATATACGCAGAAAGACTTACGGTATCTGGTACGGTAGTGGAATGTTTGTTTTTGGATTCGATTATATTTATCACGGAATCCCAAGCTGGTGGTACCCAGCCTCTATTGAAATTTGGATGTTTTTTTAATTTCAATAGCCTCACGAATCATCCTTGGCAAGAAGGGCTGTTCTTTTGCGAGGAGTTGTGGTTTGTCAAATCTAATATAATGACGGGTGCGATCCTGAACATGTTCACAGACTGCAGACTTCGTATAGCGTCGATGTTTAACGTCAGCTATGTTCTTTTATACGGGTTTTGTTTGCCCGATGTATGAGAGCCCACAATCACAATCCAGTTTGTATACTCCTGCATCTTGTAGAGGTAAATGGCACTTGACTGATGGTAAAAAATGACTAATCTTCTTTGGTAGCTTGAATTTTTTTTTTATTGAAGCTCGCTTTAAGATATAGCCTCTTGTCTGTTAACCCTCTAACATATGGCAATACAGCAGGCATACGTTCGACTGTGGATGGCTTCACACGTTCACATTTACGGCGGCGCGGAACTCGGGGCTGGCTATCATGTAGTACCTGCACATGTTGAAGCTCGGCACCAAGATGTTCCTCGTCACGGATCCCGTGTGCTCTCTGAAACAAAGATTTACTCACGGTAACTAATCTTTATATATATGTAAAATTAGTTTAATTTCAATTTTATCTTACTGAATACTTTACCCTATCCATTATCCCAAAAAATAAAAGGTAAACAAAGAAACCAACAATTTTCAAACTGTGCTTCGAAATATTCTGATTTCGCAGAACTTTAGACAAATTGTAATGCAAACCAATTAAATTTCTAGCAAATACAATGAAAAAACAAACACGCTACTTCAACAACCTCAAGTTGCTTACCTTTTATTTTTTGAGAAAATGGATAGGGTATAGTAGAAAAAAGTATAAACAGCTCCGGGAGTCAAAATATAAACATTTAAAAATATGCCTTAGTTGGCATTGACGATAACTGACGTTTGTGATTGCGGCAAATACCTTATGTCCCTGGTGATATTTATGAGCGGCAGTGCAGTGTTCATATCATAACCAGGCGGACACTGAGAAGTTAACAAAAAAATAATACCTATGTGTAACGTAGGTATAATTGGTGCATCTGGTTATCTAACTGAATGAGTTATTGTGGTTGTTGCAAAGCGCTTCATAACTTAAACAATACCAGTGCAGTATGAAGATTCGCCGCCCAGAGCCAGGGACAATTTACAGTAGACAGTTCCTTTCGCTGCAGGAACTTAATCTTCCTGTGTTTTTAATAAGCTAAGTCAAAGTCAATGTCAAAATATCTTTATTATGTATAGGCCCCACGGAGCCACTTACACAAAAATAATTTTTACAAACTACTACCGGATGCAGGCACGCGGCCGCTACTGAGAAGATCCGGCAAGAAACTCAGCAGGCTTGTCTTTTTTGTCATTTTTTTTTAAAACAGGTTTACAAATTATACATAAGTCAGCCTTAAACTTCTAAGCTTGCATGATTTGAGCAGTTCAAGCCCACGCAGCTTTATCCTCCAGGTAATCCGAGATTTTATAATAAGCCTTTTTTGACAATCGGCTTTTTATCAAAGGTTTAAATTTCTTTATTGGAAGATCTCGGATATCCTGTGGCAGTTTGTTATAAAAGCGTATACTTTCAAACTAGGTTCCATCTAAGGCTGTAAGGTGATAAGTGGTGAATTGAAACAGATGGCATCGCTTCCAGTCACTTTTTTATATTTATTAAAATTCACTTTCATGGCCATCTACCATAATATTTTGACTCACGGGTTTACTGCGTGGATGATTTAATATCATTTTCGAATATTTCGGATATTACGGGAAAACTGTAAAATACGGGTGGGAGTTCCAGTAGTAGCCGTAGCAAGAGAGTGAGAAAAGGGGTAGACAGATGTGTCTGTTCCTAATTTATTATTCACCCACCTGCACCTCTTACCATTATCTCGTGATCATGGTGCTTGCAACAGCGCTGAAATAACGGAAAATAATAGTAAGCCCTTGAGTTAAAATATTGTAGTAATAATCATTTAGGTATCTACAAAAAAAATAACAAAACTCTACTGAATTCAGTACGCGCTTTAACAATCCATAAAAAAAATCTGCTCCTCCGCCGAGCCGCTACTTTTTTTACATCTACGTATTTGTTCAAGTTTTATGACTCAGTATTTTGTTTTTACTAGGTCTAGTAGCGGGGAGATCGTAAAGTTCAGCTGCTGACTAAAGTAATCACAGGATTTGTGGGTTCTCTCAACTAGGTGTCTTAAAAATAACCCTAGCCTTAGATACTATTGGAATTTTATTTATGACCCGGTATTGTAGTAAAATAGTCTCTGGTATTTTACTTTATTAACTGAATATCTACTTAATCAACCTTCTCGTTCACTGCTGAATAAGGAAGGGGTTGCCATAATCCTTACGCTTGGCAGGAGTCTTGGGGATTGCAGTATAGGTGGTAGGTAATCCAATAGAATGTCGCTGCTGCCCGTCTTCTTGTTTACCGTAAATCTGGAAACAAATTATCGGACGCGGATGAGGGACGCGGCTGATAGCCGTGATCTAAAATATGAATATACACTGAGCTGTACAAACTATCAGAGGTAAGTCGTGGACGTAACCTTTGACTGACCTTGAGTGATCGGACGTCCGACAGAAATCTGGCGCGCCGGATGTTTTTGTCAGCCGAAAACGTCCGCGGACGGTGTGCACGGGTTGCGGACACGTCCGTGTGCCAGAAAGACGCGGACTACGCGAGAGCTTGCACGTACGCATCTACGTAAAAATGGTGTGGTCCCCAAATGCTTCTTTTTATTTTCTTTCTGGGTGGACAACATAAAGCAGCCGCCACTAATTCAAGAAAATCCTCACTTTCACTGCTCGACATGTTTCTTCGTCTACAGTTCTTTGTGGAATAGACATTGGAACGCGTCCGCAACGACCCAAAAGTCAAAAAGTCGTCTTGCCTGACTGTCTGCCGCGTCCCTCAACCGCGTCCGATAATTTGTTTCCAGCTTAAGTCGTCTCTTACGAACAACAGGAGGAAATGGGAGGGTGCTATTTTTACCCGGACACCCGACAGTACATAATAATTTGTAATCCTTGAATAACTCTGACAATAGATTATACATTCGCCGAGCATTAACCATACGATAAAAACTGCGCTGTTGCAGTGCTTTAATTGCGATTTCCACATTCCTACTAAAAATACTAGCCCTTATTTTTGTCCCACTGTTGGGCTCGGGCCTTCCCTCAAGATGAAGGGGACATAATCCACCACGCTAGCCAAGTGCGGGTTGGCGGACTTTACACATCGTTCGAAGTTTGCACAGATATGCAGTCTTCCTCACAATGTTTTCCTTCATCGAAAGCTAGTAATAATCATACAAAGACTTTCGAGATTTATAAAAGAAATCAGAGGTGCGAGCCGGAGTTCGAAACTTGTTTCTAAGGCAAGCGCTCGCACACTGATCTGTTAGTGTTTTTTAATATATTCCTACTAATTGCCATTAGTAGGTAAAGTATTGTGGGCATATCTATTGTAAATAAAATATCATTGATTTTAACTAACATAGTTATATCCAGAGCGTGCATAGCGTCCAACTATTTACCTACTGCGTAAAATGACTCATGGTAAAATAAAAATAATTTGGATCATCCACCGGCCTGGGGGCTGTAAACCAGTCACCGGCAAGCGTAAATGAAATAAATATGGTTTGACCGTTACGTGTTTATGACACGAGAACTAGCACCCACCGACACTTGACCGGTCGGGTCAAGCCTCGCCCTTAAGCGAAAGTAATTCCACTAATGTACCTACGAATGTCTTACATAGGAGAATGTTAGAAGGTGAAAAAGAAAACGTTACCAACTCTAAATATTTACTTGGTGGTGGATTTGTGCAAGAGACTGTTCATCTGGGTTATACCTAACTTTAGCAATCCAAGTAACCGTTCTTATATTATTGTATCGTTATTATTATAGGTCTGTGTGATCGATCACAATGAATTCGTGAACGTGAACTTTGTAATTCCAGAATGGCGGCGCTTTTATTATCACAAAAGTAAATTAAAGATGCTGAGTGGATAACCTTTCAACGGCATTCTAATTATTAGTTTAAGTGTACTAGGCTAGTTACTGTACAAGATGTCGTTGAATAAATGGTTTTCTTTCTTACTTTCTTTTTTCTTTCTACTTTTTCGTTACGTCGTAATGACAAAGTTTAAGATCTATAGTTCTACAAGTTAATTAATCTACAAGTTATTTATAAAAATTGAAGGTGTCAACCCTATCGCTTCAATGGAGTGTAGGTAATTATTTCGTCAACTAGGCTTAGTTTCCAAACTGTATCCATGTAAACTGTATCTTAACTGTGCATGAAGCCTGCTATGAATAAGAATTCAATGTGAATTCCAGTTTAGCCGGTACAAACAATACCCGTTAAGACGCAATTAGCCACGCAATTTTTTTTATAAAAATTTGTAAAGACTTACTAAACAAAGCCGCTGGTAAATCTGCGTTATTATCACCTATTGTGAAATTCTTCGTACTGGAATCTAAGCAGAAGGCTTACCCGAATAACAGGTAGTAGAGATCCCGTGGTGACGAACCAAAGCACAGCACTGGTAGTACACACAGTACCCTACTGGTGTAAGGGGTAGCCGGTTTTATTGTTATCGCGGGGAACCTTCAATAGGTCCTCGGGTCAACCGGGGTATGTGGGATTCTTACCACGGTTGTCGCGCTTTGGCACATGATCTGGGCTCTCCGGTCTGATTTGCAACAGGTATCCGTCGGTGCCTTTTTTTTTGACGCGGGGGAAATCTTCCAAAGATCCCCGGGAGCTGTGGGATGTGGGATTCTTACGCACTAAAACCCCCGCGGCTGTCGCATCGGCACATGAGAAGAGGGACTCCAGGGCTCTCCGGTGGGATCTGCACCAGGGGTCCCTCAGCGCCTTGCCTTTGAGCCCGCCGCCGGGGGGCGCTTTGTAGCCCCCCGGGAACCAGTCACGGTGCTTCTGGAGACGGGGGTCGCAACCCCGCCGCCGTCCTCCTCGGAGTTACCGCCGTACTCAATGATCCCTCGGTGCCTAGATTTTGAGTAGTTATAAAAAAAAGTTCACAGTTCATTGAGTAGAGTTCCTGTGAACACCTTCCTGCTCCATCATCAGACCCTGATCACCATCTGGATCTACCAACTACTGGTCGAGACCATATTATTCAAATACTAATTCCATTCCATTAAACCAATGAAAAACTTTAGAAAGTGCATTATTCACTTCGTAATTTATATCATAGAGTTTACTGTTAACTACACACAGTTGACCATACTATGACTGTGAACTATGCAATTATGTAAGTGACAATGACAAAGTTGATAAATGAATTTGACCCAAATGTTTGTCCTGGGTGGACATCAAGACCACGACCTTTATCTTTACCACCACCTCTTATAGCCAGTATTGTTATAATCTTACTTTACACGAGGTAGAGACGTCAGTAGTAGAGACATAAAACCTATATTTGGAGCGTCGCTTTGTATGGCAGTGAGAAATGGACCTTAACACAGAGGGATAGAGAAAGGTTGAAAGCATTTGAGATGTGGTGTTGGAGAAGAATGGAATAAGTTGAACAGAAAGAAAGACGAATAGCCTAGGAAGACGAATAGCGAATAGAATATATCCTACGGAAGACTTAATAAGACATAATATGCAAATTCCTTAGTGCAATGATAACTCTAACCGCTAAGCCAAAGGCCAATATTATTTATATACTAGTCTATTATATATACCTACTAGGAAGTATTATTAATATATTTCTTCTGGTGGCCATAGAACAGGCTCTGCTTAGTTTGAGATTAAATGTGCGTGATTCGTCAATCGTATTTTAAGTTCAAACAAATATATTTCTTACAGAAAATGTTATTCGATGTTTTATTTTTAAATATCCCAGCTCTGACGATAGATCTACATCTGTAGGCGCTTCTTCCACCTACGCAATCCTTTTAGGAGGTCGTCTGACCTCGCAAGATTTTTATAGCGGTAAGAGGATTGGATTTATATATCTACCGAGATAAAAATACCTAGCACTTCTACGCTCAGGTATATTTGAAAAGTAAGTAAGTATATATGCTGAAATATAACGTGTAGTATTTTATTTTATGTTTATTACAAAAACCACAGCTCTTAGACATAGTAATCGTAGACATACATGTAAATCTTACAGCCAATTAAGGTTTTACAATTTATACAATATTTAGTCAGAGACTATGTTTATCTAAGGCTACATACATTCAGAGAAAGAAAATGATTAGTGGCGGGTCACCCCCTTCCCTCCAATATGGTTGAGGGGAGTGATGGCTGCTGCTCGAGTAAACTCGTGTGCGGACTGGTCCGACTACTATCCCTTTGGTATTTTAGTTTGTTGTATTTTCGTCGTATTTTTTATTTTATTTGATCTTTTGAACGGCGACGAACTGTCGCTGGTGCTGATCTAATTGCAAAAAGACAAACTTTGTTTAAAAAAAAAAGTGAAAAAATGACAAGCCCGCTGAGTTTCTTGCCGGATCTTCTCAGTTGAGGGCCGCGTTGTGATCCGGTGGTAGCTTTTAAAAACTTGAC
This sequence comes from Furcula furcula, assembly GCA_911728495.1. Classification (NCBI taxonomy): domain Eukaryota; kingdom Metazoa; phylum Arthropoda; class Insecta; order Lepidoptera; family Notodontidae; genus Furcula; species Furcula furcula. Next base: position 10,319,533 of record OU452262.1, read on the forward strand.
CGTTCAAAAGTGCTAGCGTTAAGCCTATTTGAAATAAAAAATAATAATTTGAATTTGATTACAGAATTAGTATTCATAACTGAAACAGCCAATTGCCATAAAGAGTATGATTAATTATATGTTGTGAGTGTGTGTGATTGTGTGCGTGAGTAGTACTATCTCAAGATCTTATTATTAAGGTAGGAACACACAAGTATTGATTTTCAAATGCTTGAGTTATTACGAATGAGTCATTATGGGTGTGACAATGAATATAAATAACCTATAAGCTTATAATTACTAGATAACGGTCCCCTCTGGGATAGGTCGTTAATGCCCACTCTACACGCAAAATTTACTGCCTACTCCAATAACAACTGAAAAGCTCATTAGTTGTATAGCTAATTACTTGCTAGCAAAACAAAGACTCCTAATTTAAAAAGGTTAGCAGGTTAAGTAGTTTGTAGTTACCTTGTGCATCAGCCCTGAGCCCGGGGCTCTAAACAGCGGGCAAGCTACGGAGTCGCTAGACATTCGTGGTGTGGGCCCTAGGAAGTCCATTGAGTAAGGCGGCGACTCCGAGGAGGACGGCGGCGGGGTTGCGACCCCCGTCCCCGTGAGCACCGTGACTGGATCCCGAGGGGCTACAATGCGCCCCCCGGCGGCGGGCTCAAAAGAAAACTACTGAGAGGCCCCTGGTGCAGATCCCACCGGAGAGCCCTGGGGTACTCTCTCATGTGCCGATGCGACAGCCGCGGGGGTTTTAGTGGGTAAGAATCTCACATACCCTGGTCGAGCCCCACAGCTCCTGGGGACCTTTTGAAGGTTTCCCCCGCAAAAAAAAATTACCTTGTGCCAGAGACCATCTAGGCAGGTACTTCTGTTGTGTCAGAGGTTCTGCCGAGAAGTAACAGTTTGTAAACATCACAAAAAGTTATGACAAGAAAGACAAGCCCGCTTAGTTTCTTGCCGGATCTTCTCAGTAGCAGCCGCGTTACGATCCGGTGGGATTTTTGTGTAAGAGCCTCCGTGAGGCCTACACATAATCTATACTTATAATAAAACTGTAACAGGTCCAATTCTGTACATTGAAGATATTTTGAAAATTATGTTTGGAGGGCATTCTATAACCGATACTAAAGCCAAAATTGTATTTTTTTTTATTTTTGTCTGTCTGTCTGTCTGTCTGTCTGTCTGTCTGTCTGTCTGTATCTCGGCTGAGCATCACGCTGAAACTACTGGATGGATTGAAACGAAACTTAGCATGATTTGAGTTAATACTCCGAGGTAGGACATAGGATACATTTTATCCCGACATTCGGCACGGTTCCCTTGGGAGAGGGGACTAAAGTCAAAATGTGTACTTGGTTATACGCTTGCTACGATTTTAACAATTTTTCATTATAATTCTAATAAATATTTGTATCGATCAGGTTAAGCAACGTTAGGTAAGGACGTAAAATAGATGGGTGACCGCTTAACGCCATTTGAACTAAACATCTCCGTGCTTCGGAGGGCAAGTACAAAGTGGGTCCAAGTTTTTAACCGACTTTAAAAGAGGAGGTTTTGTATTCTATGCGAATGTATATTATTGAAAGTTTAGTTAACGTAAACACAGCGCGGGCGGAGCTGCGTGGGTCAGCTAGTAATATAATATATCTTGTGACAATTCACACACGATCATCTGATCCCAAACTAGGCAGAGCCTGTATTATGGAAACCAAACAGCTGATACTAATACTTATATACATTATTTTTTGTAAAATCATACTTATATAGATAAATAACACCCAGACAGATAATAAAGATATTATGAATGATGTCCGGGTAAGAATAGGACCCTCCTGTCTCCTCCCGTTGGGTGTCCGTAAGAGGCGACTAAGGGAAGAAGAGATGATCACATTATCGTCTACATAGTTTTACATAATTCATGTTTCTTCAGAAAAAAATATCCGGTTGTAATGAAATTTGCATGGAATCATCATAGTAGTTTACTCTCTCGAATGAAAAAAGAATCATCGAAATCGGTTTATATTTGTCAGAGAAATGTAATGTGGAACATCAGTTTTATGGTTTTTGACCAGATAAATTCCTCCACATCATTCATGGTCCTCCAGGAAGTTCTTATCCGGTTGTGATAAATTCATACAGATTCAATACAGTGGTTTCTTCTTTCGAATAAAAAAAGAATCATTGAAATTGGTAAATACACACATCAAAAGTGTCTAGGGATCAAGCATTTTTAAGCGGATTTCTTGAGATTGAGATGTGGCTTTGTAATAAATTTATGATTTTATAAATTTATATGGATCCTTTTTGGTGCATTTCATAATTTGAATCAGGAACTGTGAATCAAATTCGAGTAAAAGATGAAAATCAGCTGTCAATATTTTCCCTATAAAAACATACAACGCATTGAAGACATTATTAGTGCTACTGTTTCCCTACTACTGATTAAAACCAACGTTATTATGGAGCGGCGACGTCATTTAAGCAGGGAAGAAATGCTCAGAGCCGTGGGAATGATAGAAGCTGGTTCCCGGCAACGTACTGTGGCTTTAGCTCTGAATACAAGTCAGAGTGTTATCAGTCGACTTTGGACACGTTACCGAAGCACTGGTACCGTGGCTGAGCGCCATGGAGGACGGTATCGCTGCACCACACGGAGACAAGACCGATATATTCAAATCTTAACTCGAAGAGCTCCAACAATAACTGCCATGATGTTAGCCGTGAGGCTTCATCACTCTTCAGGGAACTTAATTAGCGACCAAACAGTCAGAAACCGCTTGCATGAAGTGAACCTTCATTCCCGAAGACCGCTACGGGTACCACCTATAGCAATGCACAATCGTAGGATTCGATATCAATGGGCTCTTGAACACAGAAATTGGGCAGAAGAACAATGGCGTTTCGTGTGCTTTTCTGATGAGTCTCGTTTTGGTATGAGACCGGATACAAGACGTATACGACACTGGAGAACCCCTGGACGCCAACAGCGATTAAAATCCTGCCAGGAAGTCCATCCTTATAGTGGTGGAACCATCATGGTATGGGCGGGTATTTGGATCGGCGGAAGAACTGAGTTGATTTGGATCAGAGGCAACCTCAACGCTCAAATTTATGCTGAGACGATTGTATCCCTTCCCCTTATTTCAGTTAATGCATGATAATGCACGACCGCACACCGCAAGAGTTGTAAGACAGACTCTCGCCGCAGCTAACATCAATGGCCTGCTCAGTCGCCAGACTTGAACCCGATTGAGCATGCATGGGATATGCTACAGAGAAGAGCTCTGCCGAATATGGAGGGTATCCAGTCGCAAGAAGACCTTTTTTTGTTGTTGCAACGAACATGGGCGGCCATTCCACAGCGTGATTTGGATGAACTCATTTTGAGTATGCCAAACCGATGTTCTTGTGTTGTTAGTGTTCGCGGTAGAAACACGGATTATTAATTGTTTAAGTTACCCAATAAAATTTTAAAGAAAACTGTTATTTCAGTCTTTTTTTCGAACTTTTGTGTTAGTGGTTCAAATGTCAAAAATCCCTTTATTAGGAAAATGGCAAATTTCTTTATTAATGCAAAGGTGACTTGGTTTATCGTTACTGTGACAAACGAAAACACTTTATTTGATGAATCCTTAAAGAAAATTTTAATTAATATCAATCAGGAGAAAAGTTATTGCAAAAATATATGTTGATCCCTAGACACTTTTGATGTGTGTATTTGCCAGAGTTATGACCATTTTTGTCCGTAAAAAGCGACATAAAGTCATCTATATAGGCTTTCCTGCAGTTTTCCTGCGCAGTCACTATTCTTGTTTTTTCAGGAACTACTTATTCGTAAGCAATAATTTTTTATGGGACCCAATTAACGGATTAAAGAATGGATGGAAGAAATATTTTTTCAAATCGGTTCATAATTGCCAGAGTTATGCGCGAACATACATAGAAAAAGAAAATATATACAGAAGAATTGAGAACCTCCTCCTTTTTTGAAGTCGGTTAAAAAGAGAATTCATAAGAAACCGTGTCGTAATTTTTTCATATACAATATTAAAATAGTTTTTAATAAGTAAGTACTACAATTTGGATTAATCAAAACAAAGAATAATATAAAAAACAACAATATTATGTAAGTGGAAGTAATGTTGGCTTAAGCAAACGAATATAAGATAGGTTCCTTTGAGCATTTTACTACTTTGTCTTAGGACCCTGGTCATCAGACGGCCTGTTACAGACAGATCTCCTTCTGATGAGTACCAACAACTCGAGAACAATCCACAGTCTGATTATACATTATAATTATGTAAATAAGGTAATAGGTATTAAAAATGTAGATAGGTATATCAAAATTTTAAACGCTATTAATAATACATCAGGATGTGGTTTTGCATTTTTTCCATATTTGTATACCTAACAGTTAAGGATAATGTTAATTGATTAAAAATAGTTTAATAATTCTGTGGTTAATAACTAAAAGATAATTAATGATTCACGATTAACGTTCAACCAGAATAAGAGCTCTCGAGGGCTCAGAATCGGTCCCAAACTTGGCAAACCGCGCGTACTCTTGTTTATCTACTTTTCGCGAAGAGCGGTGCCAGACGGGGTTATTTTATAGTGACGGCTGCACACGGGATGTCTTTTCGTACCAAACATAAAAAATAATTCATAATTTTACGTCTATCATTGAATGATTGATTTATGTTCTTTATAAGGTACTAGCTGACCCGCGCAGCTCCGCCCGCGCTTTTATTACAATTTGCTCCCCTTTTCTCCCCCCTCCCTTGATTTATTTCTCTCTCCATCTCTCTCTCACTTATAAGAAAAATCTAATTCTAATTCTCTCTTTTCTCTTTCCCCTTTCCCGCTTCGGTCCCCGTCACAGTCCCCCTCTTCCTCTCCCCGTTGTCCCCTCTCTGAACCCCGTCCCCCTCTCTCTTCTACCACCTTGCTCCCCCTCACTCTCCCCTTGTTCTACCTTAATCCCCCTATCCCTCACCCTATCACTCTCTCCTCGAATCCCCTCTCCCTCTCTTTCCTCTCTTGCACCCTCCTCTCGTTCTAAATATCCTCGTTAATCATGGTATCTGGTATCTGGGATTCTTACCCACTTAAACCCCTGCGGCTGTCGCATCGCCATATATGAGGGGAGACCTGGGCCCTCCAGTGGGATATGCACCAAATACCCCTCAGTGCGCATTATAGCCCCCGGGAACCTGGCACCATGATCACAGGGACGGGGCTTGCAACCCCGTCACCGTCCTCCTCGGAGTCGCCGCCGCCCGTCACCTATCTATGTAATGACCTTGGCTAACGTTGCTAAACCTAGCGGCATGAAATATACTTTACGATTTTATTCTCAGACCTACCCGATATGTACACAAAATTTCATACAAATCGATTCACCCATCTATTTAATGACCTAGCCTTATGTTGCTTAACCTTAACCTAGCGGTATGAACAACATTCACAGCTTTTTTGTCATTGGTGTATATATTAGTGAAGTTTATGTTATATTGAAGAAGGGACAAATTCATGCTAACAACAATTTATTAATAGTTAATTATTTGTCATAAAAAGTAAAGGATAAAAAATGGTTATTGTGGGTTATCTCTAAGAGATAAACATATACCATCGCGAACTTTTTTGTAGACCTTGTTAATATGTACAATACTGTAGTACATTATTTTGATCTATCTCGTAGGGTTCAGCCAGCGTTTGCAATGTAAGCGAAAAAAAATGTGCTTATTTACGACATCACATTAGAAACCTCAAAAATTATCAGTGTTTCTCTATGCATGCATTATACATATAAACCTTCCTTAAGAAACACTCTATCTATTAATAAAAACCGCATCAAAATCCGTTGCGTAGTTTAAAAGATTTAAGCATACATAGGGACAGACAGACAGCGAGAGCGACTTTGTTTTATAATATGTATAGGGTATATATCAACCTCCGTAAATATGGCAAGAATGCAGAACCACACCCTGTATAATTCTGGGACAATACACACACGGGCATTTGATACCAAACTTGGCAGAGCCTGTACTATGGAAACCAGACAACTGATACTAATACTTCATCAGCAGCGACAAGACATCAACCAAGAGGGGTTCCCATAATCCCGCGCTTAGCCGGTATCTTGGGAATCGCAGTATAGGTGGTAGGTAATGCAATAGAAAGACGCTGCTGCCCGTCTTCTTGTTTTCCCTACGTCGCCTCGTGCGAACACCTAACGGGAGATTTCCTCCCGTATTATTCTTACCCGAACACCCTACTGGTACTAATACTTACATACTTTTATTTGGAAATACATAATATTTACATAGATTTACCCATACCATACACTTGGTGGAAATCGAATCCTCAATCTATTAGGTATCGGCCATATGATTTTAAATATGATAAATACATATAATGATAAAAGCGACGAGCCTCCGTGCATAGAGAATAAAGTTTGTTATATTAACCCGAGGAGTCGGGCTCGAATCCTGAAAGGAGCAACAATTTTATGTAGTCACTAGCTGACCCACGCAGCTCCGCATGCACTATTTTTACGTTAACTAAACTTTTAATAACAGACATTCGCATCGAATACATAGCCTCCTTTTTTATAGTCGGTTAAAACTGGGACCCACCTTTTACTTGCTCTCCGAAGCACGGACCCGTTTAGTTCAAATGGCGTTAAACGGTCACCCATCTATTTAATGACCTTACCTAACGTTGCTTAACCCGATCGATTATAAAACCTTGATAACAACTCTCTATGAGTGTTCCCTTACTAATATTTGAATTGATAAAATCAGACCAAGCGTATAACCAAGTACCCATTTTGACTTTAATCCCCTCTCCCAAAAGAACCGTCCTAGATTACGGGATAAAAAGTATCCTATGTCCTACCTCGTAGTAAGATCTCAAATCATGCCAAGTTTCATTTGAATCCATTCAGTAGCTTCGGCGTGATGCGCAGCCGTGATACAGACAGACAGACAGACAAAAATAAAAAAAAATACATTTTCGGCCTCAGTATCGGTTATAGAATGCCCTCCAAATATAATTTTCAAAATATCTTCAATGTACAGAATTGGACCTGTTACAGTTTTATTATAAGTATAGATTTCTCACTGATTAATTTCAGGATAGGGGATTTTTTCCGGATATAACGGGCTTTTGGCAACCCTAGTTACAAGGTGTGTAACCTATCCGCGGACTTTATATTAAGTTACAAAGCCAATACTCCTACCATTACTTCGTATTCGATATCCGATACGGCGCAGTGCGCGCTACGCTACCATCGCAAAGCAATAAAGCCCGAAAATAGCTTTAAAACCTAATAAACTGCGTACACTGTGCTCCTGAATTCTGGTTGTCATTAGTAGTTTAACGCGCAATTCGTCGTGATATGAGTATATGTTAACTCAGCTTACGTTATTGCTGATTCAATTAAATTAAGTCAAGTCAATTAATTATTCTCAAAGATTATATTTTAGTGTTCTACTTTCGTTCGATTAGATTAGGCTTAGTAAAATCAAGTAATAAGTTTTAAAAACTAAAAACTGACTACGGATAAAATCGCAGTCTAATAATGTGATATTATATAGCCTATATAACCAGCGGATAACCAAGACGCTTCTAACGACATTATTGTCAAATTATGTTAAGTAGATTAGAAGATATGCGGGAACAGATGATCATACATACATACATACATTCTTGTTAAAATCATAACCCTCCCTCCGTTCCGTAGTCGGGTAATAAAACAACTCTGTGCTATGGAGGCAACGTTACTAAACCTACAACCATAAAGTCTTTACGATTTGTGATTATTTTAGGTAGCTTCATTAGGGTCGAAGTACTAAACATAATGCAAGGAAACTAGAGGCAAGGGTTGGGACTAATCCCACCACTCATTCCCACCACTGTGATTCCTGTCAGCCAAGATCTACAGTGGTCGCCAGCGAAGACGCCGAGGTTTGGCCCCTGAAAACAGTATGTCGGAAGAGTTAGAAAAAAAGAAATTCCACTTCCCTCCTTTGCAAAGCGGGAACCAAGTATAGGCAAGCGTTGCGAAAGATGTGGACCAATTTTGGAGACTCCGTTAAGAAATAACTGTAGATTTACTATGTACTGAAGGGAACATCACGGCTAGGTTTTTTTTTAATGGTTGGATTGTATCACGTTCATGTAAGAAGGGAGTAAAACAACTTAGGTAGACACGTATTCCACCCACACGGCCGCAATAGTTCACAGACGACCTCGTTATCTTAACGTTATGAGTGTTTGTGACGAGTGGGGTTCTGGGTTTGAGTGCCCAATTTAGTTGGCTACAAAAACTACTTACTACCTATGTTGCTTTCTTTGAAAACAGTTAAAGGCTTTCAACTACATTTATCTCGAGATCTATAAGAACCTACTGAACTATTTTACTGTATGGGATATATTATGGGATTACACTAGAGCGGAATCTCAAATTATGAACTTTAAATTATGAACTTAAGAGAGTAAAACGGGTGAATAAATAGGAATGCATGGGGTCAAAACTGGTTATTATAATGTTGACGTCAAATTCATATGGTTGGGGCAGACGAGGACTCGGAATTATAATACTAACATGCAAAACCCGATTAATTAACCTATAATTGTATTTTAACCTTAAAATCTATTAAAAAGAGTTGTTTTTATTTGCAAATGCATCCCTTTGTTTTGTGTGCATTTCTATTTGCTAAGTATTACATCTCACAAAAACTGCTACGGTTTCTTGCCGTACTGCTTGCCGTACATTGCTTCTTGGTTACGGAAATTGTCAGAAACGCTATACATAGAATAACATTATCTGGCCTCGCCCTTATATTGTCCATTCGACGCATGGATCAAGTTAAGAAAATTAAATTTTCATTAAGATACCTGCCAACACTTATTATTACAGATCGTTTAGGTGTTTATGTATAAATAAGTGTTTTGTATGGGAACGGCGCTTACCCATACCATGGACTAATATTTGATCCATGGCCATACAAAACGCATTGTTAGATATATTTGTGTCTGTATGTTGGGCGATATTTATATGAGTTTCTTGATTTATTTATTATCTTACTAGCTGACCCACGCAGCTCCGCCTGCGCAATTTTTCGCATTTCGCATCGAATACATAACCTCATTTTTTATAGTCGGTTAAAAACTGGGACCCACTTTTTACTTGCTCTCCGAAGCACGGACTCGTTTAGTTCAAATGGCATTAAACGGTCACCCATCTATTTAATGACCTTACCTAACGTTGCTTAACCCGATCGATTACAAAACCTTGATAACAACTCTCTATGAGTGTTCCCTTACTAATATTTATTATATTATAAAGAAAAATTGATAAAATCGGACCAAGCGTATAACCAAGTACCCGTTTTGACTTTAATCCCCTCTCCCAAAAGAACCGTGCTAGATTACGGGATAAAAAGTATCCTATGTCCTACCTCGTAGTAAGATCTCAAATCATGCCAAGTTTCATTTGAATCCATTCAGTAGTTTCGGCGTGATGCTCAGCCGTGATACAGACAGACAGACAGACAGACAGACAGACAGACAGACAGACAGACAGACAAAAATTAAAAAAATTACATTTTCGGGCTCAGTATCGGTTAAAGAATGCCCTCCAAATATAATTTTCAAAATATCTTCAATGTACAGAATTGGACCTGTTACAGTTTTATTATAAGTATAGATAAGTTATGTACACATAAGAATATTACACGAAAGAAGGAATTAGGAAAGAATAGTACAAAGGCACAGCTTATTTCTAAAGAATTTTTTTCCAGCAGGCTTGCGAGTGGAAAGTTGGAAGAAAGGAATGGGACATAGTGTGGATAAGAAATATAATACAAAAGAATTAAAATAAATACCCAAGTAAGTAAGTACATTCTTTATTTACATATTTATACTTAGGTATTATTATTTATTTATTTTTTATTAGGGGAGGCCTATGTCCAGCAGTGGACTGATGTGGGCTGATTATGATGAATTATTTTTAATTGTGTGAAAATATTTTTGTACTTGCTAAACTGTCGTGAAAAAATTGTTTGTAGTAACACGGAAGACCGCAGGAAAGGTCAATCGTTGTTCCGGACTGCGACAGAGGGAGGGCTATTTACATTATTGATCACAGTTTATTGTAACCAAACCAAACATAGAAGTTGTAGCAAAATAAGTATAAACTGTACATTTGGTAGTGGTGGTGGGAGGTTGTGTAGTGGCTAGTTGTCACGCATGTGACACCCGCTTGCACTACGCAGTCGCGCCGTGGCCCCGCCATGCGCCACCGCGTGAAGTTCGCGCGAATAAATTCCGTGGCGGTGCGGTGCGGGGGTTGCGCGGGGCGCGGGGAACGGCGGAAACTGCCGAACGATTAACGAACAGTACCGAACCGACCTCGCGTTGGAACTTACGCTCGCCTGGTCACCACGTTATTGACCATATCCTGCGATATTAAAACAAAAATAACGAATCTGCTTATAAAACTGCCTAACAAGTATAACGTAACCGGTGATCATACAGTGATAAGTTAAAATATTCAGTTCTGTACGTATAGGACTCACATCGTGCAACAGAAATGAACATAATAAGCATAGAATCGTTAACAGTGGCTAATTGGATGCGATAATTTATAAATCTCAAGAGAAACTTGTCTCTACACATCGTTTGACATACAGACAGACGCAGGGTCGATACCTACGTAACAGGTAAACAAAAGAAGTCGTATTGATGAAAGTGCCGTTTGATTTCTCTAAGAAAATGCCAACAACAGTACAAGAGAACATCGCTCTTTTAAACATGATGTCTTCTGATAATCTGGAAGATGAGTTGAAAAACGTGCAGTTACATTTTCCATCGGATAGAAGATTGCAGAGCGACGGCGCATGCGTGGAGGAGCGGGTCAGGACTTCCCGCGGGGACCTACTCGTAGCCGTCCGCGGGGACCGCACTAAACGCGCCATAATCACCTACCACGACCTTGGCCTCAACTATGCCGCCAATTTCCAAGCATTCTTCAATTTCGTCGACATGCGAGCCATCCTCAACCAATTCTGTATCTACCATATTAACGCGCCAGGACAGGAGGAAGGCGCGCCAACTCTACCGGAAGACTACACTTATCCGAGCATGGACGATTTGGCTTCTCAAATAGATTTCGTCCTTGGACACTTTGGGATAAGGTCGTTTATCGGGTTCGGTGTAGGTGCGGGGGCAAACGTTTTGGCTCGCTACGCTATCTCGAACCCCCAAAAAGTAGATGCACTCACTTTGATTAACTGCACTTCCACCCAAGCCGGCTGGACTGAGTGGCTGTACCAGAAAATTAATACGAGACAATTGCGTTCTAGCGGCATGACCCAGGGAGCTCTGGATTACCTAATGTGGCATCACTTCGGTCGCAGTACGGAGGACCGCAACCACGATTTGGCTCATGTTTATAAGGAGTGCTTTTCCCACGTTAATCCTGTGAACTTGGCCATGCTCATTGATGCCTATTTGCGCCGCTCAGACTTGGATATCGCGAGGGAGCTGAATACTATTAAGGTGCCCGTTCTTAACGTGACTGGTTCTTTGTCGCCACACGTTGACGACACAGTGACGTTCAACGGGCGGTTGGATCCGACCAAGACGTCGTGGCTGAATATTTCTGACTGCGGCATGGTGTTGGAAGAGCAACCCAACAAGATCGCGGAGGCATTCCGATTGTTCTTGCAGGGCGAGGGTTACTGCAGGTAGTCGCGTCGAAGATAACTTGAGACGAACGCTGCGCAGCTACTGATTAGAATGCACCACGATGCTTTCACGCGAGCTTTAACACTGTTGTTGTAGACACATTGACGAAGTAGTCGAAACAAAATTGTTGTTCCTTGTTTTAGATATTTATGGAAATAAATTTATTTTGAGGCTTTACTTGGCTTTCTCTACACCTATTGTTTTTTATTAATTTGTAAATATTCTCAATTCTCTTCTGTGCACCCGCGAGCGAATTCACAAATGTCAAAATTATCTCAAGTTTTTAACTTAAGGGCTCCCACACATATAACTGCGATGCGATGCGATGCGGCGAGAAACAAATGAACTTTCGATACAAGTTCCTGCAACTTTGTTTCACGCCGCATCGCATCGCATCGCAATTATGTGTGGGAGCCCTAATTTCTATTAGTATTAGTAGGAACACTGCACTAAAAATTGATAAATAATAGTGGCCGAATTACTAATTTTATGGATTTCAAATTAGGTAGGAGTGCATATGCATTTTATTTAATTGCACAAAATGTACCGACATCATACAGGGCGGACTTAACACGTTAGGCATTTTCTAACAGTCCACCTTAAGGTAATACAAGATAATTATGTAACAATCAGAACCTTTTTATTTATTAAATGCCACAGAACAAAAATCAGTACAAGTACTATAGAATGCTTAAATGCAAGTAAGAACCGTAGGCACAGGTAAGAACATACAAATATATTCATATCAAGTACATATGATATTGTGTGATCTTGGTATAGTCGAAGTGTTATTTAAAAGACATGTTTCCAGTTTGATGTCATTTATTGAAGTGTATATAATTTACAGCGTTTACTTAAACTAGTAACTTATTCTATGTCAGCACAAAGTAACCGCGCTTGTAACCTAAGAGCGGAATACAATTACATATACTTCATCTCCCCCGAAAAAGTCTCATCATTACCCCTATTGCTAAAGGGAAAAAAAATGATCGAAAATCCTTTTTTTTTTTTTAAACATCAATTAGTTAATAATTATAACAACTTAAAAATACTAAAAATTACTATAAAATTTATTCATAAAACAATTTTGTATTATTCTTCTATCCCTGGACACCTCTTCTTGTTCCTTCTTCTTGATTAAACTGCTTACGTTAAATTAGGCTGAGAGACATTCAGCGCCATTTCATTAAATTAATCTTCTTGTTAGGTCCGCATTCTCGTTCCGGGCGATAATAAATTCTTCTTTTGACTAATTCTTCTCCTATTTCTTTTTCATAATTTATTCTTCATTTTTGTTTTTCTTATTTCTGTCTTGGTTCTTGATGTTATCTTCAATTAATTCAGATTTCAAACTCCATGGTAAGTGGCATTAGGTCGCCATATGATATTGTGTGATCTTGGTATAGTCGAAGTGTTATTTAAAAGACATGTTTCCAGTTTGATGTCATTTATTGAAGTGTATATAATTTACAGCGTTTACTTAAACTAGTAACTTATTCTATGTCAGCACAAAGTAACCGCGCTTGTAACCTAAGAGCGGAATACAATTACATATACTTCATACACGACAATAGGTACTATACCATCAGCTGTATTTATCGACATTTGCGCTTGTGACAGATCAAACCTATTACTACTTATCACTTACATATCAATATAACTCTTGTAATATAACTTTAAATAGTTCAATTCACCGGCCTCGTAGAGGAAAATCTGCCTACGCTTTGTTTAATGGGACCATAGACAAACGCGTACTCTATCTCTAAGTTAAATGCATATTGTAGATGCAAAGTGCAAGTTTTTGCAACATAACGTGCGAACTTACGCTTTACTTGTAAATGGGGACACTCTTGTAGCAACAGCCCTTAGCTACAGACATGAATAAAATTTATTTTGGGGTCACCACCCATCATCCTACTTCATTAGAGACTCTTCTCTAAAATATTATAAAAATACTTAATCATATTTTTAACTTCTAAAGCACCACTCAACGAGTCCTCCATTTTCCAAGCGTCTCTATATCTATCCTTGATTATCCAATCGTTTCCAGCCACTCTGTTTATCTCATCTATCCATCTTTCTTTGGGTCAACAAAATAATTAATAATTACTTTAGGATAATATTCATTAATAATAAATTAGCAATTGTATTAGTTACCACTTTGAATAGTTACGCTAGTGGATACTAGCCTCCGAAGTCGTAACTTGCACACACTCCAATGAATAAAATCTAAATACGAGTGGAGTTTATTTTAGGGCGAGTTTATTTTCGAGGAAACATGGTAAAGTTGCCACAGGGACTCTGCTTCGTATATTACTTGTTGACCGTTCAGGGGCTTTTAAAACTTACACTTGTTTTATAAATAGAAGCCTAGTGCTTGATCGTCCCACATAATAGAAGTGATGCAGCTGCACTAAAAGGCAAAATACCCACTATCAGATATATTCTCGTGCCCCGGCAGCAAAAGTGACCACGGATGGTTCCGCAAGTACCAGCACAGCCTTCGAAGGATGGCGGCGGGGTTGCGACTCTTATACCCGTGCGTGAGTAACGTGTCTGGCACCCAGGGGCTATAATGCACCCCCTGGTAGCGGGCTCTAAGGCATGGCACTCTCCCACTGGAGATCCCAGGTCTCCCTTCTTATGTGCCGAGGCGACATCCGGCGGTAGGAATTCCATAGACCCTGTTGGACCACAGGTCCTGGGGACCTTTTGAAGCTTTCCCCGCGGAAACAAAAAAAAAGGTGGAAGTATGTAGTTTCGCTGACAGGCTGCTGAAATTCCAAGAGGTCGTTTCCACATTGCTCTATCTCTCTTATTTGCTACAATTAAAGTACAATAATGGATCATTAACTAACTATGAATAATCTAGTAAGATGGCTTTACAGCTTTATGCATCTCCGATCTGACAGAAAGAGGAAATCATATACCTCTTTGTGTATGATAAGAACTCTACATTCAGCTAATGAAACTATGTCTATCACGAATTAACGCAACACCTGATACTAGTTTTGAGTGCGGAACTAGTTACACATTTTTTTATTAAAGAATAAGAAGGCTTATGAAAGAAGAAATCACATTTTGTGAGGTAATGTTTTTATATCCAACGAAGAGTAGAAAACGTAATCCTTTTAAATAATTTGGTAGTAAGTAGTTAAGTTTATGAATTAATAAACTTTCGAAGTTTAACGAACGATCACAATCAACTTTATCTAAAAGAAAATATAATATAATCCTCCTTTTTTGAAGTCGGTTAAAAAACAGGTTTTGGTCATTGTATTTCTCCATCCAATACCAATAGTCCAATTTTATACAATTCACACCAGCGCCGCTAGCGGATATAATTAGACACAAAAAGAAGTATGGGGAAATACCGTAGTGAAAAAATCCAAAATCTATGGAATATACCATAAAAAACTGGATTTCATGGATTCATTACCATAGTATCATTATGTGTGAGTGAACCTACTTAAGAAACTCAATGAACTACTACTAGAATGTGTGCTTAAGGTACTTACATTCCCATGTTAACCTCACACAAAAATGTTCCTTGTAATAGTTGTAGTATTTCTACTCATAGATGGCACTAGTAGACGTGAATAGGAAATTTGTAGAAAAATGCGAATGGTGGAACTTGATGAACTATTAATCAAAGCTTATTACAAATCTGTTTCCTATACATTCCGTTATTTGTATTTCATTCGAATTCAGGGCCTATACGATGGTAAAATAATATTGCTATTAGAGGTGATGACCTCTAATAGCAATATTATTTTCAGCTTACCTACTTTCTCAATAGAAAGTGACAGAGCTATAAACTTCGTATATTGTGGTCTACCTTATGCCAAGTGAGATGATAATAATACGCCTAATCGAGCTAGTGCGGTAGGGCCCCTGGTGGTAGGATTTGCCTTACTTTCAGGTCAGTGCCGGATTAAGCCAGCGCGGGGCCCGTAGCAAATATGAACGCGGGGCCCTTGACTTGCATAGTTTTTTTTGTTGCTATAGTGAGGTTATTTAGACGTTCTCAGAAGACAAAAAAATTGCATGCGCTACTTTTTTTACTATATCATAGAAGCTATTTCTTGCTTGACTGTAATCCCGGATGGTAAAGCACCCTAGGTTATAAAAACTCTATTTAATCTAGTCATGAAAACACGACCAATTATAATTGACTGGGCAACTGGCTGGAAAAAGACGCTATTCCAGTCTTCATTTGTAAATATTGACGACGCAAACTGCTTTATCCATTTAGACGGGACGTTTACAACTTAAGAGTGCATAGCTACGCCTTGGATCTCATCGTCCGATTATAGAAAGGAGAATGTGGAATCAAATCATGTAAAAATCCTGTGCACACTCTGGAAATATACGGACCTGTGTGCGGGTGTAAAAGCCCCGCATACTATCATCCGGTAGCGTGCCGAGACACCTTAGCACACCGGCCTCCTCGAGGGCGACTTGTCACTGTGCAGTGCACAGGCAACGGTTCAACCGTTATATCCTGGCTGGGGGGTCAGTATTGGCCCGCCTTCTGCACGTGCCCCCCGTGGCATCGCGGATCAGCAACGGGATCGCTCTCTAAACTGCTCCAATGCTTCCTTCTGCGAAATAAGGCTTTCACTGTCTATTATGTCTTGGATCAAGGCGGACAGCGACATGTCGGCCCCAATTGCGGCGCACAGCTGACTACGCCCCACCGTCCACTCCGTGGAAACCTCAAGTGTGTGCTGCGTCATGATCTTCAATGCAGTTACTCTTATGGCAGCTGGTTCTCCTCCGTTTCTGCTATTTTGTAATAGTACCTGCTGAAGTAACTATGCCCCGAAAGGATCTAAATGAGCCGCTGGAATGTGAGCGTACCGTATTTTCGGTGCACCGAGTCTGTCACGACCGGGGGCACCACCGATATGCTCAAGTAGCCGGCGCTTGGTTCCGCACCTCGCTCCACCATGACCCTTTGTGGTCGTTGCAACGGGGGCTCGGTTTAGGCAGTCAGGATTTCGGCCCACACTGGTGCACCATAAAGTTACGTACGGATTCTGAAGGAGCCGCGACAGAGGACTCACAGCCGAATTCTAGCCGAAACCCTTGAAATGGACGAAGAATCGGCATTTCGGGTCGTGGACAAAACCCAAATATTTCATTTGGCTCCCGACTTAGTTCGTGACACCCTCGGCAGCTGTTCCGGTCCATGACCCCTCAGGCCTCTTCCTAGGTCCGGGGAAACAGGGCCTAGGTCTTTTCCAGGGCCACCCTCAAGCCCAATTGTAATAGACGAGCTGGAGCCCGCAGTGTAAATAGCTATGGAACACCCAGACGTCTGTAGAACATGGCATAAGAGGGCCGAGCACTGACACCTCCGAACACCACGCGCCAGTGACAGTGCAATAGACCGTCACTTCCAACGCAAACAACACTTCGGTCCTTGAAATAGAACCCTACTCGCCTAAAATAGGCCGAGACCTGATGGTAATCTTACCATCTTATGCGATGTTCTACTTCTTCAACTTGGTCTTCAAGCCTGTCTTTCCAAGGAAGTTAAATAGCCCTTACTGTCAGCTACAAGCTGTTCGTATAACCCGACCATTTAGAATAATTTTCTGTTGATAGCCTATCGGCTACTTTCCTATTAGAAAGTAGTGCCCGAGTCTCCAACACCCAATACGGATTCCGAGAGGGTCAGTCTAACATAGACACGACCTTTCACGTCAAGGCCCTCTCGGATGCGACAGTGTCTCAGAGTGTTGTCATTATGGCGGTGTCTCATGACATCGCCAATGCTTTCAATACACTTCAATTCAGATGTGTGATGGAGGTTTCGGTAATGGTATCTTAGTTAGATAACTACAGACAGGCTTGAAGACCAAGTTGAAGAAGTAGAACATCGCATACATCAGTTATCGTCTCGGTGCAAAACCGGTTGGACGAACCGCATAATAGCTCCGTGTACTTGCGCATGCGATTCGGATACTATTTCTACAACATGGCGAAATGTGCTAAGTGCGCAAAAATGGTTACAAAAAATCCCCGGGTACACAGTGCTCTAAGTGTAATAAGTGGATGCGTGCATCATGTTCTTCAATAACCACTGAGCAGTTAAATG
Source organism: Furcula furcula (assembly GCA_911728495.1). Taxonomy (NCBI): domain Eukaryota; kingdom Metazoa; phylum Arthropoda; class Insecta; order Lepidoptera; family Notodontidae; genus Furcula; species Furcula furcula. The sequence goes on from OU452262.1 coordinate 10,337,387, forward strand.
CCTCGTATTCGACGGACGCCGTGGATTGGAGATGTCGTACATGTATGTATATGTGCAAATACTCTTATAATACCAAACCAAAACGTGTATCCTGCATTCTATCGGACGTGGATGACGAAGAAATTACAGATACGGAAACTATGATAGATAGCAACGTGACTCAGCGTATCCTCAGCGATATACGGCGAGAGATACGCGACATAATTCGAGAGGAGTTACAGTTAGACGAACACGAAAAAAAAATTACATGTACGAGACCAATATAAAATCTATCGAAAATCATAATACCGATCTAAAAAACAAATATAAAAACCTAGAACTAAAACATGATTTACTGGAACAGAAAGTGAACACACTGGAATAAAATCAAATAACCAACAATATTGAAATTTGCGTTATTACCGATAAACAGGATGTCGATTGTGTGATAGCAAAATTGTGTAAGGTGGATGGTATAAACATTATCTTATTTACTTGATTTTTGAAGTGAAAGCATCTTTAGCATCGTTGTGATTTGAAAGTCGATGAAACGAAAAAGCGATAGTAAAGAGAGACAGACACATAAGTTCATAATATTTAACGTGGTGGGAAATTGAGAATTGAGATACAAAAATATTTTTTTTTGTTATTTATTACGTTTTGAAGGTTTCACTTCTACTACATGTGAATTGCACACAGGTATTTTTTTTCTTTGCTATATGTGCGGGGCCCTTCAAGGCGCGGGGCCCGTAGCATTTGCTGACCCCTGCTATATGGCTAATCCGGCACTGTTTCAGGTGCATAAGTAATTACTTAAGTACATGAAAAACATAAATGATATTTTTTTTCTCAAATTCTGTTTTGTTTAGTTTATTCAATTTGTTTTGGTGGCAAACAATCCCATTTATCAAGAAAGTATGCTGCTGTCACTGAGATTTATGTAGTACTAGCTGACCCACGCAGCTCCGCTTGCGCTGTGTTTACGTTAACTAAACTTTCAATAATATACATTCGTATATAATACAAAACCTCCTTTTTTAGAGTCGGTTAAAAACTTGGACCCACTTTGTTCTTGCCCTCCGAAGCACGGAGACGTTGAGTTCAAATCGCGGTAAACGGTCACCCATCTATTTAATGACCTTACCTAAAGTTGTTTAACCTGATCGAGTTCCAAACATTGTTAACAACTGTCTATGAGTGTTCCCTTACAAATATTTATTATAATTATAATGAAAAAATTTTTAAAATCGGAGCAAGCGTATAACCAAGTACACATTTTGACTTTAGTCCCCGCTCCCAAAGGAACCGTGCCGAATGTCGGGATAAAAAGTATCCTATGTCCTACCTCGGAGTATTAACTCAAATCATGCCAAGTTTCGTTTCAATCCATCCAGTAGTTTCGGCGTGATGCTCAGCCGAGATACAGACAGACAGACAGACAAAAATAAAAAAAATACATTTTTGGCTTTAGGATACTAAAGCCAAAAATGATTTTTTTATGGGTTATAGAATGCCATCCAAACATAATTTTCAAAATATCTTCAATGTACAGAATTGGACCTGTTACAGTTTTATTATAAGTATAGATTTATCCTTAATAGCTGCAGTACATCTATTCAGGTGAGCTGTCGCTATCCAATATTTTATTATTAAAAGGCTATAATTATAGGGCAAATTATTCCTTCACCGATAGCTAAAAGGTTAAGTTCAATTAAATCACAGTAACTCGAAACATACCTACTAACTAATTTTCTTTTACTTTTCTTCTTTAAAAAAATTCGTTAGTTAGCAAAGACTGGCAAATTCGGAAAACGAATTCGCACGAGTTCGATACAAAAAAAACTGTGCAAAGCTGTAATTAATTTCCGATTCGCACTGAACGTTCCATTCGTGTTTTTGTTTGAGAGCATTTTTCCGTTTTTCCTGAACAAACGTGGACGGTTGCCACCCGACGCCTCGTGGAGGTAGGTGGATGGGCGGGGGTGGCCAGCTAAATAGACTGCCGCGAGAAAGAGTGAGGCTTAAACCCCCTTTTCCCCCCTTACTGACCACTGGATGAACGGATTATGAAATATTTCATCGGAAAATAAAACTGAAAAAAATATTACCGTCTACGTCTGAGAGGGTATTCTTCGCTGGAGCTAGTTATGACTCGGAATTAGGTATCTGTACGAATGAAAAGTTGGTTAATCCCGGGTCTAAAAATATTACTAACTGAGAATTTTCTTTATATCTGAGGCTATACATTGCAAAGCATTTCGATATGGTGGGCCTGTTGGTCTAGTGGTTAGACACCCTGACCGCTACCCAATGAGTCGTTGGTTCGATTCCCACCAAGTATTAATTATTTATTTAAGTATGTATTTACAAAAAAAAGTATATAAGTACTAGCTGACCGGCGCAGCTCCGCTCGCGCTCTTTCACTTGTGAATCTAAACCATTCTCGAATCCCCTTGAACACACACAAACAATTTCATCAACATCGGTCCAGCCGTTTAGGAGGAGTTCAGTGACATACACACGTACAGTAGAATTGTATATATAAAGATTAGTATCAGTTGTGTGGTTTCCATAGTACAGGGTCTGCCTAGTTTGGGATCGGATGACCGTGTGTGGATTGTCCCAAGATTATTATATTTGACCTATTGGTTAGAGGCTAGGGTATCTTCCACTAGGCGAATGGACCAAGTTTCACTAGTTAGGTAAATTAGGACACAGTTATAATAACGTGACAGCCTATTGCCATATATGAGACAGTTTTTTCGCCCATCTATTAAAATTTCCAATCCGAAATAACCACGTAAAAGAGATAAATAACATATTTGTCTCTATACAAATATAAATAAATATATCTAAAACTCCTGTATAATTATATTACTCCTATATAAACTACAGACAAAATTCATTCTTGATTAGAGCAGCTAATAAAATAAATAGACTGGTTGTCCTTCCTGAACTTGACTTGCTTGACTGCGACCCTAACTGTTTTAAAAAAATCTTGACTAAATCTTTGTTCGATTCTCATGGTGTATAGTATTTAAATTTTGCTTAATTTTGTATTTTTTAGCATAACGACAGCTAACATGATTACATCGTGATTCATTGACAAATGAGCTAGGTAGGTACCACTTTTGTGAAAACATGTAATTAGTGCTTAGTTTATACCACAAGTTAACTACTTTAAAACACTGTATGTTTTCCTGTAAAATAAAATAAATAAAATAATTCAACAGTCTACGTACTTATTTGTCAAGGAATTCGTTTGTGATATTTTGGGCAATGTCGAGGTGCACCCTATCTTGGGGATAATATTGAAAAAGCCAAAGCCGACCGGGATTTTGCCCTGAGAGCTTTCCTGGAATGCTTGATATTGGAATTTGCCCCAGCCTTGCCGATACAATGTTACGACTTTCCTTTGGACTTTGTGGGCCGTTTTTATGTGATATTAAAACTGTGTTCAATAACTCTTGTATATAAGTGACAAATACCTGTAGTTATATATTCTGGTATGTTACTTAGGGAGATCAGGTTTTTTATAGAAATTGAGGTTCCCTTCGTTATTATGTGTTTTGTATGAATGCGAATTTTATTCAAAAGCATTAGCTTCAGATTTCTGTCTTGTATATTGTATTGCCGTGCATCCAGTACCTAAGCAAGTGTTAATAAATTACTGAAGTCATAACTTTTTTTTTTATACTACCAAGGTGGCAAGCAAGCGTGCGGCCCGCCTGATGGTAAGCAGTCACCGCAGCCTATAGACGCTAGCAACACCAGAAGAATCACTAGTGCGTTGCCGACCCTTAAGGCATTGGATATTAAGTCTTTGTGTCCGGTAATTTCACCAGCTACAGTGCCCTTCATGCCGGAACACAGCAATGCTTGCACACTGCTGCTTGGCGGCAGAATATCTGACACTGCGGTGGTACCTACCTAACTAAATCATAGCACCGATTTTCAATTTGTAATTTAAATAAAAAACAAACTACTGTGATAAACAAATTTATTGTACATTAAACAGATTCTCACATAGATACTTAACGTTAAAACATTCTATATTTACATAATACAGTTTATATTGTCATAAAAACATCCAATAAAATTGACTAGAGTTCGTAAGATATCTACAAATTGTATTTACAAATATAAGCTCCGAATTAACGTACGATATTACACATCAGTCTGACTAGATTTACTATTTACATTAATTACTAGCTAATTAGCTAATGTTTCCCACACACAGATACTACCTAAGGAAAATGACTAATGGATCACGTGATCATTAGAGGCTGATTATACCACCACCAGTGATTAGTCACCCGTATATACACCCTACACTATAATTATCAACTCCCTTCTTAACTCGTTTTACCTGTTTTGAATAATGAATATGACTAAACTTTATCGGAATAATCGATTTTAGTTAATGTTACGAATGGCATTTTAAAAACCAACCATTTTCTTCTAGTGGTGAAATGTCTTAATATAAATAAGATTATCGATGCCATGACGACTACTAATTAAATGATAGCAATAAGAAAATTAACGAGAAATATACTAAACTACTAGGGAAATTTATCTCATAAAAAGCAGTTTTTCTCATTGTAAGTATATTCTCGTAAAACAAGCAGTATAAATGTAAACTATAAACTGTATTTTTTAATTGATTCATATTGTTTCTTTTGTATAAATCAGCGGTATTATATTGAATATCAATTGAATTGTAAAACCCTAAGATTTTTGTTTGAAGCACTACCAATGCTCACCGTGGCAGCACAACATACCTATAGCTAGTTAATATAAAACAAATCGATAACTATGTAATTATCATTCTCTAATATCCACGTGACAATAAACAAGACTATGAAAATTACAGGTTTTTAACCCGGGATACAATACGAGCTGCTATTATACTAACTATATTGAACACCTGATACTGACATTTATTATATTAAATTATCCCAGTTTTATATATGATTACAGTGGCTATAAATTACAGCGTGCTAACTGGAAGTGAGAAAATTGTATTTTTATATAAATTATTTTATATTATGTAGACACCCACAATTGCGTTCTCACACACCTCACCGCACGTTACAATCCTTGTTTACTACGATCAATGGCATTCTGTTATTTTAGATTATTATGAAACATACCACATGCTAATTCTTTAAAAATTATGTAAGTACTTATTAAAATGACAGTCGTAAATTGAGCAATTGTAAATAAAATTTCGTTGCAGAAGTATAAATGTATAGTCTCGGCATTAAGCGCATCAATAAATATTATTAAGCATAGCACACGATTGATCCATCCGTTTACACTAGCAAAAAAAAAAACAAATAGTTGGGTAACAGTTACCTACTTAGTTCCGAATTTTGCGCAAGACCGCAATTTTCTCCTTGGTCCGATCCAAATTCATTTCCCATTCCCATTACCTCAGCTCTACATATATGAGTGTATCAATATTTCATTATTCCAGTATGAAGAACACCGTAGCTCATCAGATTTGGTGTCACGGTTCAAAAAGTGGTAGCGAGAAATAGCGCCCTTGTGTCGCTATTTCTTTACAAGCCACATCCTGACAAATTTATTTTTGCCGGTAGGAGTGTCGCTACTGTCTATATGACACTGTCAAACTACACGTAATTAACGTAATAGAAATGTTAGTTCACGTTTCCGCCACAAGCACAGATAAGTTTGCAACCTCCGCGACCACATTTTAGATGTCATTTTGTTCGTGAATGTTTATCTAGTTTATATATTATATCGATGACCATAGCACACGATTGATCCATCAGTTTACACTAGCAAAAAAAAACAAATAGTTGAGTAACAGTTACCTACTTAGTTCCGAATTTTGCGCAACTTTCCTTGGTCTGATCCAAACTCATTTACCATTCCCATTACCTCAGCTCTACATATATGAGTGTATAAATATTGCTGAAGAAATAGACGTACAAAACGTAGTTGAATAACAAAAATGCTGCCCGCATGGCGGTAAAGCAAGTAGCGGCCTATGGACATTGAGGTAATAATATGAACCTATTACCTCAATGTCTATGAACCACATGAGTATCTACATTAGAACCAGAGGGAAACTTTCTAGCTTCTGAAAATTCAAGTTGTCAATAGGCCGAGTCAGAGTATATTTTGTCAATTGATCCCACGATGATCCCACGATTGTAGCGAAGCGTTCTCTATGGTTCTAGTGACCCTGTCACTCCTGTCAGAGCAATCGTTACGCTGGTAGATACACAGACGTTGTCAGTCCGTGCGCAGTATTCGCTTTTATCGATACTTTTGTCATGTAGGTATACACAATACATATACATTTTGACTTTTCTAATAGCGATGTCGCATATAGACTGTTGTAGAAAGACTTCTTCTCTAGGGTTAGTTATTAATGGATTACTTAAGGTATTCTGTGGTATTGCTTCCACTTTCCACCATAAATTACAGAGTTAGAATTCATGACCGAATTGCGCATGCACGTGATCTATGTTTGCTCAAATACTTGAATTAACAATTACGGGAAGTTCAATATAACTAGCAAAATACAATCAAAAATACACCATACCTGCGAATTTCACGAATATACCATATTTACCGGCGAGTTTATCGGTGATCTGCCTGGAACTACTGACATCTGGATTAATAAATGTCTAGTGGATAGAAATATTAGTTTGTTTATTACTGACATATAAATATATGCGTTTATTATGATGGTATGCGTGAGTTCCAAGTGGGTCGTTTGCGGGTGACGCGCCGGTGTGCGCGCTAGCTGTGTTCGTGGTGTGTCCGCGGAGACAGTGACCCGGGCCCGGACTCCGCGCTGGACTCGCCGGCGTATACCTCAGATAGCCCGCCCCCGCTGCCGCCTCCGCTACCGCCGCCACCTAACAACGCGTCATCATCATCATCACAGTCCAAAAACGTCCACTGCTGAACAAAGGCCTCCTCCTTAGAAGGGAGGGGTTGCCATAATCCCCACGCTTGGCAGGCGGCTTGGGAATCGCAGTGTAGGTGGTAGGTAATCCAATAGAAAGACACTGCAAGCCGTCTTCCTGTTTTCCCTTAGTCGCCTCTTACGGACACCCATCAAGGGGAGATGGGAGGGTGCTATTCCTAAGCCGACACCCCACGGGTAACATCGCGTCCATACTCACCCATAATTCATTAATGTAGGGCAAATTGAATTGATCACATTCGACATCTGTCAATTTCTTTGTTCTGTCAGTTTATTTTGTCATTATTACAATAACTACGTAATAGTAATTGAAAAAAGTTAGGCATGATGACTAATTTTGAAAAAATACTCTATAATGTACTTACGGGTCTACTATTGCCGAAAATAATCATATAAGTACAATTAATAGCAATATTTTCAATTTTTATAATAGTTTGAATTTCGTTCCAAAACGAAGGCTGGGTGCATGGCACCATTTTGTGACGTCACTACGGTTTAAATAAACATCTGTCTGTATGTATAAAAGTGAATCATTGTATGAAAGAAAAAGTTGAGATGACAGTTTGACAGTTGTTTATTTATACTGCATTGACCAATCACTCTGATCAGTGTTTTTTACAAAACGGCGATTAGCTGTATTTAAGTACCTAATTCATCTGCTTAAATATCAAGAAAATCTCTCTATTATTATGAAAATGAAATGCATTTTTGGAATCAGTGCAATTTGTTCTAATATTCAAAACCACAGATTCATTGATATTTTGTTGCAGTCATCATGCCTATTCTGCAGTTCCAACTTCGAAATAATAGTTTTTTATACCTGCCGCCGTTACAACCTTACGTTGTTAAATTTTGATGTAGTGTCAAATGTGATCTATTAAATTGACCCTACTTTACACGGTATACATAGCACATAGTATTAAAGAAGGTTGGATAAGTATATAGGGATAGGGGTGTACCTATGAAACAAGTTTGAATTCTAGTCACACATCTATCGTCATCAGCCGGAAGACGTCCACTGCTGAACATAGGCCTCCCACTTTGAACGCCACAATGAACGACAATTGGCTATTTGCATCCACCGGTTACCTGCGACGCTCACAATGTCGTCTGTCCACCTATTGGAAGGCCTGCCTACGCTGCGTCTTCCGGTTCGTGGTCGCCACTCGAGAACCACACCTCTTATAGGTAGGTATAAATAGGTTGACAATAAATTTAAAAAATGTTAAGTAAATTAACTATGATTATCAACGTGCGATAGAGTTTCGAATAGCATTGAATATCATCATGTAAGTATGCAGTGAAATATAACTTGACGTTGACGTCGAAATTTTAAAAGCAAAAGCACTGAACATTATACAGCATTTCTCCGTGAGCTTAGACAAAGCAAGGTAGATATTACAAATTCAGAAATAGCCCGGTTCAGTGATGAATAATAAACTTCCTTTCAACTTGATTGGACTTTTGTCTGAAGCAATAAAATAGAAGTCAGCTGCATGAAAATAGCTCTACTGCTAACAAAACTTACGAGCTACTACTTGAAGTAGCTCCATGAAACAGATGGAAACAGTATCTGTTTTTATTATTATTTCAGTCACAATGCAAACAGATTCTCTTGCGTCGAACAAATGCAATCAGTTACGCGTGTGTTCAGTCGAAATAAATAACTTTGGACCTTGCAATAAAGTGTAATACTTAGCATTAGCACCTAATTCACCTTCTATTGGAAACATGTCGATTAAAATTTGTAGAGAAAAATGGTTGCCGCATTATTATGTCCAGGGAAAGACAAAATATATTGCGGCGTATGAACTAAATTTACAAGAAAATAATTTAGCAAATTAACAGGTTTATAAATACGTACTTAATCGGTGGTGTTCCATAATCTATAGGTTTTGTAGCATACTCTAAGATCTAAGCACACGCCTTATCTATCATAATTATTAAACAAACTCGTATTTAAGACCCTACATCACATTAAATAAAAAAAAACAACTCAAAAAGCAACACGCAATTTCTCAGGAAAATCTAATGCATATGGGTAAAATACAGATGAAAGAATTAATTCCTAGAATTTAATTCTAACTGGATTTTGAAAAAGTAAGAAAGAAAGGGAAAGGGAAAAAGGGAAAGGAAGAAAGGGAAAGGGAGAAAGAAAAAGGGAGTAAGGGAAATAAAAGGTAATAGGGAGAGAATGATATAAAGCTATAAATTGTTGTAGTTTGAACGCACCGTGGTGGGAGAGCGGCACGCAGTAAGAGGTGGCGGCGCAGTGTCGCGGGCGCACCTTCTCATAGCGGCTGAGCTGCTGCAACTCGCACTCCGAGTGGTGCTTCTCCACTGTTACACAGACCACAAAATATTTGACAGACAATGCCAGTGCGTGCCGTGAAATACTACGTACAGGACCCTAATTCTCTATAACCATTTTCAGATTCAACGTCAAATCTTGTCCACGATATCACGTTTATTGTCGTTTATATCATTAAAATAAAGTAACTTAGTTATGGAGTACGTGTAGAACCACCGGATTTTAAATATAAAACATTAAATATTGCTCTATTAGGCGATGTTGACGATGTTTTGGCAGGGCATGACTTAAGCGCGGAATGTAAGTGGTCATAAATAATTAGGACCCAGTACAGTCTGCCTCACGGCGCGTTTAGATAGTAAGACGGTAACCGGTACCAACCCGCCAACGGCTATCGCACCGAATCGGTAGTCGTTTTAAGCAATTTTAATATTAAGGGCCGATCATGTAACGATGAGTTCCGATCCAGGAATTTCTACACTACTGATTTTCCAGCACTACCAGACTTTATTGGGTAGTGGTATTGGCGCTGATGATAAACGGGATGATGGCTACTGTCTTTATGTGCGCACCCTAAGTGTATGTAAAATGTTCAGACCGAGAATGGTCCGTTAGCTCTCAGGGTTTTCACGACCCATATATTGTAGTCTCATTGCTTTTTATGTCTATATATTTTTTCCGACAAGAAAAATTGCTCTTTTTTGTCGGTTGAATCACAATGAAATAAATGGTGATTACCATTCACTATTTATATTCCAACCTCTTGCTTACTAAAATTAATATTGAAATAACATAGATTCGCCGGCAATTCTCAAATCCGGCCGGCAAATCTAATTCTTCACATGTCATTAGACCATGTACGAAACTATCCATCATATTATGCTTGTTTATATATACTAGTTTCCATAACCAGAAAATAAGTGAGCTGTCTTCTTTGGATATTTATCTATTAACCAGAGATGACGTAATACCCGTATTAACTTACGTTACAACGTAACTTATATCTAAAAGAAAAAGGAGTAGCAATTTCTTGTGTTGGGCGAAGAAAGGACAAAGATTTATTGGGTCGGCAAAAATAATTTACTGATCTTGTTTCGGCGTGTCTAATAAATTTTGCCTGATTTTCTTTAGTAAGGAATCTGAATCACACTAATTAGCATCTTCTACAATCAAGCTAGACTGAATTAGATATTTACGGTAGAGTTGTTGTAGGTACATAAAGTACTTCGGAGTCGCTGGACGCTCGGGGTGTGGGCCCTTTGAGCGTCCATTGAGTACGGCGGCGACTCACGGCACTCCCGTCCCCGTGAGTACCGTGTCAGGTTCCCGGGGGGCTACAATGCGCCCCCCAGCGGCGGGCTCAAAGGCAAGGCACTGAGGGGCCCCTGGTGCAGATCCCATCGGAGAGCCCTGGCGTCCCCCCTCTCATGTGCCGATGTGACAGCCGCGGGGGTTTTAGTGGGTAAGAATCCCACATACCCCGGTCGAGCCCCACAGCTCCCGGGGATCTTTGGAAGATATCCCCCGCGTCAAAAAAAGGCACATAAAGTGAATATGCAAATCGCACCTTTTTTTATTTTGTTATAGCGAGGTAAAAAAAGGGTCAAAAGACCATCTATAGGTTTCCAGAACTCTGCGGGGGTCAACCGTGGTACGTGGGATTTTTACCCACGGAACCCCCATGGCTGTAACATCAATATATGAACCCATCGCTCGTCGAATGATTATATTTTGTTATTAGCTTACCCGTGCAGCACCGTCCACGGTTTTTTATGTTTACCGAAACCAGTAGTCTTCAGACTGCCACAGAAAAGGGGTATCAAGCCGGTAATGACGCAGCGAGCAATCAATTTGTAGAAGAAGATAATGAAAAAAGACAACAGTTTTAGTGCGGATAGCTCAAAATTTTGTTAGTTATTTAGCCAAAGATGGATGAATTTCTAACTACAAAACGGCAAGCACGCAATCAGAAAAAAAACCGTGGCATCATAGAAGTAGGTACGATGACACAGGGTTGGAAACAGTTTTAAGACGATATAAATAATTTTTGTATGAAATTCAAATATAATTTTTTGCCGTATATGAATTTTTTTCGGGGTCGTCACTATCAATACTATACATACATTTTGACTTGATATACCCTTTCCGGGACGCTCAGTATAGCAGTGGCGTGCACAGAGGGTAGGCAAAAAAATGTATTCGGTTTGTTTCACCTATTTTAAGTATGTTATTAAACCATTTCAAATATCCATAAGCAAGCAAATACTATAGACATATTAATTTGTATTTGAAAACATTAATAAGTATAATCAGCGGCTCCATACTGACAAAAATACTTTGCCTACCCTAGGATTTCTCTAAAAAGTCTTAATTTTAAAAAATCTTAGTTTGGACATGAATTACCGTATTTTTTTTAATGTAAATGGATATGTTGGTAATATTGGTTAATTTAAGGATATTTGTGCTGAAACACGAATAAATAGCATAAAGAATAAACAACTCGCAGATATTTTTGCAGGCTTTCAGTGCACGCCACTGCAGTATAGCACTCAGGGATAATATACCTTTCAAACAGTGAAAGAATCTCAAAATCGGATCCCACTGATCCGATACCGGAGATTATACCAAACATCCAAACTCACAAACTTTGTCTTTTTAGGATATTAGTATAGGTCAGATGTTCTTACCATCAGCTCTCTCGCGGTGCCTTTGCGGGTGCTTCCGGCAGGGTCTGTGTGGAGGCGCGTCGTTGTCGCGATGGCCGAAGGTTCGGAACTGCAGGGTGTGGTCGAGGGTAGCAGCTGTAGTGGCCGCGTCACCACCCACCGCGAACGTCGCGTACGGACTTATCTCGTACACGTCTAGTCATATGTTATAATAATAATATTCAGACAATCCACACATGGTTATCTGATCCCAAATTGAGCCTGTACTATGGTAACCAGAGAACTTATACCAATATTTGTTTCTTTTTACCTGACTTTGGAGAAAGAAGGGAAGTGAAGGGGAAGGATGAGGAATGAGCTAAACACGTAGTGAAAAATACTAAATCTATGAATTAAACATTCTATGTACGAGTATGTAAGTTGAGTAATAGGTACCTCCGTATTATTTTTTGTTTGAATTTAGATTCTCATATATAGCAGATAAGTAAATTCTGCTGATCTTAAGTTACCCTAAACTTACGCGTAAATCAACCTTATTCACTTCATATTTCAAATACTTACAAAATTTCACCTCAATTTACTCAGAAATGTTTCAAAATTGGGCAATGAGTTTGTTACGAAGGAAAATTACGTGTTTTTCTGACAATTATAAAAAAATCTAATCATTACGAAAGCTCACAGCCTTAGAATATTAATTATAAGTACAAGTAACTACGCACAGCGTAGTATATTAGATCCTCTTTGGCTCACAGATATCTCGGACTTACCAGAGGCAGGAGAGAGTTTGTCATGCTTGTAATCGTGCTGGCAGTTCCTGATGTTTTGTTGCTCAGGGCAGACCGACTTGTCGGTACTAGCCACTGAGTGGCTACAGCGCCGAGCCTCCTCATCCGCTTGGTTCCCACATGGCCACAACGTGCTAAGACATGGAAAATATGCAAATCAATCACAATTACCTTCTATTTCTTTAAATTTTAATTAAATATATATTACCTTCTCTTAGCCAACAAGACTAGAAGTAATGCAGTGACGGCGAGACCAGCAAGAGCTGCGAACGCTAAGGATACAGCCCCTAGAACTCGCTCCGAGTCTGTATTTCCATTGCCAGTGGTTATTGGACCACCTTCTGATTGGAATGCCACTGGACGCCGAAGACGTTCTGCGTGCGAAATAACAATGAAGTTTATTTTCAGTTAGTAATTAACTTTTAAAACTACTTTTTTGGCAATAGCGTCACTTTTAGTTTGTATAGGTACTATCAATTTATAACGTATCTGTTTTATTTTATGTTTTCATATTGACCTGGCCAACCAGCGCGGCATCACAGGGTAAATGTATTATATGCATAAACGTTCCAAAAGAATTTCTCCAAATGATGGTAAAAATGCAAGCAAAATTGGATGTGGCGGGGAATAAGTATGCGACAGCGAGGAAAAACGACTTGTTTCACAGATACATAGATAATACTTCATTATTCCATCATTATAAAACACACAAAAAGAACGAAATTTCATAGTTAAATGAAACAATGGGCGGCCTTATCGCTAAAAGTGTCTACCAGCACCTTTGGATGGAGAGGTTCTATGTATGGTAGTACAAGGCGGGGTTGTTTATATAAATCATTACCTATTCAGTAGAGGTTAGAGATATAATTCTCATCTAAGATTCAGTCGCCTAGTTTAATAATATATTATTAACTGCGATAGTAAGACTATTGGTTCCTATAAACCTAAAAAGTTGCCCTAGGTCATGAGCTCCTTTGTCTAGTTATACATTAGCTACGGAGGTGCCGATTTTGTACGTGTGTGTAAACCGCCCTTTGACAGTCTCGTTATCGGTAGAACTTACCAGGTAGACAATAGACATAAATGTATGTTAAGTTCCTATGTCATAAAACAATTAATGATTAGGTTTGAAATAGTTGTACTTAAAGGAGATATTATAATATTCTTTAACAAAAAAGATGTGAAGGTAGCACTTTTTTTATTGTAAAACAAACGTTTTTTGTCATCAGTAAATTATTGTATCAATTAATACATTAATTTAATATTGACGAGTGATAATAGAGACCATATTACAAGGTAAAATAATAAAAAAAAACCTAAAAAAAAAACAATAAAAAAAATATATCAATGCTTCCTAGAGATTAATTCCTCGTTTTTATTCTAGTTGGTGACGAGGCAAGCATGACGTTTGCCGATGGTAAGCGACACGCCTACCTATAAACTGCTCCACTGCTTGACTGTTGATCACCAGGCACGTTAATTATTAAGTCTCTTGAGCCTGGTAATTTCCCTAGCTACCTGACCTTTGCACCAGAGTACAGCAATGTTCACACATCGTTGCCTGGCGGAAGAACATCTGACACATATCGGCTACCAAAGTAAAAGAAAAATGTCGGATTTTTAGTAGTGTGTGTGTGTGTAGTGTAGTTCCTCCTACCTCCAGAATGTGTAGTGGTGGCGGCATATATGACAGCCTGGTGTCGGGAGGACTCCGTCGCTGTCCACAGCCTGAGCCCATACCAGGCGCCAGCGGCCAACTCCCCGATCACAACCTAAAGAATATAGTCACTTACCCTGTATACGTTAAAGTTGCACAAAACTAAACGCATAACAAGGAATTGCATAATATTGGTTATGTCTATGTATAAAAAAACGTGTTGGTGCTCACTAAATATCACTAAAGAAATAAATGTAAATCAGTTACACGTATTTATAATAGGGATGATAACTGAACTGACTGATAATAAACTATTTTATAAAAAATAAAAACCGACTTCAAAGTAAATTATCTAAAAAGCATAAAATAACGAAAATATATTGAAGTCGGTGCTAGCACATCATGTTAACTAAGACTAGCACGAGCTGACACCGACTTCAATATATTTTCGTTATTTTATGCTTTTTAGATAATTTACTTTGAAGTCGGTTTTTATTTTTTATAAAATAGTTTATTTAATACTTTTTAGTGACTTATTTTACCAAGATAGGTATCAGCACTATCACGCAACTCGAACGTCTACGTTACAGTAACTTACTGAAAACATAAAAAGTTTATATCTCTTAAACTACTAGACCAATTTTGATGAAACTTGTACTCTACCCTAAGTTGAACAATACTCTAACTATTGCAAAAAGAATTTTTCAAATCGGACTTGTAGTTTCTGAGAAATCGGTGGACAAACCTACATACATACATACATACATACATACATACATACATACATACATACATACATACATACATACATACATACATACATACATACATACATACATACATACATACATACATACACTCATAAAATTTGGTAAATTTGTTTAGAAGCCCACATAGACTAACATATATTAATATTACGCATTTTTATCAATATTACATACATACGCGTCGAATAGAGAACCTTCTTTTTGAAGCCGGTTAAAAAATATCAATTCTAACTAGTCCGTCAGTAAAATTATCAAAAAATATTAGATACTTAGGTATGTATTTTTTTATTTAACACGTTGAGTGCGGTGCCAGTTTCAAAAGACTTTCAGTCAGTGCGTTAGAGACTTATTTGAACTCATAACCGAGACTCACTGTAGTGCGTATGAGACCTAAACCATCACCTAAAATATGGTATTAAAAAAACTCATATCTCTATCAAAAAATAAGATACAATCTATTTTCTTTCTGTAAATAATAGAGAATTAACTGCTCTATCTCAAATTTGCTTCGCATGGGGATATGACATGTGAGTTAGGAGATATAACGAAAAAAAATAGTGTTGAGAATTAAAATAAAACCCCAGTCCTCGATAGCTTTAATTTTATTGAAGTAATAAAACATAGTCATTTGAAATATATTTAATTCTCGTCTTTTCTCGCGTTATGTATTTACTTTTATTACCTGTATTTTATTTTTTTGCCATCCGTGGCAATCCCACTCATTACGAGTGACATCAAATCTTAACCCCTCAACCGATTTGCGTTCTGTACGAGTAGATATGGTTTTGATGAGAAATGTACATTCTAATAGGTGACATATATAAATACACTATTTTATGAAATATTAATATCTATTTACAAAGGGAGAGTAAAAAAATAGACGGGTTTTTAGATGGCGTTTGGTCAAGGCTGATTTTTCCTATTCTTTGTTTGATATTGAGGGTAGAACATCTACCCCTACACTAAGAAAGAACTATATTTTGCGCTAAAACTCTAATTTGTACTAGTTTCAAGAAAATCCGACTCATTTATATTAATTGTGCTTAGGTTCCTCATAATTGACAAGTGTTATTTTGTAATCCAGCTATAAATCACGTATAAGTATCACAGGTAAGTAATTACTTATATAAACGTGTATTTTTTCACATGAAGTGCATAGGTACTCGTTATCGAGCATCGATGTTATCGACAGTTGAAAAACACTGAGCGAGAGCGAACGGCGCCCGCGCTGCCCGCGCTCCGTTCCTTACGTCTACGAGGCCAGTGTTTTAGGAGGTGGGAAAGATCTCCTCACGCAACAGATGTATATTATTACAGTTCCTCACGCAACCGATGTATATTATTACAGCTCATTTATTACATTATTGAATTAAACTCGCAGCTGGAAGTAGGTATGTATATTTGTCTCTGTCAAACACATAGAAATAAAGAAGTGAGCACAGAATCTGAAGTGGAGAACATGATTTTTGGCGCCGCACCAGCTGAAAGTCACGCTAGGGATCGTTTAGATACCCTAACGCACTCAACGTGCAAATCAATAGAAATTCTTTCATAGTCATCTAGCCTATTGTGATAATATTGTGTTAAAATGATAATGCCTTTTTCGCCCTACTTCCACCTACCTAAACAAAAGAAGCATTAATATTTTTAGTATTTTCGATTTTTATGACATTACAAATTGAATATCAAGAAAAAATACTCTTCCAACCAGTAGCCAAGTAAGAATAAAAAAATGTGCGTGCGTGGAGTCCCTCCGCGCGGAAGAAGTGAAACTTCATTCTCGCTCTGTCTCTTTCTATTCCACCTCCCCGCGCAACGAAGTCAACGAAGTCAACAAAGTCAACAAAGTCAACGGAATCAACGGAGTCAACGGAGTCAACGGAGTCGGCGGAGTCGGCGGAGTCGGCAGTCACTCACTCACTCACTCACTCACTCACTCACTCACTCACTCACTCACTCACTCACTCACTCACTCACTCACTCACTCACTCACTCTCTCACTCACTCACTCACTCACTCACTCACTCACTCACTCACTCACTCACTCACTCACTCACTCACTCACTCACTCACTATCCACTCACTCACCCACTCACTATCCACTCACTATCCACTCACTATGCACTCACTATGCATTCACTATGCACTCACTATGCACTCACTATGCACTCACTATGCACTCACTATGCACTCACTATGCACTCACTATGCACTCACTATGCACTCACTATGCACTCACTATGCACTCACTATGCACTCACTATGCACTCACTATGCACTCACTATGCACTCACTATCCACTCACTATCCACTCACTATCCACTCACTATCCACTCACTATCCACTCACTATCCACTCACTATCCACTCACTATCCACTCACTATCCACTCACTATCCACTCACTATCCACTCACTATCCACTCACTATCCACTCACTATCCACTCACTATCCACTCACTATCCACTCACTATCCACTCACTATCCACTCACTATCCACTCACTATCCACTCACTATCCACTCACTATCCACTCACTATCCACTCACTATCCACTCACTATCCACTCACTATCCACTCACTATCCACTCACTATCCACTCACCCATTCACCCACTCACCCACTCACTCAGTGACGGCGTCACATGAGCGCTTTCATAACCTTAACAAATTTACGCCTATCGCCTATCGTTTAACACCTATCACTTAACGCGTTAAGCGATAACGCGTTAAGGTGCTTCATTTAACGCTTGAAGCGTTATGTGATAACATTTTTGGAAGTCGCATAAGAAGTTTCACTTCAAAAAATCCTTCTCCGCAACTGGTTGCGAAACTCAGTTGCCATGGCAGCTGAAAGGCAAAATAATGTCTGTTTTCATCAGAACAAAAATCAACTTTTTAATTACTAGGTAAACATAATAATATTGTAAATTGTCTTTTTATTACTATCAGATTCCTTTTCAGCCTCTATGTTAAACAAAGTTAAAGGAACAGCAAAACTTTAGGAAGGTAAAGAAAACTTCGTAAAACTTACCTAAGTAGTTATGTAGTGTGGTGTATTGCAAATAAATACTGCTGCCTGCCCGCCGCGCGGCTCAGTCGTCTAACAGACACCGAGCCGAGCGGTCGTAGTACAGCGAGTAAGTACTTTGTGTTTCATTTAATACGGTTGTGTTCCATGTACCTATTTACTGTAATAGGTTATATTCATACAATAGACTCAAGCCGAAATGGTGAAATATCACATGGCGACGAGTACAAGCGCAGTAAATAATTTTTTCTCAAAACAATGTGCCTGCTATTATAGTGCCAAAAATAAAATAATTTTAAGATAAAAAAAGGTATAAGTGCGAGCGTACAAAATGTCACATAGAACGAAATTAAATTGATTATTCAATCATTGTTTCAATCATATTTATACGGAAAGGAAGTATTTATAGTGTCTAGGTTCCATGGTGCAGGTTCTGCCTGGCTTGGGATCGGAAGACCGTGTGTGTCACAGGACATTATTATTATTATTGAATAAGTACATGCATTCGTTTACAAATACCCATAATAATAATCGTTAATCACGCACGCAAACGTTGTTGGCCAAATCAGATAGCAAATAAATGTTACCTGATACCTCCTTAGAGTAGATACAATGGTATATGCTCTAAAATCAAATCCTAATATCCGATGAAAACACCAAACGTTCCAACGATGATTATATCGTTCATTACCTGTTATTAAAATAACAAAGGAGGATACCTATCGAGTCGTAATGTTCGATTAAGCCGCCAAATGTTCTGGGGATGATATTGTTCATTAAGTACCCGTTATAAAAAATAACAAAAAACGATACCTATCGAATAATATTCGATCAAACCGCCAAATGTTCTAAGGATGATATTGTTCATTACCCGATATAAAAGATAACAAAAAAACGATACCTATCGAATAATAATATTCGATCAAGCCACCAAATGTTCCAACAATGAAATTGTTAAAATGACACCCAGTTATAACAAAACTTTGAAATATTGAAAGTGTTACCGTACCTTTATAACTGAGGTTGTATCAAAAGTGTGTAAAGTGTGTCAATAATATATTATAATACTAGTAGCCCGGTACGTGCTTCGCTACGTATAAAGTGAAATATTAAGATCATTTAACTGTAACATCAAATTCATTTATTCAAACAAAAAATGACATAACAACATGCTTTTACTGTCAACACTAAAAAAAGTTTTAATTCTGGAAAAAGATCCGCCATTTATTGAATTAACTTGTTACAAAAAATGTGATAAATGAAAACCCGCTCTACCGATTTTGTGCAAACCACATAAACCATCTACTAAATAGTCCGGACAAAGCCTAAACATTTGGTTTGGATAGGTGAGCCCGTTCTTGAGTTATGAAATTGCAACGAAAAGTGGCATTGATTTTTATAGATGTGGATGACAAGTAAAGCCATTACGAAATGAACTATTGAATCTGAGATACTGTTTATCGTAATTGGACAAGGCAGTCTTGATAAAATATAATCCTGTTTCCCATGGATCTACTATCCAAATATATTGTTGAATCTATACCAGTAAGTAATTAGTTGAGATACTTACTTATGATCTACACCTTAAAACATAAAAAATAGGACTCAATATTGCCTTATATGACCAGCGTCATTAATAAATAATTAGTGTAATTTTGTGGGTACTCAATCATTATGCCAAAAGTATTTGTGTATACTTTTTATCAGCCACCATATTGTTAGTGGGTACCTACATGTTCTATCAAGAGTACTTTATAAAATGATGTTTTCTATCAATATGCTTACATTAAATGATACCGTCATCTACGCGTTTCTTTTTAAAAGCATAACCGAAATATGAATGTCTGTCTCTTGAACAATTGTCCCGAGGTCCGATCTGCATCTAAAAACCTAGGTTCCTTTGTCAGCAAAATTTGTAACTGGTTTTCTATAACCCGTTTCAGCACAACAAATAAATAAAAAGAAATAAAAAAAAAATTGCAACAGTGCTATGTTGGGTCTGGGTACCCATATTGAGGTGCTTACATTAATTGTCAATTAGCTATAAAAGTTCAAGTTCCCTATGTTGTAAAATCACGACATAATTAGTATTATTACTAATATACTCAATATAATTTCCTCATGGTTTGACGGTCATGTCATTCTGTGCAAACACACTTTTAAAACAAAATGAAAATAATAATGGTGGTAGAGGGGAAAATCCTAGCATGGTTAAAGGGAAAGGATTAAATATCCTCCAATCTCCCCAAGGCGGTAAAACCCTCAAGGAGGAAAATCCATAAGAGGATCAATACCCCCAAGCGGAAAAACCCTTAAGGATACCGACCTCTTTGAGGAGGAAAATAAAGGAAAATAAATGAGAAAATAAAATTAATATATAAACAAATCCATAAGTGGATAAATCAATCTCTAAAGAGAGGCATTGTTAGTGATAAACCAAAGTAAACTTAGTAACCAAGGTTAATTAAACGCAAGCAATAGTAACTGGATACAGAGGGCGATGGAATGTATATAATAATTACTAATGATGGAATAATTAGTTTCTATTCTGCATAAACAGTGCTAAATCAGAATATAATAAAATTAAATTTGTTTACATATTCTGCATAAATATACGGACTCAAAACCATATTAAAATAAATTTAATTATAATGTTCCTATTCTGCATGAATAAAAGCTCACAAGCAGAATAAAACAAACTTGGTAACTAGCAATGCATTACCATCACACTGGCATGGATGGTAAAAATAATTGGTGCAAGCAATAATTATAAAAAAAAAAAAAAAAAAAACAACAAGGATAAAATAGTAATTTATGAGGTTTATAAATTACTGAAAAGTAAAAAAAAAAAAAAAAACAAACTAAAAATAATGATAAAAAAAAATCCGATTAATAAACAAACACTGTCTCGATGGTATATGGGTTGGATTTCCATGCCAATGGGGACGATGTGTAAACTTAAGTTTATAAACTACAAACTTATTACAAAATATAATTTTGTATACAAGTGGTCGCAGCCATGGAATACATGCCTGATTTCAATACCTAATAAGAATTATGTATCTACTTGTAAGTAACTAATATTTCTACTGAGTTACAGATTTGTTTCCTCCGCATACAAGGATCCCTCTAAACATTGCAACGGTGGAGTAGATGACCCTATGTAGTCTATATATTAAAGGTTCCAAGGTTAGTAAATACTAGTCCTTAATATGTATCACATTATCCTACGATAATAAATGCATACAATACAATACAACCATTGGTAGACATCGATGAGGGTGATACAAAACATATCACAATATTATGTATACCAACAAACACATGCTATTGTTAAAGGGTTGTCACTTAATACCTTTTTCAATCAAATTGGTTTGAATGGAGCGTGTGACTCCTTAATTAATTAAGTAATTAGGATTTATTATAAATGCTAATGCAATCAATATGTGATTTATAGTTTCCATACATGTCGAAAAGAAATAAGTACCCCAATGTATGTTATTAAAAACAAAATGTGTCTGGTTTTAAAATTGACAAAATATTGTTCCAAATAATTACTAGTGACATTTAGTAATAGATTGACGAATAATCGCGTATGAAGGTTTATAGGGTGATTAATAAATTATAAAATTGTTAAATTAATTCATCATAATACCAACCTTTTGTACCAAGTTGTAATCTAAATATTCTATGTATTAACAAAATATATGAACAAATATATTAATAAACTTACTTATAAGCAAGTAGCAACTGTGGTCAGAATAAACGAGCACAAATACATGTGTGGTTAACATTCATAATTTCAAAAGAAATTTGTGATGTTATGTAGTAGATATTTAAAATAAGGTCATTTATATTATATAGTTTTTATTTAATAACAGCAATGTTATTCTATGATCTAACAATTAGAATATTGATTTGTTAAAATCTTTAATCATATTTAAAATTTAAATTTAATAACATACCTAATCTAATGATAAGGTTGTGTGAAATCAAATAAATAATTACCATTGATGATAATACTCAAATGTTACAAAAAGGGAAGGAAGACAGGCCTACTGAGTCTGGTCGGAGCTTCCCGGTCGGAGGCACGTGATGTGTGCTCAGGTAATGGTTAAAAATATTATTATTATAAAATTGCCACCGTTGGGCTTAATGTAAATAAAATATTTCAAGCCTGCTGAGTTTCTTGCCGGATCTTCTCAGTTAAGGCCGCGTTGTGATCCGGTGGTAGCTTCACATCTTTTAAGTCAAATATAAATAAAATATTTAATATTAAGTATATCAAATAATTATGATTTCAAGAAATAAGAGTAATTTAAAATATAGATACAATTAAAGTAAATGTAAATTAAAACATGTTGAAAGGAAGAGATGTGGTGTATTGCAAATAAATACTGCTGCCTGCCCGCCGCGCGGCTCAGTCGTCTAACAGACACCGAGCCGAGCGGTCGTAGTACAGCGAGTAAGTACTTTGTGTTTCATTTAATACGGTTGTGTTCCATGTACCTATTTACTGTAATAGGTTATATTCATACAATAGACTCAAGCCGAAATGGTGAAATATCACATGTAGTAAATAAAGTTAGCGCTATTTTGAAACTTTTCATAAACACATTCTTGATGGAAGTATTACGTAGTAGGTAGTTGACTGTTAAATACTGTGAGTACCTGCCTACTACTTTGGCTTTAGCTACAAAATTGAAAATACAGTACCTCTATGTTATGCATAATACAATTAATACACATGTATCATTCATTATTCATTAACAGCCGAATAACGTCCACTGCGGAACAAAGGCCTCCCCCTTAGAAAGGAGGGTTGCCATAATCCCCACGCTTGCCAGGCGGCTTGGGGATCGCAGTAGGTATAGGTGGAAGATAAGTCCAAAAGAAAGACGCTGTTGCCTGTCTTCCTGTTCTTGCTTAGTCGCATCTTAGGTACGAGAGGAGATGGGGGGATGCAATTCTAACCCCATGGGTACACATATATACAGCTACGCTATTAACAGATTATGATTATAATAAATCATGTAATTTAAACTAATCTATGACACCGAGCTTTAAATTAGAATTTTCGCATAAAAAGTATACCTATTATAATTATATTTCCCTTCGGGATTGATATGAACACCCACAGAAAATTGACAGCAATTCGATTCTACGCTCCCTCGCACCTCAATCAACGTGTCTGCCTGCACAAAATATCCCACCCACGTACAATAAAGTTGTTTGAATTTGAACAAAAAAGGTATTTTATACGTCCCTGTAGATAACCCCCAAATTCGTATGAGCTCGAGTCGCAATTTGCACGGTTCCAATTGGCTCCCGTTTCCACGGAAAATAGGACGTAAATTGCAGACCTACTGTTTTTTGGCTAAAATATCGCTATATTTTGCCTAAATTCAGTTATCGATTTATTTAAGACCTGCGCAACTCTGCCCGCGATCATTAATATATTTTATAATAGTAGGTAGGTCCCTGTTATGCCAGAAACATATTAGGCTGACGTGTCGTGACTCAACGCGTCAGCAGGCATATCGGTTACATACATTTTGTATGGTTAGAGACACACTATTATGGCGTGTCGTGGCGCAGTTCGAGCTATCCGATTGGCTGCTGACGCGTTGAGTCACGACACGACAGCCTAGTGTGCCGGCGGCGTTAGACACATTCGCGTCAAATACATAATCTCCTTTTTTAAAGTCTGTTAAAAACTGAAACCATCATTTTACTTGCCCTCGGAAGCACGGAGACGCTTAGTTCAAATGACATTAGACGATCACCCATCTAAGTAACCTTGCCTAACGTTGCTTAACCTGATCGATTGCCAAACATTGATAGCAACTGACTGACTACGGGTGTAACTAACCGTCAGAACACAGTGAGCAACACCAATGAGAGGATCAGGGGTGTCGAAAGGTGTAGTGCCTTTGCTTCGATGTAATTCTCGGCTTTATAACATTTCTACCCCTGGCGCTAACAACTTCTCCCTAGACCTGAATAGTTTCAGTATAAAATATCGTATTTTATTATAAACGGAGGAATGGCCAATAATAAAGGTCATAATAAATGTATAGTAAATCTTCTAATCAACGTTTGGATATATTCTGATTATTTGTGGAGCAGAGAACGAACCCTCCCGCTGACATCCTTACGCTGACGTAGGGCCTGCACCGCCTTCGGAGTAGCTGGACGTTCGGGGTGTGAGCCCTTAGGACGTCCATTGAGTACGGCGACGACTCCGAGGAGGATGACGGCGGGATTACGACCCCCGTCCCCGTGAGCACCATGACTGGTTCCCCGGGGGATACAATGCACCTCCCGGCGGCGGGCTCAAAGGCAAGGCACTGAGGGGCCCCTAGTGCAGATCCCACCGGAGAGACCTGGGTCCCCTCTCATGTGCCGATGCGACAGCCACGGGGATTTGATTGGGTAAGAATCCCACATACCCCGATCGAGCTCCACAGCTCTCGGGGATCTTTTGAAGATTTCCCCGGCGTCAAAAAAAAGGCCCTACACCACGTCGTCACCCGCTTTGGGGTCTACTATAAAGTACTTACCTCGCGGTGGTGGTGTAAAGAGGTGAGGTCTGCGTCCCTCCATGCGGGGGCACCGGCGGCGTCCACCCGCCGCCACTGCAGGCGCACGAGTCTAGCGCCGCAACGCACCGCGCGCCTCGCATCCAACGCCAGCGCGCTACTGTTGCTCCACACTGCTGACTCAGCGCCTTCTTCTTGGATTTCTTCCCCCCCACCTTCCCATACTAGCACTGAAGACGTTCAACCGTGATGTCATTGCGTCAATATAAATCAACTTCTAGAGAAGCGAGCAATTTTTAAGGTTCCTAACCTAGTACCTAAAAGGTAAAACCCTTATGGTCTGACTTCGTCTGTCTTATCTGTCTGTCTGTCACAACTAAGTATAGGAACCACTGATGTTATCGATTTGAAACTTGGAGTAGTTTTAGATCTAACTTACCCGACCCCATCGCAAATGAAAATAATAAGTAAGTATATTTTTTCTTTTACTTTTTTTATAATGGGATTCGAAATGGGTCATCAAAATTTCAAAGTGAGACTACTGTATCGATTGGGGTATCATATGAAAGGGCTTTATTTGGACATCTCAAAACAGACTTTTATTTTGGCTTATGTCACGAAGTTTTTGGCTGATAATCAAAAATGTCAAAAAAATACCGGATAAGCGACACGCCTGCCTATAGACTCGTCACCCATGACATTAGTTCTTAACTCTTTTGTGTCCAGCTACAGTGTACCTATGCGGCCCTGGGATCTGTGGGAGTCAACCGGGGTATATAGGATTCCTAACCACTCCGGAGTATGTAGGATTCTTATTCACTAAAACTCCCGTGGCTATCGCATCAGCACATGACCGGGGTGACTTGGGCTCTTCGTTGGACCTGCACCAGGAACCCCTCAGTGCTGTGCCTTTGAACCCCGCCGCTGGGGGCACATTATAGCCCCTTGGAAACCTGATATGTTGATCATGAGGATGGAGTCGCAATCACATCGCCGTCCTCCTCGGAGTCGCCGCTTCAGGTACTTACGACCTAGTAAACCTTTTCTATGCATTTAGTCGCGTTTCTATGAATTTAGTCGCGTTTCTATGCATTTAGTCGCGTTTCTATGCATTTAGTCGCGTTTCTATGCATTTAGTCGCGTTTCTATGCATTTAGTCGCGTTTCTATGCATTTAGTCGCGTTTCTATGCATTTAGTCGCGTTCCTATGCATTTAGTCGCGTGACAGTAGCGAGCTAAAGTATAGCCGTTTGTTGATATTCTTGTGTCAAATAAGCATCGATAAAGGAAACATCCTCCTACAGTAATGAATCCAATTTCGTAATGGCATAAAGGAAATAAACCACGAATTTAGGTATACAAAGACCTTGTTTACTGTGAACATAACGACGAATAGCTAAAGACAATTTTGTGTATTTTATTGAGTTTGTTCACCAACTTTGTTGATCTCTTGGTATCGAAAGATACTTATTGATTTTTCTATAATTAACGTTCGGAGTGATTCCCTTTATTTGCTGAAATTGAAAATCCAGGGGCCAGGCCAAAAATAAAAGACACTGTTATTCACTTTTCACTTCATGAGGTACTGTGCTCCCCCATTCCTATTTATACTTACTAATGGCACGCCAACCCTTCGTCCGGAGTGCAATATATCTACTTATGTATGTATAAAAAGAGTATTCGTGGCCTTTTTAAACCCCAATGCAAAGGTATTATAAGCATGACGCCTATTCCTGTCTCTAAAGTAGGGCCAGTTTAATAGATTACATTTGACACTTCATCGAAATTTATCAACGGAACCTTATGACGGGCTCGTTGGTCTAGTGGTCAGACACCCTGCCTGCTAACCGATGGGTCGTGGGTTCGATTCCCGCCAAGTGTCTGGGTGTTGTTTATCTATTTAAGTATGTATTTACAAAAAAAAAGTATATAAGTATTAGTATCAGTTGTCTGGTTTCCATAGTACAGGCTCTGCCTAGTTTGGGATCGGATGACCGTGTGTAGATTGTCTCAAGATATTATTATTATTGTAACGGCGGACATACAATATATTTTTTTCGAAGTTAGAACTGCACAATTGCTTAACTTTATTCAATTACAATTACATATTTATTTTAACAATGACAAAAGAAACAGATTGAAC
This sequence comes from Furcula furcula, assembly GCA_911728495.1. Classification (NCBI taxonomy): domain Eukaryota; kingdom Metazoa; phylum Arthropoda; class Insecta; order Lepidoptera; family Notodontidae; genus Furcula; species Furcula furcula. The sequence goes on from OU452262.1 coordinate 10,364,232, forward strand.
AAAGAAACTGACAGGTGTCAAATTTGATCTATAAAATTGGCCCTATACATTATGTGTCTGCCTTTGGCATCATAAATCATAAACAAACGGACGGTTTTAAATGTAGTTTTTAAAACAATGGCAAGTCAACGAACAACGACAGACTGACCCGAATAGCCTTGACTTTATTTAATACTAGCTGATCCGCGCAACTCCAACCTCGGAGATTTATATTTTTCTGGGCAAATTTATTATTATTTTTTTAAGCGTAAGAACCAAACTCAAACTCAAAAAACTCAAACTCAAAAATAGTTTATTTCAAATAGGCTTAACGCTAGCACTTTTGAAAGGTCATGATTTTTTTTTAAAAGAAGCTACCACCGGATCACAACGCGGCCCCAACTGAGAAGATCCGGAAAGAAACTCGGCGGGCTTGTCATTTTATCACTTTTTTTTAAAACAGTGTGTCATGTTATGTTACAATTAGATCAGAGCGACAGTGTGTCTTGCCGTTCAAAAGATCAAGTAAGACAGAAAAAAAAAATACATCGAAAGTACAAAGCCAAAGGGATAGTAGTCGGACCAGTCCCCCCAAGCAGCACCCGCGCACGAGTTGACTCGAGCAGCAGCCATCCTTACCTTCTCCTGACATTAACAATTACAACAAAAAAAGAATTAGCGAAATTGGTCCAGAAGTTCACGCGTGATCCCGTGACCAAGGGAAATAGAAATTCATTTTTATACAGGGTGTCCCAGAAAGGGGGGAATCAAGCCGGTAATAACACAATGTGTAACCCACAAGCAATCAATTTGTGAAATAAAATTATGAAAAAATTCAACAGTCTTAGTGCAGTGAACTCAATATTTTGTTCGTTATTTAATCGAAACTGGACGAATTTCTTGTTAATCAAGGCAGGTACGCAATCAATAGAAAACAGTGGCTCCATAGGAGTAGGCATGATGACACAAGGTTGCTTAGAAACAGTTATATTAAGATGCCACAGACAGATATAATTTTTATCCGTAATAAAAAAAATTTTTTGGCGTTTTTGATATTTTATTCGGGATCTTTACTATCAATACTATGCATAACTTTTGGCTTGATATACCCTTTCCGGGACACCCAGTATATATATAGATAGATTATAAGAACAGATTTGTTAACAAACTCACCGGGTGGTTTCGTCTTAACCAAGAGAGGCGCTGAGGGCAGAGATGGCCCCGCACGGGAGTGCGCCACCGCCCGCACGGAGTAGCTAGCCCCACAGGACAGGGCCCTAAGCACCACGCTGGCGGCCTCCCCCCCGGCTTCTAGCCGCCGTTCCTCGTCACTGCGACCGCTCTCCACACCCTCGCCAGAGTCGTCACGGATGCGGACCCACCAGATTGTGAAGCCTATTACAAAGTTTGTGACAACTTGTAGGACACATGTCGTGAGAATATAATAATAATAATACCAGCCATTGTGTCCCACTGTTAGGCACGGGTCTCCCCCCATGACGAGAGGGCTTAGGCCATAGTCCACCACGCTAGCCAATTGTAGGTTTGCGGACTTCACACGTCCATTCGAAAGCTAGTTAGGCTTTCACAGACATACAGGTATCCTCACGATGTTTTCCTTCACCGAAAGCTAGTAACAATCGCAAAAAGACGATTCGTACACGATTAAATAAAGAAATCAGAGGCGCAAGCCGGGGTTCGAACCTGCGCACCTTGTTTCCAAGGCAAGCTCGCCCACGGAGCTGTTACTGTTGAAGTTCGTTCCGGGGTTCCACCGACGGTTAAGTACTAAACACGTAAGTACTTACATAAAATATACTTAATTAATATGTGCTGATTACATTCTCAAAACAGCCTTATTCAACTAGAAGTACTTACTTAATTGAATATTTGAATACCTAAAATTAACATATTAACTAAAGCCACAATAGGGATTACTTATTCCACATTTGGGTATTTTGCCAATCCATGAGTTTGAAGTAGATTGATTTTGTTGGTAGTAAAAGCTTCATCACATTATTCAAATAATATGTGAATATTTGAATTAACGTGGGCACGTTATGAGAGGGCTCTTACTAATGTGCTTTGGCAAATGTTGGGCATAAACACTTTCGCGGTATCATGAAGTTTTAAACTTTAATTTATATATTCTATTCATAATAAATAATATGCTAGTAAATTGAACGCGAACTGAATAATAACACGTCCAATGTCAAATATAACTACATAACTATTTTGCTCATCTTCAATTTAAGACATAGAAGCAACGGGTTTATTGGGTTTAGTTTGTATAATTAGATTATTTATAACTAGCAGTAGCCCGCGGCTTCGCCCGCGTTTACTTTGTTACTCAAACGTGCTTAGATTTATGGATCGAGGTTTTTTAAAATATTGTTTACACTAATGTAAATAAAAGACAACATTAGTGTCGTTGAAATCATAGTTTGATTTAAATGTGTAGCATTCGCGTTAGTTAAAACGTTCGTAATAAATTGTTACTTACCTCTCGTCCATGTATTTGTGGATTTCCATTAATCCTTTAGGCATTAATAATCTTTTTGATATCGTGCATTCCCAGTCTTCAAGGACAACATTTACCGTTTCTGTATTTTGAAGCCAGCTTCATAAATAATAAGCTTATTGTCTTTTACTTACGCGAATATTACACATTGAAATCAAACTACTTTTTGCGGATTTAATCGCGGTTTATTTTAGCTTTGACTATCCCGACGTTTCGAATGCTTTGCAGCACCCATAGTCACGGGAGAACTGAGATGTTGAACGTCTTTATGTCACAATTATGCCGGTGTACCCTCAGGTCTTCTTAGTTATTATTGTTGGTCCGATCTTCGGACGATCGATTTCAATATTTTCACACTTTTATTAACTCTGATCTAATCAAGTATGTAGCCTGTATTTTTCTGTAAGCTATCATAGATCCAATTTCTTAAATATTTACTTCTTTATTTAAAAATATACTGTACATATTTTGCAATTCCATTAAAAAACATATGAGGTTGTTAAGTGGAAACCGTTTGGTAACCCCATTGGTAGATGCCCTTAGCGGTTGATTTTCGAAAAATGCTGGAAATAAGTTTATTCAACAGTTTTGTTTAGTTCATTCACTGAGTTTCCTTACCATAGTCGCATTATAGCATTAAATGGAGATCTTTCTTCACGCAAACTTTAGGGATTCTTGTATGAAGTACATAAAATATGGCATGTGGCTGTAGGAATAAAATATTATTTGGAATTCAATTGAAAGCTTTTAGGGGTTCATTTAAAAAAAAATACATGGATTGCTTCAATATGACGAATGTATCCGCAGTATAATCAGTGCAGCATGAATTTTTTTTCGCGTTTGATACTCAAAACCCGTGCTAAAACCCCATTAAGGGTGATTTTCAAAACAAATGTGTTAGACGTGTTTCTCAATTTTTTTATGAATACACTGACAAAGTTTCGTGTCTGAAAAAATATTTTCTTACATACAAACTATGGTACCTCATTTGTCCCACGGGTTGATTTTTAAATAAAACATTGCACACGACACAACAAAAAAAAAGGAACCAACTTCAACAACACTAAAAAACATAAAATAATTTAAGTGTTATTGAAGTTGATGTTGAAGTTCCTACTGTGTATATTTTCTTCAGGAACACTTTATCCGGTCCTAATGAAATTTGCATGAAATCATTACAGTAGTTTACTCCCTTGAATAAAAAAAGAATAATCGAAATCGGTTCATATTTGTCAGAGTAATGTAATGGAGAACATCAGTTTCATGTTTTTTTAATCGACTTCAAAGAAGGAGGAAGTTCTCAATTCGATTGAATATATATTTTTTTTTACCAGATAAATTTCTCCACATCAATCATGGTTCTCCACGAAGTTCTTATCCAGTTGTGATAAAATTTATACATATTCATTACAGTGGTTCCTTCTTTCGCATAAAAAAGAATTATTGAAATTGGTAAATACTCGTATTTGCCAGAGTTTGACCACTTTCCTCCTTAAAATGCGATAAAAATATCATCTTTTAGCCATTCCTACAGTTTTTTCTGAGTCGCCATTTTTATTTTTTCAGGAACTGCTTATTCCTAAGTAATTTTTTTTTATGGGACCCAATCTGTGGAGCGGCCTATCCGTACCAGAAAGATTTTTTGAAATCGGTTCATAATTGCCAGAATCATGCGCGATCATACATATAAAAAAAAAATATGTACAGACAAATTGAGAACCTCCTCCTTTTTTGAAGTCCGTTAAAAATGCTGAAAATTAGTTTGTTAAATTGTTGTGTTGAGTTTACTTACCGAGTTTCGTGACTGTAGCTGTATTATAAATTAAATGGAAATCCTTCTGCATACAAACTTTGAAACCATTAATTGATCTTAGGGGTTTTATTTTTCGATGAATGCAGGAAACAGGTTTCTTAGATTCTTATGTGCAATACATAAAATAAGTCTTGTGACCGTAGGGTATAACAAAAGGATTTGGACCCCAATTAATCCCTTTTGGAAATCAAATAAAAAAATTGCACATGGATTTCTTTAATTTCATAAATGCATCCGCAGTGTCATCAGTGCAGCATGTTTTTTTTCCGAATTCATACTCAAAAACCGTGCTAAATCCCAGTCAAGGGTTGATTTTCAAATCAAATGTGTCAGACGTGTTTTCTCAACTTCTTTTGATGACTAAGTTTTGTGTCCGTGTGGTGAAAAATATTTTTTTGCAAACTTGGATACCCTATTTGACCCAGTTAGGGGTTGATTTCCGAAAAATGCAGAAAATTGGTTTGTTGTTATGTTGAGTTTATTTAATGAGTTGTGTGACTGTAGCAACATTATAGCTAAAATGAAAATCCTTCTTCATGCAAACTTAGCAACCTCATAAAATGACCTTAGGGATTGTTTTTTGAAGAATGCCTGAAATAAGTTTCTTAGATTATTATGTGCAATGCATAAAATAAGTCCTGTGACTGTAGGACAAAAAAATATTTTTTGGACCCAATTAGACCCTTTTAAGGGATACCCTGATTTTCAAAATAATTAAATTGCTTTAACTTGATAAATTTAGCAGCATGATTTCCTTTCCACGCTTGATACTCAAAAACCATGCTAAAACCCCTTTCAGGTGTTAATTTAAAAAAATAATGTGATACACGTGTTTTTTATCAGTACACTGAAAGTTTCGTGTTCGTGTGCTATGAATATTTTTTTTCCATGGTAATTTTGATACCCCATTTGACTTGATTTGACCCACGTAGGGTTTGATTTTTGAAAAATGGTGAAAATAAGTTTGTTAAATTGTTTTGTTGAGTCTATGTACCGATTTTCGTCACTCTAGCTGCATATAACATTCAATGGAAATCGTTCTACGTGTAAACTTTCCAACCCCATTATATGACCTTAGGGGTTGTATTTCGCTAAATGCCGGAAATAGGTTTCTTAGATTCTTGTGTGCAATACATAAATTAAGTCTTATGACTGCAGGTCGAAAAACATTTTTGGACCCCAATTGGACCCCTTTAAGAGTTGATTTTCAAAAACTATTTACACATGGATTACTTTAGTTTGATTAATGTATCCGCAAAGTTTCATCAATGCAGCATAATATTTTTCTGGTTCAAACTAAAAAAACATACTAAAACCCCTTTAAGGGTCGATTTTCAAAAAGTTGTGATACACGTGTTTTTTCATTTCTTATGTTTGTTACATTGACAAAATTTCGTGTATGTGTGGTTAAAACAAAATGTTTTCCATACAATTTTTGAGATCCCATTTGACCCACTTAGAGGTTGACTATCGAAAAATGCTGAAAATTAGTTTATTTAATTTTTGTATTGAATTTATGTACCGGGTTTCGTTTCTCTAGCTCTATTATAGCATTAAATGGAAATCGTTCTACGTGTAAACTTTACAACCCCATTAAATGATCATAGGGGCTGTTTTTTGCAAAATGACGGATATAGGTCTCTTAGATTCTTGTGTGCAACACATAAATTAAGTCTTATGACTGTAGGTCGAAAATCATTTTTGGACCCCCATTGGACCCCGTTAAGAGTTGATTTTCAAAATAAAATTATCTATACAATCATTGGTTTAGTTTGATAAATGTATTCGCAAAGTTTCATCAATGCAGCATGATATTTTTTTCCACGTTTCATACTCAAAAACCATGCTAACATCCCTTTACGGGTCGAATTTGAAAAAGATGTGATACACGTGGTTCTTAATTTCTTTGGCTTAGTACATTGACTAAATTTCTTATCCGTGTGATGAAAAAAAAAACATAATTACTTTGGGAGCCCATTTGACCCACTTAATGGTTGATTTTACAAAAATGCTCTAAATTAGTTTTTTCAATTGTTATGTTGAGTTTATTTACCGAGTTTCGTTACTCTAGCTGCATCATATGATGAAATGGAAATCCTTCTTTGTGCAAACTTTGAAACCCCATTAAATGACCTTAGGGGTAGTTTTTCGAAAAATGCAGGAAATAGGTTTCTTAGATTCTTGTGTGCAATATATAAACTAAGTCTTATGACTGTAGGTAGAAAAACATTTTTTGGACCCCAATTGGACCCCTTTAGGAGTTGATTTTCAAAAAATGATTATTTGCACTTGGATTGCTATAATTTGATTAATGTATTCGCAAAGTTTCAGCAATGCAGTATGAATTTTTTTTTCCGCGTTGCTTACTCAAAAACGATGCTAAAATCCCTATAAGGGTCGATTGTCCAAAAGTGTGATATACGTGTTTCTTTATATCTTTTGTTTAGTACACTGACAAAGTTTCATGTCCGTGTGACGAAAAAAATATTTTTTTCCATACAAACTTTGGGAGCCCATTTGACCCACTTAGGTATGGAATTTCCAAAAATCCGTTCTTATTGTTCACCTAGACTATTTGAATAATGTTGGTTCCAAATTTCAAGATTGTACGTTATATGGTTTTTGCTGTATCGTGATTCCTAGAAAACACCCTGCTCTTTTATTAATATAGATAATCTTTCAATGAGAGTTAATGCTTTCCAGGTTTTATTGTCCATTATGGATGAACAATATAGCATAATGCTTTGCAATCATTTTTAATTTTGATATTTTCTTGTACTAATTCTGTTTTCTGTGTGTTTATTTCGAGTGGCTACGTAGACGCGCCGCGACATCACGATGCTAGAATGCGTGGTGAACTGACTGACCGTGCGACAGATAGTTGCGGCGTGGAGCTTGTGCGTACTGCATCCAGGCGAACATTTGTATGTGTGGCTCAGGCGCCGATTATACTATTAGTATAGTACATGACCGTGCGGCATGGTGGCGCGTCGAGATGTTGCGTGGTGGTGGTGCACTAAGCGAGGCTCGCCTCAGTATATGCGGCGCACTTGAGGCGCATCGCTACTATACTAAGACGATAGAATGCATGAACTGACCATGCGGCGGCGCGTCCGGATGATGCGTGGTGCACCAGGTAAGGCGTGCCTCAGTGTGTTTGGCGCGCTTGAGGCGTAGTGCCATGACTCTAAGACGATATTATGCTAGAACTGACCGTGCGGTGGTGCATCCGGATGGTGCGTGGTGCGCCAGGCGAGGCGCACCTCAGTGTGTGCGGCGCGCTCAAGGCGTAGTGTCGGTGAGCTGGGTGGCGTCGCACATTCCACGCGATATGTCACCTCCTCGGAGCCGAACGTATTGCGCGCTGAACACGTGTAGTTTCCGCTCGTCGATGCATCCACCTCTGTGCCCACGACATGTTATTGTAAACATTCTTAAAATCATGATAACGCAGCTTTGATATTCCTTAATTCTGCATTGTAAAGTATTTAACGGGTTCGTACCTCGAATAGATAGATGTCCCTGAGTAGTGACATGTGTGCGTGGATCGTGCGTGACGGCTCGTTCGTTGCGTAGCCATCGAGCCCTGGGTGCCGGCTCTCCACGCCAAACACAAGCCAGCCTCAAGGAATGCCCACATTGAACTCGGGCCCATACTCCGAAAGACAGAAGCCTTGCTCTTGCTAAAAGATACAAAATAATTCGCATACCAACAATGCCGAAACTGAACAATGTTAAATGACTCACATATAGCAACAAAACTATATCGTGTGGAATCCACTTTATTTAGTGGTCCCTACTACTTGCTACCAGAAGTGTTTTGAAAAATCGACGATTAAGTAACTAATACCAGAGTATAAGAATATATGCGACTGGCGAGGCTCACACTTGCGGTTTGCGATTATTTGCCAAAAATGCTACCCAGCAATTTTCTCCGAATTGGTTGCTGCATCAATTTCTTTATACTAGGCTACTCAGTTTCATCCCAACTAAAGAAATATGAACGAAAAATATTTGAAACTCGACCTAAAGTTACCTCTTGCAGTAGTTGTAGCGGGTTGTGGTGCCGAATGTTCACCTTCACCGGCAGGTGAATGTGCAGCAACCCACGCTTCATACGTCGCACCTTCAGATAATGATCTCAATTCTGTTGATCCACCGAGACCGACCGAAGGCTCACTGTCTTCAACCTGAACTGTGGCAGTATGTGGCGGTCTATCCCTAAAAGTATGAAGTTCTAGAATTCACCTACAAAGCAATTCCTAAAGCATGGATATGGTTTCATGCAGACGTCACATACCTGCCAAGTTCGCGATAGAATACGGTATAATACAGCAGTGGTCCATTCGGCCTGTTTGGTGGGAGCCAGCTTACAGCCAAAGACGTTACTGAAGTTGCCACCACTTTTACAGCGGCTGGAGGTCCTGGCACTGTACAAAGATATTTCAATAAATAACATACTACCTGCTTCGAAGGCTCTCTAAAAGTTCACGTAGACTGTTCTTACCATCTTGTTGTGTAGTACAATGTATAGGATGGGCGGGAACGCCATCTCCAGCAGCTGTATACGCTAGCGCTTGAACAGTATAATTCGTATGTGGTCTCAGTGCTAGCAGAAGCGTTTCGACGCTAGCAACCCGTTTCACTTCCGCTCCTGCTCCTATATTACTACCTCCACCCCCTCGAGCCTCCCACTCCAACCACTCTGCCGCTGCCGACAAACAACTGCCATCACTCAGCTTGGATTTAGAATAAAATTCATTAATACGCATTATCAATTAAAATTGTTTAGTATTAATTGATATTTACTCACTATGTTCGGGACGGTAGAGCAGTTTATATCCAAGGAGAGCGCCGTGATGAGCATGTGCAGGTGGTGGAGACCACTCCACCTTTAAGCTTTGCGGTGAAACTGCTCGACATCTCACAGCTCGAGGACCTTCCGATGGTACTGTTGACGGTGACCATTATTGAAATAATGATGAATGAACCTAATAAAGCTATGCCCTATGAATGTAAATACTTGCCATATTCTTGAGTTAACGTATTCACAGAAGCTGTGGCTGGTCCTGCTCCAGCGCTATTAAATGCTCTTACGCTCACAGAATACCTACAAATAACAATGAATCATTATAAATAGCACAAATCACAATAACAAAGATTACTACAAAGAGTCAACGTTTTCTTACCGCGTATAATGTTCTAAACCTTCAATAATATATTTTGTGATTTGTCCTCTCACTGTTGCAAACTCCATACCAACATTAGCACCTCCAGATAACGAACCATCGGCTGACGGCCACCACCAAACTGTATAGCCAAGAAGTTCTCCATTCCAAGAAGATGAAGGTGGAGCCTTAACAAAATATTAAGGTCTTTAAAATTACATTCCATTTAGTTTATGAGGTTTTTAGTGCTTAACTATACCTGCCAAGCCAATTCAATGGTTGATGATCTAGGAGCAGACGCACGGAGATTGATCGGTGCTCTTGATGGAGGCTCATGCATAGTCAATGCAAGTAAAGCTCTCGTATGAGCAGACGCAAATTGAGCGGTCACCGTACGTGCTCGAACTAAATATGCTGTAGCTGGTTCCAAACCCGTTATAGTTGCACTTTCAGTCCTAAAAATAAAGTTTGGTGAAAATCTATTGATTTCTGTTTCAACAAATATATATTCAACTTACTCGGCATAGGCATCTGAAGGGTGGGCAGTAACTGATACGTTGTACGTGTCAGCATCTCGCCACGAGTCAGGGCTTGTAGAATCATGTTTGCGATATTGCACCACATAACCCAAAACAGGAGAATTTCCATCATAAGGCCTTCGCCATTGAAGTCGCACTGTACGAGATGTAGTGTCTAACACCCTGAAATTTGCTGGTGGTTCCGGCGGTTCTAAACCAATAGATATTATAAAAAATTAAGAGATTCCTATAGAGTTAGATCATCGCGACATTATAGACACTAATTATATACCTTGCACTGCTAAATGAACGAAATGATCCGACCTTCCAAAAAGATTTGAAGCTTGACAGCGATAAACTCCTGAATCTCTTCTATCCGTTCTTTCTATCACTAACTCACTTCTAAGTCCTTCGGCACTTCTAGTTTCTGATATGCTCATTCTGAAATCATTGCCATGATGAGAAAGAAGCCAAAATTTACTAGGTTATAGAGCATTATAATCTTATGTGAGATACCTATAGTCAGAATTAGGCAAAGCGCGACCAGAATGACTCCAAGTTGTAGAAAGTGGGCTATCTCCGCGAGCAACACAAGCTAAACGAACAGTATCTCCAAGTTTGGCTGTTACATTCACCGATTGAGTTTCAAATCTTGCAGGCTCTATAAAATAAGTTCAAAATATTAATAATGTCTTTTACAATAAACATGACCTAAATAATAATGCAATCGTACCATTCACGTGTATAGTAATAGATTTAGACAAGGGTGGAGGAACGCCATTGTCAGCTCTGCAACGATATGTCCCAGAATGTTCCGCGCGGGCAGACTCAATTCTCAACGATCCATTTGTGAGAACTACGGGATCCGAAACACCTCCTAATGATGTCTCTGCGCTACCTTTAAATTGTAACAAATGATTGTTAATATTCTGTTTATTTGTATAAATTTGGTCAAATAAAATAAAACTTACCAGAAAACTTGGTCCAATACATAGCTGGCGATGGATGGCCTCGGGCTTCACAATTTACAGTAAGTGTTCCATTTAGTAATACTGCAGTATCTGATGGCTCAATTTGCCAATACGGTGGAACTGTGGCAAGAAACAGTTGTTAGCAGCAGTTGTACCTACTACTACTACTCTACTAAGAGTAGGTCTCTTCAAGAACATTAAAATTGGCACTATAACAATATTCGGCTAAGAATATATACCTTTGATCGCTAATTCTGCGGATGTGTTAGCTTTCCCAGCAGTATTCGTCACAACACAAGTATAAACGCCACTGTGTAAGGCTGTTAGACTTTTAAAGAGGAGCATACTATAAAATTCCGCTCCTCGTTCATCTACCTGAAATTTAAACATAAATACCATCATTCTAGTAAACGATTACGTTTACTTAGCATCATTAAGTAGCTCAGGCAGCGGCTATACATTTTAGAGAAGACTCGCAGTTCATAAAATCTTTTAAGCTAATTACCTGAAGAGAACTAGAGATTGGCATCTGATCCTTCAACCAGGAGAAATATACTGGCATATCTCCCGAAGTAACAGTGCAAGTCAGTTGAGCCCGATCACCTGCACGAAGTCCGGGTGGAAATATAACCGGCGATAGCACAGGAGGGGACACTACCGTCACTTGTACCTAAGGAGATAATGGAGCGTTCATAAAAGGCTTATGTTTTTATATCAGTTTTTCTGCGAACTGCGCACGAAGTGAACCGGTAAATGAAGTGTAGTTTACTCTAGATAAGCGGAGAATGGGTAAATTATGCGAGTGGCAGTAAGTGAACAAAAATAAATGAACTAAAAATCTATTACAGAATATTCTACTCTATGCAGCTCGCATTTTTATAGAAAACCTGTATGTTAGAATATAATGGAATTTTATAATCTAAAGTTCATCCACATCTAAGCGCCAATTTACTTGAAATTTCACACATAGTGTTTAAGACTTTTCTTATCAGAAACATGTTCATGATGATTCGCTTTTATTTCATTGAAGAGTGTTCTTTTTAGATTCATTTAATTAAGTATATAATTCATATTTAAATTATACATAGAAAAGTATGTTAGTCAATCAAAATGTGGTATGGTAAAATAATTTTAGTTATAGATTATAGCGGTAAAAAATGCAGTAAAAAATTGAAAACAAAGCCCTCCTCCTGGGGCATTCGGGCAAAACGGCAACATGTTTATATCATCTTATATTTCAGTTCCTACCTCTCTTCTTGCCAGTTCTCCACCCGGTGTAAGTACGGAGCAAATCCAGCCACCTTTGTCTCTGTTTCGGTCGACGTTCGTGATAGTTAGCTGTCCATCCATCTGCCGGTATCGAGGATCTGTGCCTGCTCCTCCTTCCCACTTTACTGAACTATTAAGTAGCTTAGTATTAGTTTTACACATAATTATGTTAATGTTATTTTCATGTTAATAAAAAGAAATATTAGGAATAAAAATATAAGTATGTTTATTGACTTTAGATAGTAATGTTATTTGATGATCAAAGTTGGAAATTTCGGAACAAAAAATAAAATCACAAGGCACAAGAATGCTAACAAAATAGATTCAAATTGTGTTAGACGTCTTGTTTCGTTAGACTTTTTTCAACTTGCTACCTTGAAATTGAGGGTTTAAAAGTATTTAAAACAAAATCTGATAACATTTTCTGAAAAATTAACCCAACATAAATAAGTAAAACAAAAACCCACCAAATTGTCTAGGGTGGTAGACCCTGAAAATTATAGACGTTCATACGTATGAGCAACATAGGCATATTTGCTCGAAAGCCGTAACCTTCTGAGGCACTCGGGTACAAAACATAAATGGTAGACATGCATTAAATTTATGGCCCACGTCCTTTGATTACAGAAGTAATTTCCAATAAATACATTTTATATAACATTTATTAGGAGAGAAAGCTTTGATGTTAAATTAAGTTAAGAAACACATTTCCAAATATTATCGCATCTGCTTTGTGTTTCAGATATTAATATAGCTTCAGAACTTCACAAAATATGTCAGTTAACCTTCCTACAAGGAAGGTTAAAACAATGATGTCTGATAAAATTAATTAGTTTAGTTTCAATCAACAGACTGTGAGCGATTCAGTTCCATAATTTGATAGTTCAATTAATAAATGTATTTATAATCTTTAAAACACATTTTAAACTAGACCAAAATTAGTGCAAATATCGTAAAAAAAATTCTGTTCTAGTCAAAGCAGTAAAAGTGTAGCAAAGACATTCTGAGAGATCATAGTAAAATTTTTGATAGTTTGTAAGATCGATTTAGATAACGAATTAATAAAACTTATTAAATTATATATAAAGATACTATAACGTCTGAATACCATAAAACATTTTATGGTCTGGTCGAAACAGTAAATTTGTAAAGCTATTCAGATATTCTGTTATATATAAATGTTTTTCATAGGTTTTAAGATAATTTCCATTAAAAAATTATATTACAATTTCAAATGAACTAGATTTTAAGAGACGCCCGAAAATTGTGCTGTGCATCCATGGGTTTTCTGTTTTGGTCAAAGTAGTAAGAATATAGCATTAAGAGAGCTTCTCAGATATTCTGAGTGATCATAATAATAATGTCTCGAACCGGCTGCTCTGTCCCGTTCTGATTCGTGCTCCGTTTTCTGATGCTCTGTCATACATATTGTACGAAGCCAATGCGGTAAGTGTTTTTATACTCTCCGTGTTATGGATAAATACAGACAGTGAATTTAAATAAGGGAAAAATGTCTTACTCTATAGGGAAGCCGTAGTAGGGACACCAGATGGTCACTTCAGATCCCGCAACGGCCTTCACCGGATTCATGGATCTAATGTACGGCGGACCTATGCAAAACACATTTGTAACGCAATCCTCGTACGTAATATGCTTATCGTTATTTATTTAGGACAGCTCCAAAAACATGAGTTATGTAAGTAACGACATCAGGGTAAGAATGTTTTATACGGCGGTCGGCAGATTTATAAAAACAATCCAAATGTAACTTTATATTTTTTATTTAAAGAAAAACAACCATCTTTACTGGTATAAGATTAATAACAAAATAACTTGTAGACAATTCATTGAGACGCAAAGGTGCAGATTGGCGGGATTACCTAACCAGAAGAACCATAAAATTAATCATAAATAGTCAGATTCTTATAGAACAGAAGGAACCGCTTGTAAGATTGGCTTTATCCTAAGATTGTCTAGAAGAAATTGCAGCTAGCGATAAAACCACTCAAAGTGGTTCATATATTAAAAGATTAAAAGTTGCGGAATTTTTGGTTCTTTTTGGCATCGATAAAGACGTTTTTTAAACTAATCGTGCAAAGAGGTCCAAAAACATTTTTTATTACCGGATCATGTCCGGACTCTTGCTAGATTATTCCGATCAATTCTTTAGATTAACAGTTTTAACTATCATCAATCAGGTGAAAACGGCGGACCCGAGTCTGATATCGTTTGCAATTCTACCGTAATGGCCATTAAGGAAGGGATGTAAATTACCGTAAACGTTGAGGCGGGCGGCATGCGCTACGCTGCCGTGAGCGTTGGTCGCTCGGCACTCGTACCTTCCTCCGTGCTCGACCCTCGCAGTGGACAAGGACAAGGTGGAAAGAACGTAGTTGTTACTCGAACCTAGTCCTGGTGGACCACTCTCACGGCCCTCCGTTATTATCGCCCTGTGAAAATGCAAAATCTCTAACCGGTTCTCTTAATATGCCGGCCAAGTGGACATGGATCTCTTGTACGGAGTCCATTGAGTACGACTACAAGAGAACGGAATCGGGGTGGCGACCCCCGTCCTCGTGAACACCGTGACAGGTTCCGGGGGGCTACAATGCGCCCCCTGGCGGCGGGCTCAAAGACAATGCACTCAGAGCTCGTGTTGCAGATCCCACCGGAGAGCCCGGGGCTCTCATGTACCGATGCGACAGCCGCGGGGTTTTAGTGGGTAAGAATCCCCCATATCCCGGTCGAGCTCCACAGCTCCCGGGGACCTTTTGAAAGTTTCCCCCGCGAAGTAATAAAAAAAGGTTTCTTGTACGGGAGACCATTCATGTGTGTGACAACCGCAGATTCAGATATTCTGTCTTCAAGCAGCTATGTAAATTATAATGTGTATACAGTATATTATATGTAGCGTGAATTGCTATGTTCCAGGCCAGACTCTGTGGATGGTAACTTCCACCGATATCTAGTTCCTCCTATATTAATACGTTTTTATAACGTACAGTAACATTTTCAACCAGATGTCTAAGCCGACACTGCTCTATAAACGAAGTTGACTTAAAAATCTTTTGGAACGCTATCGTTAGTTGTAACTCTATTACCTACGAATGCTTGTTGCGACAATCCTATGCAAGTCATAGAAACACGGATAAAGGAACCCATTATAAGATAGCAAGTCACTAGTAAACTTACCCATGATGGGAAGGTATCGACTGGCCGTCTAGAGTCCATCTGAACCGAGGCGGCGGCTCGCCCACTGCAGAACATTTTAAAGCGACCTGTGCACCGGGCTGCACGGCCTGCTCGATGAACGTATACACCAGCTCAGGACGAGAATCTGCATACATTATAGTAAGAAACAATTAGGACATTTGCAGTTTCTGCGAAGATGAAAAAGAGTCAATGCGACACATATCGTGTAGCTGCGACGCTCTTGCGAGACGTAGGTTGCATCATCTGGGAGTAGCCTATCCTACGCCAAATGATTATGTACAGCTCCAAGCTGGCGCGATCGTTCCGTACTTGAGGGAGCTCTTCGATACGCCAGCAACAAAGTAAGGGCTAGGGCATGCACAATGGACCCAACTGGGTCGAAGTGCGTTCCGGGGATACCGGGCCCAAATGTATAGCCACCAAGAATAGAACAGAAGAAACAATTATAAAAATATTGCAATCAATCCCCTCCCACAGATTATATCGCGATTTATTTTAATTTTCCCGACGTTTCGAATGCCTTACAGCACCTATGGTCACGGGCGGTCATGGTCATGGTCCGCCCGTGACCATGGCAAAATTAAAATAAATCGCGATATAATCCGTGGGAGGGGATTGATTGCAATATCTAGTATTCGCGTACCTAAATAAAAGACAACATTAATTTTAAAAAAAAATAAAAAAAATAATAAATGTTATATACATTTCTAACTAAACTCGTCTCAATAAGTCCGTTTATTTGACGCCATATTGTAGGTTTTGGCGATCGCAGTACTTTGGTAGCTAATAGCAGCAGCATATTTCTCCAATAGAATTCCGCCTGTCTTCTTTTCCCTTAGTCGCCTTTTACGACACCCATCAGAAGGCGATGGCAAGGTGCTATCGGTCACCGCACGGGCCGAAAATCTTAACCTCCCATATAAAGAAATACCCCAGACCATATATTGTAGGTAATATTCAAAAGTAATAAAACGTACTCACCTGAGGAGCGTTTTAGCCGTTTTCGTTTGAACGAATGTACTGAGCTCGTCTCCCTCACTAACGAGCACCGCGTTGCTGAAATACATGACTAGGTAAATATAAAAATACACCTGCGTACATGGAAGGGAATGCTTTGACGTTGTTAACGTACTTGTTTGAATACAAATTTGTGTTTTCTTAAGAATTGAAATTATTTAATCACAGTGATAGAATGTGTTTATTTTTACATACAGGCTGTTAAGAAATATTCGCATTGCTGTTACAAAATAACACAAGATACAACAAACACAAGTACGACCCAATTTGTATACATTTCGTTCTTATTAATGTAAATCTCTCACTGTTATGAAATATTTCCTTCTCTTTTCTATTTAATTGCATGCTGTGTTCTCCTGTAAGAATAAATGCACGGAGACCTAATAACTGTAATTGCTTAGTTTGTATGTGATGTGTAATTTATGCTAGAGAACCAAAATAAATAAAATAAAAAATTAGGAAAAATATTAAATAATTAATAATGCATCGAGAAATCGTATCTTACCCTCAACGATCGGACAAGGTTATATTAACACTCTGTATAACTTAAAGATAACACGATTGAGACCTTCGCCTCATGATAAGCGAAACGGTTGCCCATGTATATTTTTTTATACTAGCAAAGTAGTGGCTTTATGGTAAGCAGTCACCGCAGGAGACGTTGGCAACACCAGAAGAATTATTACCGCGTTGCCGACCCTTAAGACATTAGATGTTTGTTTCCGGTAATATCACCAGCGCCCTTTACACTAGAAAAAACTACTGCTTGGCGGCTGAATATCTGACACTGCGGTGGTACCTACCTGGACGGTTCCTTGCACAAGGAACCTGCCACCTAGTAAATACTGCCGCCGCTGTAAGTTCCACTGACACTCGTTCATAAAAACTTATAAAGGTTCATTTTTATATACAAAGTGTTAATAAAACCTTATCTTATTGCTAAGGGTATTATCCAGAGTCACAATACGTATATAACTCATTAAAATTTGATGAATATCTCATACATATTTTTCCTGATTAGTATCAGGAATGCGAATATTCCCGATACAAATCGGACACGGGTTATTAAACACCCTATATTTAATACTTTTGTGAAAAATTACACCCTGTATATAAACCTTCCGTGAAACATTATCTATCTGATGGTGAAAACCGCTTTAAAATCAGATGCGTGGTTTAGGAGGAGTTAGCGGATATATAGATAGACAGACACGGAAAGAGACTGTTTCATACTATGTATAGAAGAAGAAGATAAAAACTGAAGAAGAAGAGATAGGTAATGAATAGGTCTGTTTTGACTTATTAATATACTGACTATTAAATTTGACGAGCAGATTAGAAAATCAACATATTTTATTAGGTATGTCGATTTTTCACTAAATGAAAGTAACTTGTCAAGATAGCTTTATTTTACATACGTATGGTACGGCAGTTACACAGTATCAACGCTCCGTTGAAAAATTCACTCAGCATCGTATTTTACTATCCGCATTCGTTCAGAATTTATAACACGCTAAATCGTAAAAGCGGGCAAAAAATTTATAGCCGTGTAGAATACTAAATTGCGGAGATACGCCCAAGCCCCGATACATGGCTTATCTTTATACATAAACAAATACATAAATATGAATGGAGGCCTAGTCTACATGTAGTATTCTAGTAATCAAAACTAAAAAGTTTTGGGATCCGACTATTGATGACGTAAGTGCTAACAGAAATTTCGTATTACGAAGTTTAAGTTTTTGTTATTACTAACTAAGCTCGCATGTACAAACTTATAAACGTATTAATTTATCATCAATCCAGTTCTTGAAGCCAGATTATTTTGACACTCGAAGCCAAATAATAGCATAAAATCTGATAGTAAGTAGAGATAATGGATAAGTATAACCGGCTCCAAGAGACGAAATAATCAGATTTAGAAAATGGCTTATGAGTAAGCTTATAAGTATTACATGGGCGTACGCAGGGGCGGCAGGGGGGGGCCGTTGCCCCCCCCCCTGGACTTGGCAACCATTCACTAAGCTGACAATATTTTGTCTAAATAAACATTTATTTGAAAGTAATTGTAAAAGGGATTTATGTTTTTAATTACAAAAAGATGTTTGTAAGTACTATGGATGATTTTTTAACGGAGGTTACCTTATAACCGGTTTGCAGAAGATCCATTATTATAAGGAATTGCATTTTGCCCCTTTTAAACCAACGTAAAGAAAAGCAAGAGGTTCTTAATTTGGATGTAGTTTTTTTTTTATTTTATTACCTCAGAACCAGAACTGAATTATTTAACTGATTTGGAAAATTTGAAAGTAAGTAGTTAAGTAGTTTCAGATTGTTCCAATTTTCATCAAAATCTAGTTCTGTTTATGGGCATGAGTGAACTCTTCAAATAGTATAGGTACCTACGAGTATATACATACATATATATTTAGCGATTTTGATATTATCAACAAAAAACGAGCATTTGCATTCAGAGAGAGTATCATTTGGCGAAGTGGAATTGACTTTGACTATGATGTCATGTGCAAAATAAATAGTAAAATCGAATATACCATCAAATTGGTATGATGATGAAGCCGGAACAAAAAATGTATCTTAGCCGTGTTTAGGGCTCATATGATTGTCATAATTATTTTAATGGTAATTTCCCTCGTTTTGTCAGAAGGCAGATTTCGTTGCCTCGTTATTTCCGTTAACAATCTGTCATCGTGTGTTCGATTAATAACTAGCTGGCGTCCAAAAAAATCAAAAACCAATTTAGCTCCTGCAAAAACGTTTTTTTATCAAAAAATTAACCAAATTCAATTTAAACAGAAAAAAATACCGGTCAAGTGCGAGTCGGACTCGCGCACCGAGGGTTTCATACCATTTTTGGACGTATTAAAGTAATTTTACTATTCATGTAACACCTCAGATAGCAAAAAAAACAAACCACAAAACTAAGTTTGTTTGACGAGTTTTTTTTCGGATTACTAAAAAACTGTACTTCGTTAGATCATTTTATTTTTCCTGTAAAATATAGATAGACATGCATTATCCATAATTATTTCAGATCTTTTCCTCCACAAACTTCGGAGACAAGGGAGGAGAACGGTTTTTTTATTGACATTTTTGGTTATTAGCCAAAAACTATACTAATAAAATAAAAATCTGTTTTGATATGTGCAAATGAAGCCCTTTCATATGATACCCCACTCGATGTAGTAGTCTCACTTTAAAATTTTGATGACCTATTTCGACCCCCATTATAAAAAAATAAAAGAATTTTTTATTTGCGATGAGGTTGGGTAAGTAAGATCTAAAACTATTCCAAGTTTCAAATCGATAGCATCAGTGGTTCCTGAAATATATAGGTGTGACAGACAGACAGACAGACAGACGAAGTCAGACCATAAAGGTTCATTTTTTACCTTTCAGGTATGGAACTCTAAAAAGGAGTTTAGCGGTCTCTGAAATTTTCTCTTGTAAAAAATTCCCATGGAAATAAATATTTTCTCGTTGTAAAAAGTAGCCTATGTTGATTCTAAGGTCAAAATCTAGAAATTTTGTCAGTATCAAGTCTACAGCATTTTTACTTTTTGAGTTTAAAGGTGACAACTAGACAAAAATTGTTTTAGTTTGGATTTGGGCAAGATAATGGAAATTCCCAACAAAAAAAAATCAAAACCGCTCCTACAAAAGTTAATATAGTTAATGGCCATTTATCCATTTTTTGAAATCCGATTATTTCGACACTCGATGCCAATTCTCAATCAGATAGTGAGTAGAGATATCAAATATCTCGTATTCAATAATCGAAAATAATCATAAACGGCTCCGACAGTTGATATAAATAGATTTTAATAACTGACTTAAGTATAATTAAAGTTAATTGGTGTTTGTGAGTGCGGCAGTAAAATTATAACGTATTTATTTATGCTTTGATGAATTTGATCACCAGCAAAAAAACCTTATGTTGCCCCCCCCTAGACCAAAAGCTGCGTACGCCCATGAGTATTAATATTAACTGACGGTTGTTTGTGCAGCAGCTTTGAAGACTGCTGTGGATTACATGCCCTCTACATCAAATGCCACTAAACAGTCACCAATCTAAGAATTGACGTTTCGACTTTTCACGTTGCTAAACCACCTGATTGATCGTATACCCTAAAGGTACGCGTCCATTGGCCGGCGCCGCACGCATCGCACGCACGGCACGCAACGGATTTTAGTTTGCTTTCTATGATTCTACATAGCGCTGCGACGCGTACCTTAATAGGTACTTGTTATCACAATTGTTATGAGCGGTGACTGTACATAGAGTACTAAGAGTACCTAATAGCAAACTGAACGATACTTGAAAGATACCATTTGAAGCGTCATTGCTGCAACTGCAATCTTCTGGCGGTAAGTACTCTAATTCTGAATCGGTCATTCCCGCCAATCATACAATTATGAAAATTTACTCCACTGGTATGTATCTCGACGTGTGAATCCATTAAAATGCGGAAACGTTATATATGGTAATACATGCACAAATTGGTAACGCTTTTTACATTACACCACATTGATTGGATTCCAATTTCGACACGTAAATTGGAAGACTTTTCGTCGAAGCTTGCGAGCAAAGCTAAATACAAATAGTTTATTCACAAAGCACTCGGACATTGGTGAAAAAACCAACTGCTCCAGCTGTCTCCCGCGTCCCTCCACTGGCTCCCCAACATCACCCACTCCCACAAAGATGGATGCCAACGCGCGAAATATTCGGCGAACTATTCCAATTTGAAAAGTTTCCATTTGCTAGAGCAACGGCACTTGGTTACCATAAAATAAAATCCAAAAAATTCGGCCTGGTGGCGAGAATATTGCTACAATAAATTATTGACGCTATTAAATTTGCTTTCCGATATTATTTTGCACCTGCCGAGCTGCCGTTTGTTTGATTCATGTAGAACTTAATTCAACAGAGTAGATAGATAGATAGATAAATTCTTTATTGCACACATTTTAAAGGACAGTTGACATGAATCAGTAACATTTTAATGTGAGAAAAGGCGGTCTTATCGCTCAAAGCAATCTCTTCCAGACAACCTTTGTGGAAGGAGCTATACAAAAATACACACATCAAAAGTGTCTAGGGATCAAGCATTTTTAAGCGGATTTCTTGAGATTGAGATGTGGCTTTGTAATAAATTTATGATTTTATAAATTTATAAGGATCATTTTTGGTGCATTTCATAATTTGAATCAGGAACTGTGAATCAAATTCGAGTAAAAGATGAAAATCAGCTGTCAATATTTTCCCTATAAAAACATACAACGCATTGAAGACATTATTAGTGCTACTGTTTCCCTACTACTGATTAAAACCAACGTTATTATGGAGCGGCGACGTCATTTAAGCAGGGAAGAAATGCTCAGAGCCGTGGGAATGATAGAAGCTGGTTCCCGGCAACGTACTGTGGCTTTAGCTCTGAATACAAGTCAGAGTGTTATCAGTCGACTTTGGACACGTTACCGAAGCACTGGTACCGTGGCTGAGCGCCATGGAGGACGGTATCGCTGCACCACACGGAGACAAGACCGATATATTCAAATCTTAACTCGAAGAGCTCCAACAATAACTGCCATGATGTTAGCCGTGAGGCTTCATCACTCTTCAGGGAACTTAATTAGCGACCAAACAGTCAGAAACCGCTTGCATGAAGTGAACCTTCATTCCCGAAGACCGCTACGGGTACCACCTATAGCAATGCACAATCGTAGGATTCGATATCAATGGGCTCTTGAACACAGAAATTGGGCAGAAGAACAATGGCGTTTCGTGTGCTTTTCTGATGAGTCTCGTTTTGGTATGAGACCGGATACAAGACGTATACGACACTGGAGAACCCCTGGACGCCAACAACGATTAAAATCCTGCCAGGAAGTCCATCCTTATAGTGGTGGAACCATCATGGTATGGGCGGGTATTTGGATCGGCGGAAGAACTGAGTTGATTTGGATCAGAGGCAACCTCAACGCTCAAATTTATGCTGAGACGATTGTATCAGACGTCATCGTTCCTCTACAAGTGCAAATCGGTCCCTTATTTCAGTTAATGCATGATAATGCACGACCGCACACCGCAAGAGTTGTAAGACAGACTCTCGCCGCAGCTAACATCAATGTCCTGCCCTGGCCTGCTCAGTCGCCAGACTTGAACCCGATTGAGCATGCATGGGATATGCTACAGAGAAGAGCTCTGCCGAATATGGAGGGTATCCAGTCGCAAGAAGACCTTTTTTTGTTGTTGCAACGAACATGGGCGGCCATTCCACAGCGTGATTTGGATGAACTCATTTTGAGTATGCCAAACCGATGTTCTTGTGTTGTTAGTGTTCGCGGTAGAAACACGGATTATTAATTGTTTAAGTTACCCAATAAAATTTTAAAGAAAACTGTTATTTCAGTCTTTTTTTCGAACTTTTGTGTTAGTGGTTCAAATGTCAAAAATCCCTTTATTAGGAAAATGGCAAATTTCTTTATTAATGCAAAGGTGACTTGGTTTATCGTTACTGTGACAAACGAAAACACTTTATTTGATGAATCCTTAAAGAAAATTTTAATTAATATCAATCAGGAGAAAAGTTATTGCAAAAATATATGTTGATCCCTAGACACTTTTGATGTGTGTAGATCTGCAGTGTAGTGCACGTGCGTACGTAGAGTACGTAAAAAGTGAAATATATTTTCCTACCAGTCGCACGCAAGCATTGTGGCAGTAAATTAAGGCCACGTTTGTAAAACACGAATTATATATTTCAATCAGCCAACAGTAGGAATTTGTTTACAATCTATGTCTTGTAATAAAAAATCTTATAATGAATGTTTATCTGTATGTCCTTTATTGAATCGTAAACTATGTATTTGATCATGTCATGATCTGCAGCAAAGTGTTATGCATGAGCCCAGGAAGGTTTCTGAGTAAAAACAGGAGCAGGTCAGCTAGTACTTAATAAAATGCAACATAAAAGCATGGGGAAGCCATAATGAAGGAAATATCATATATGTACATAGTATTATGATGTTCTAGATCTAGAGTATATGTACTTAGATTTATAATCTCTGTGGCGTCATCGTCACCATAAAGAACCAACCAACGGAAGATCAGCGCTTGTTGTCTGCAACCGCTAATATCGCTGAGTTGGGACCTTTTTATGGCTTAAGTAGCATTTAGGTGTAAATATTTTTAATCAAAATTTTGTTTGGCTTAAGGTTATGGTTTGTCCTTGTGCTTTGTGTATCATAACTTAATTTCTTATTTTTTTATAAGATCTAATAAAACTTTAGCATTTTTGCATATGTTTTTAATGTAAGTACCATCTTTATACGCACCACATTTATATGCTGTGTGTCCCGACAATTATACGGAAGCTTGAGTCAGGTGTACAGACTCAAACAAACAACCAAACATCACCTACATACAACAGCCGGACTCGTATAAAAAAATTCCTCACGCCTGTGGGTGGTTTTGTAGGTCACTAGATGCGATGCCTACAGTCCCGGATGCCCGTATACAAATCACACACATTTCGGTAGCCTCGGGTCCCGGCTATTTGTATTCGTATCGATCTGCCATATGCCGTCAATATTGGTACCCATTTGTGTAAATATCATTATGTGTTAGCTCAACTCTCTCATCCTGTCCTACTACCCCTGTAAATTCATATAATAGACATAGACACCTTGTTATCGATTTAACTCAAGTGCGCTATAATAATACTTCGTATATTTCTTTCAAATTTTCAAATAATAATTATACGTTACCTAAAAAAACTCGTTAGCCTCAAAAGGAAACATTAAAACGAACGAACTTTCAATAAAAACGAAGCAGTTATTGCAAAGATATCTTTAGATATAAATAATTAAATTTATAATTTCAGAAAATGTTTTTTTTTTGTACATTTTTTCATTAGTATCGTTTTGTTTGTGGAGCGAGGCTTTGTTGCTATAATTAGAAATGGTGTTTTGTCGAGAAGTTCATCAGGTTTGCTCAGTCGAAATGCCAGTCAGGTTGCTATCCAGGTTGTTGTTATTTTAGCATGCTGTTTTATGGACCTAATACGTAATAATGTTATGAAATTCCATAACAATTGGTCACCAGCCTTTAAAAAAGGAGAAGAAAAGTTTGGGTTTTTTTTTTGGATTCATACGTTTGTGATAGTGTTTCCTGAATGCTTCAATAATATTTATTCATCATCATTAGCAGCCGATATACTCCCACTGCTGAACAAAGGCCTCCCCCTTAGAAGGGAAGGGTTGCCATAATCCCCACGCTTGACAGGCGGCTTGGGAATGATATTTATTATTACATAATTAATATGATTTATTAAATTTAGATAATCTATAGTTGTATTACATAATAAACTATTTTTTATAAAATAAAAACCGACTTCAAAGTAAATTATCTAAAAAACATAAAATAACGAAAATATATTGAAGTCGGTGCACATCATGTTAACTAACACTAGCACCAGTTGATACCGACTTCAATATATTTTCGTTATTTTATGCTTTTTAGATAATTTACTTTGAAGTCGGTTTTTAACCGACTTCAAAAAAGGAGGTTCTGTATTCGACGCGTATGTATGTAATATTAATAAAAATGCGTAATATTCATATATGTTAGTCTATGTGGGCTTCTAAACGAATTTACCAAATTTCACGAGTGTATGTATGTATGTATGTATGTATGTATGTATGTAGGTTTGTCCGCGGATTTCTCAGAAACTACAAGTCCGATTTCAAAAATTCTTTTTGCAATAGTTAGAATATCTTTCAACTTAGGGTAGAGTACAAATTTCATCAAAATCGGTCCAGTAGTTTAAGAGATATAAACTTTTTATGTTTTCAGTAAGTTACTGTAATGTAGACGTTCGAGTTGCGTGATAGTGCTGATACCTATCTTGGTAAAATAAGTCACTAAAAAGTGTTAAATAAACTATTTTCTAAAAAATAATAACCGACTTCAAAGTAAATTATCTAAAAAGCATAAAATAACGAAAGTATTATTGAAGTTGGTGCAGAATATACACAGCAGGTACGCTAACACCAACTTCAATAATACTTTCGTTATTTTATGCTTTTTAGATAATTTACTTTGAAGTCGGTTATTATTTTTTAGAAAATAGTTTATTATTTTATAAAAAATAGTTTATTTCACACTTTTTAGTGACTTATTAACCGGCTTCAAAAAGAAGGTTCTCTATTCGACGCGTATGTATGTAATATTAATAAAAATGCGTAATATTAATATATGTTAGTCTATGTGGGCTTCTAAACAAATTTACCAAATTTTATGGGTGTATATATGTATATATGTATGTATGTATGTATGTAGGTTTGTCCGCAGATTTCTCAGAAACTACAAGTCCGATTTCGAAAATTCTTTTTGCATTTATTAGAGTATTTTTCAACTTAGGGTAGAGTACAAGTTTCATCAAAATCGGTCCAGTAGTTTAAGAGATATAAACTTTTTATGTTTTCAATAAGTTACTGTAACGTAGACGTTCGAGTTGCGTGATAGTGCTGATACCTATTTTGCCAAAATAAACGTCACTAAAAAGTGTTAAATAAACTATTTAAAAAAAAAAAACCGACTTCAAAGTAAATTATCTAAAAAGCATAAAATAACGAAAATATATTGAAGTCGGTGCTACCACATCATGTTAAACTAAGACTAGCATGAGCTGACACCGACTTCAATATATTTTCGTTATTTTATGCTTTTTAGATAATTTACTATGAAGTCGGTTTTTTTTAAATAGTTTTTTTACCAAGATAGGTATCAGCACTATCACGCAACTCGAACGTCTACGTTACAGTAACTTACTGAAAACATAAAAAGTTTGGATCTCTTAAACTACTAAACCGATTTTGATGAAACTTATACTCTACCCTAAGTTGAAAAACACTCAACTATTGCAAAAATAATTTTCGAATTCGGACTTGTAGTTTCTGAGAAATCTGCGGACAAACCTACATACATACATATATACATACATACATACATACATACATACACTCATAAAAATTATTAAATTTGTTTAGAAGCCCCCATAGACTAACCTAAATTAATATTACGCATTTTTATTAATATTACATACATACGCGTCAAAAATAGAGAACCTTCTTTTTGAAGCCGGTTAAAAAAATAGTTGCAACTTTGTTATTCAGTGGCTCATAGTCTATATAATAAAAATAAAATAATAAGAATTTTTCCCACCAATTTCTTCGTAGCTCGGTTAGACCTTATTTTCTCTCTGAGTGACTACAAAATTTATGTGAGACCCCAAAGCAATAAAATACCTTGCGAGAAAATGAAGGAGCAAATCGCAATATATTTGTTTCTCGGTGGCTAGAGGGAGACCGTTTTAACCATCTGCGGTAAAACATATTTTATAGGAATGTTCCACGTCTTATGAAGTCCATTCGTTTCACTTTATCAAGCAAATGCCTTTGGTGTGAATTACCACTGTACCTTATTGGTTTAGTTCTTTTTGCAGTTTCTCAAATTGGAACGCCTAGAACGTTTTTAAAAAAATCTGAAACAACATTCAAAAATAAAGTTTCACTAAACTTTGCTGCAGTCTCGATTCAGCTTATGAGACGAAATAAACACTGCAAGAAAATATAATATACTCAGATTCTACTCATACGGTATTTTATAGTTTAACAACTATTAAAAGATATGTATTAAACATTTTTACAGAAAGGAGACAGAGATGATTCTATACAATTTTGGGTCCAGGTTGTAAAAAGATGAAAGCTGTGTCTGTTGATAGCTAGTATATTCTTAAATTAATACTGAACATTTTGCGGATTTTGGCAGTCTGAGAGATAAGTTATAAGATATTTATGAAAAGTGAGGTTATGTAACAACCGGTACCTTAATGGGTGATTTTAAGTACAATTAATATTTTTATAAATATTAAATTATATGATACACTATCTTGGCTGTAGTTATCTGTGAGTAAGGCAAGGGTATACCCTGTTTTTCGTTACAAGATCGAAATCGTAGCATAAAATGTTTGCATACAGGAGTGATGGCTGGTCGATGGCCAGCCAAAAGCAATTTATAGGGTTCAAAACTAAATATTCAACCCTAGCAAATGTCTTTGGCTGGCCACCGATCAACCATCACTCCTGTATTCATACATTTATTGCTATGATTTTGATCTTGTAAAGAAAAACGGGGCATATATTGTTATATAACCACAGTTTGCCTGATATGTTTAGTTCGTCTAAGGTAGGATTGAGGGTTTTGCCATTAAATCAATTGCAACCCTGAGCCAGCACCCAGAATTTCATAGAGAAACCCAATACTTAATCCATTGCTCAATGCAATGCAATGCAAGCAATGGATTAACTATTGGGTTTTTCTCTAGCTCTTCAGTCGCGCTTACGACCAAGTATGAATTATATGTTTGTCATATTGTGTATGTAAGTGATATGATAATCCTTAAGAAAGGAGAAATAAAACTATTAAGTATTATAATTATTTATTTATTCGTCTTCAATTTATTAAAATATTACCTTACTAAAAATTGT
Source organism: Furcula furcula (assembly GCA_911728495.1). Taxonomy (NCBI): domain Eukaryota; kingdom Metazoa; phylum Arthropoda; class Insecta; order Lepidoptera; family Notodontidae; genus Furcula; species Furcula furcula. The sequence goes on from OU452262.1 coordinate 10,392,275, forward strand.
TCAGGCGGTACTAGGTATATGATCTTGGTATCATTAATTTTTTTTTTCGCGGAGATAACATTCGATAGGTCCCCGGAGTCTGGGGGTCAACCGGGGTACGTGCGATTCTTAACCACTAAAACCCCCGCCCTAACGCCCCCACTAAAAGGCAGTCTCATCGCCAGATGGACCCTCTCATCAGACCTGGGCTCTTCGGTGTGATATTCATATAATTTTATTCACTTTTTCATAATGTAGGTATAATTAGATCTGCACCAGGAGCCCCTCAGTGCCTTGCTTTTTACCCTGCCGCTGGCGAGAGCGCATTGCAGCCCCCCGGGAACCAGACACGGTGCTCATGGGGACGAGGGTCGCAGCACCGCTGCCGTCCTCTGAGTCGCTGCCATACGCAATGGACGTCCTAGGGCCCACACCCTGAACCACTGGACGTTAGAGGGGGGGGGGGGGGACTCCGAAGGATTATTTATTTATTTAATCATTTATGTACACACAAACACAAGATAGACAAAATAAACCTTTGGATAATACAGCTCTCGTAGCAAGCTGCTGCTGACCTCTCTGCACACCTATAGGTATTACAAAACCATCATTACCCCGTACATATTTACCAAAATAAGATCCACTGTACTACTGTATGTATAATATTAGAATACTTGATTGAGGAGTTGAGCTATTATATAGTAAATCGCTCGTGATGAAAGCGAACATCCACAGCGGAGACAAACATTAGGGTGCCCAAGTTATCTCGATTCATTTGCAGTTGGTCATCGAGCTAGGTCCTAGTAAGCTTGACAAACATGAAAGCTGCTGTTTATCTGAAAGATGGGAACAGTTTTGAATGTAATATAATAAATATCGTAAAGGTAATGTAACCAGCATGGTAGTCGCTGGTAAGCTAACAAAAGGAAGTATGAACTTACAGGCTGTAGTGCATGCTATTCACGAATCACTGACAGCATCAACTCATCATCCAAAGGTCGTTGGCCTAGTGTATCACAGCGACTAGTCGCTATGCCGCAATTCACACAGCGATCCATAGTAAAATCCAAAACAATGAGTTGAAGTCAGAAGCGAGTTTCTCCGTGTCCGGCGATATCATAGTGTGGTTCGTACATATAAAGCAAGCTCGGAGGTCCGTAGAAAGCAGTACTTGAGGGATAAAATCAATTAAATATTAAATATTGAAAAAACCCTGAGGAAAAAACTAGATAACAGTCAAAACGTACGAAACGAGTGAGTGTTGTAGAGACGCTCGATCCGCATCGACAATTATTAACAAAAAGTATTTATTTCATGCATTTTAAACTAATAACTTATTTCTAGTTTTCTATTATTACTATAAAATCTTATTACAAATGGCAGCTCGGGTGCTCCTGCCTTCCGGCTGTTTTGTGAAGGTAGGTACTTGTGGAAGCACAGTTCCCCGATAGCACCTGAACAAACCTGAAGGTGTGCGTGTTGTGTTTTCGGTGCACCCAGTCGTTTAGCACCTTTAGTCGGTATGATCAAGTAGTCGGTGCTTGGCCCCGCCACTCGCTTCTGCGACCACACAAGGACGTCGTCTTGTGCCTTCAACTCAACAGGAGGTGCTCCGCCCCGGCTCCGCACTTCTGTATTCTGCCGGTGTAAGTCGATATATCCGCCTCCAAGTGTCAGGTTAGGACAACAATGGATGGGCCTTGGTTTGGGCTGTCAGAATGTCCACCCACACTAGCGCACCATAGAGGGATATCGTTATATAAGCGATGGCAACTATCACTTTGGCTACCCAGATTCGACAGGTGCAGCAACAGAGCACCGGCGCAGCGACCCTTGAAATGTTCGTCATTGGCTTTCGCTGAAACATAGGATAGGACCAGTGAAACCTATACGTTAGGTCGTTTGACTAGTCTGTCTGTATGCAACAAAACCTAAAGAGCAATCATGGGCTTTCTCTGAAACGTCCAACATACTAAGCACGATATCCAACACTTGATACATAAGTATGAGTATGATGTCACTACGACGTAGTATTTTAATTCTATTTTTTGCATGGAGAACTTTTCTGTGTTCAAAACTGTTGAGTAGGTCTGTAGGCAGCATTAGATATTCACGCATGTTGGTCGAACCTTTTTTTTTATACTGGGACAATTCACACACTGCCATCTGATCCCAAACTAGTTATAGCCCATTCTACGGTAACCGGACAACTGATACAAATACACACATCAAAAGTGTCTAGGGATCAAGCATTTTTAAGCGGATTTCTTGAGATTGAGATGTGGCTTTGTAATAAATTTATGATTTTATAAATTTATATGGATCCTTTTTGGTGCATTTCATAATTTGAATCAGGAACTGTGAATCAAATTCGAGTAAAAGATGAAAATCAGCTGTCAATATTTTCCCTATAAAAACATACAACGCATTGAAGACATTATTAGTGCTACTGTTTCCCTACTACTGATTAAAACCAACGTTATTATGGAGCGGCGACGTCATTTAAGCAGGGAAGAAATGCTCAGAGCCGTGGGAATGATAGAAGCTGGTTCCCGGCAACGTACTGTGGCTTTAGCTCTGAATACAAGTCAGAGTGTTATCAGTCGACTTTGGACACGTTACCGAAGCACTGGTACCGTGGCTGAGCGCCATGGAGGACGGTATCGCTGCACCACACGGAGACAAGACCGATATATTCAAATCTTAACTCGAAGAGCTCCAACAATAACTGCCATGATGTTAGCCGTGAGGCTTCATCACTCTTCAGGGAACTTAATTAGCGACCAAACAGTCAGAAACCGCTTGCATGAAGTGAACCTTCATTCCCGAAGACCGCTACGGGTACCACCTATAGCAATGCACAATCGTAGGATTCGATATCAATGGGCTCTTGAACACAGAAATTGGGCAGAAGAACAATGGCGTTTCGTGTGCTTTTCTGATGAGTCTCGTTTTGGTATGAGACCGGATACAAGACGTATACGACACTGGAGAACCCCTGGACGCCAACAGCGATTAAAATCCTGCCAGGAAGTCCATCCTTATAGTGGTGGAACCATCATGGTATGGGCGGGTATTTGGATCGGCGGAAGAACTGAGTTGATTTGGATCAGAGGCAACCTCAACGCTCAAATTTATGCTGAGACGATTGTATCAGACGTCATCGTTCCTCTACAAGTGCAAATCGGTCCCTTATTTCAGTTAATGCATGATAATGCACGACCGCACACCGCAAGAGTTGTAAGACAGACTCTCGCCGCAGCTAACATCAATGTCCTGCCCTGGCCTGCTCAGTCGCCAGACTTGAACCCGATTGAGCATGCATGGGATATGCTACAGAGAAGAGCTCTGCCGAATATGGAGGGTATCCAGTCGCAAGAAGACCTTTTTTTGTTGTTGCAACGAACATGGGCGGCCATTCCACAGCGTGATTTGGATGAACTCATTTTGAGTATGCCAAACCGATGTTCTTGTGTTGTTAGTGTTCGCGGTAGAAACACGGATTATTAATTGTTTAAGTTACCCAATAAAATTTTAAAGAAAACTGTTATTTCAGTCTTTTTTTCGAACTTTTGTGTTAGTGGTTCAAATGTCAAAAATCCCTTTATTAGGAAAATGGCAAATTTCTTTATTAATGCAAAGGTGACTTGGTTTATCGTTACTGTGACAAACGAAAACACTTTATTTGATGAATCCTTAAAGAAAATTTTAATTAATATCAATCAGGAGAAAAGTTATTGCAAAAATATATGTTGATCCCTAGACACTTTTGATGTGTGTACTTATATACTTTTTTTGTAAATACCTACTTAATATAGATTGTAACAGCCAGACGGAAGGTGGGAATCGATCCTATTAGGCCATGGTGTACCCACCAACAGACCATTTTTTTGCCTTCAAAAGGTACCCAGACTCCGTAGGGGGCGGAGGCCGGGTTATATGGGATTTGAACTCACTAAAACCTCCCTGGTGGCCTTCATAGACGCTTGGCATTCTGGTCGCTCCGCTCGGACCTCACCAGAGTCTCCAGCCAAACACACTTGACTTGATAGAGCATGTTGCTGGGGAGCAGAAATGCATTTCCGCCAGGATGTTCAGGGATGGTAAATGTGTCAGGATTGCCACCTTACATGAGATGTTGCCGCACCTTCTTGCGACCCGGATTAAGCACTGGATCATAATAATGTAATTGAATGAACCGATAATTGAATCAATACAGTGAGATGCTTTCAATTGAGATTCAAAATATCGATACAAAGCGACTGGGAAGAACAACCCTAAAATGATTATGACTTCTTTAGTCTTTCCTCCAAGATTATGACAAATAGCCATAAACTCAGAAAAAAAATGACTTGTCAATGCAGATACCACAGATTAAAAATACATAATTGATTTAACGCGACTAATGAGGCGATTCGTGAACTTAAATCGATTTGAAGATTACTCTTGTAAATATTTTTAGATCTGTTAAAATATCGCAATGATTATTCATAACATATAATTAATTAACTAAACACACAGTTTGGTATTAACGATTTTCAATAATTAATACGTTTAAGGGCACATTAATCGATTATATTTTAATAGATAATCGATTTATGAACTGCCTAAACTTCTTGTTAAGATTCCTCTGTTTCCAGCTTGATTTAATGGACTGGTTTTTTACATTTTTAAATAGAAATAAATAACCATTTTTTAGGCCGTAACTCATCTTTTTACAAGTTGGACCCAATAATCCCAGTCTCCTTTGGTTTGGTTTCTGAAAACAATGGACAATCCGGACTAAAGTTGGAAGAGTAGTTACACTTCTATCGTTATCAACTTTCAAGTCTCATATACTGCTGCAGCTAGTAAATACATTAATGTGTAAGTAAGTAATTAATAAATATACTTACATTATAAGTTTGTAATTTAATGTGTGAACGAACTCTGATACCTAATACTTAAAAGTATGATTATTAATTAAAAAAAAAAAAACAAAAAGTACTTATGATTATTTAAAAGTATGATTGTTTGTTTTGTCTTGTCTACACTTGAGAAAATATTTGACACCAAAAATTTTCAATACTAATAAATATAATAAATATTCAGTACAGACTTAAAATTAAATGTTTGTCGTGCAGAGATAGGCAAACGCGCGTAGTATAGTATAAATTAATTGTAACCATAGATTTAGGTTTATTTATCTCTCCAATATCTTGGATTGTAAGCTATAAATTTTGTAGTATTTACTTCGTAGTAGAATAGAAACCAAACACAGTAGGACTGGTAACTGTCGGAATAGTTCAAAAATAATTTCACAGTGCACAAAGTTATACATATACAGTTATATATACAGGTGTTACAAAATACCCCGTAAAAAATATACCCCAAAAAAGTAAAAAAATATTATTATTTTCACTGATGTGCAAACCCTATTTCAGTAAAAATAAAGAGTAAAACTACGCAGAATGTACTTACTACATTTCTACCTAATTCGCGGAACGACCAAAAAATTTAAAAGACCTAACCTAACGAAACAATCTAAAAACTGGTGAAAATGTCCAAATGTTGGGAAAAAAAAACTCGAAACAGTTGTAGGATATCGATTAGAAGATTTGAAATTGACAACATAATATTTTTTTCAACGTGACATTTTCTGAAGCCAGTACTCCTTGTATTGAGATAGCACATCTATATAATATTATATGAATGAATAATAGAAAATCGATTAAAGTATACAATTATTAGGTAAAATAGGTACGTAGGCCTTTCTGTTAACCCTACAAGGCTCAATATTTTTTTAGTGCGCGAAAAAAATATATAGGCTGTAGTTAGTGATCAGAAGATAGGGAAAAATTTTAAAAATAAAAATTAAACTATATTTTACGGAAAAATCAACTTTTTATTTCTGTTCCACATACGGTACACTGAGCCTTAACTATGCATATTTTTTATTAAACTAGTACAATTAAATTGTTTTGTAAATAGTTTCCTATTTGATTTTTTTCACTTAGTGACTTATTATTTTAAACAAAATGAAATAACTATTATTTATTTTACTTTTTTATATACCTATTGTAATTTATAATGAACAAAATCATATAAGTACCTATATAAATTGTTATTTTTTTATTGATGAAAAGATCTAAAACAATTATTATATTTATTTAGGCAAAGTTCTATGCGACATTTGTCGCAAGATAAGAATGTATTTCCTTTGCAAGGCCAGGATATTTGCCAGGATATTTGAATCTTTGTCTTTTTTCACCCCAAACAGGAAAATGCTCAAACCCATCACGTCTGACATCACGAGGAGGTAGGATTGATGTATTTGGCTTCTGCCTTCTAATTTCATCAGATAAACTTGTCTACCTCTCTTTTTGTTTATCAATAACCGTTGGGGAAGAAAGGTTCTCGAGTGGCGACCACGAACCGGAAGACGCAGCATAGGTAAACCTCCTACTCCCACTAGGTGGACAGACATTGTACGCGTCGGAGGTAGCCGGTGGATGCAAATAGCAAACTGTAGTTCATTGTGTCATTCGAAGGAGAAGGCCTATGTTCAGCAGTGGACATCTTCCGGATGGTGATGATGATGATGCTGAAGTAACTCATCATCAAAAAACCATAAAAATATCTTTTGAGGAAGTTTCAAAGTATGTAATCGGTGACTGTAAATTTTTTGTTTCCAGTAAATCTAAAAGGAGGTGATTGAAAATTGTTTTTCTTCCAAATAAATCTTCTCTTTTTTCTTTGGGTGACAGTCACAGAGCCAGGGATTCTAGATCTATGACCGATTGCGTTACTCATAGTCGATGATCGTCTAGGTGCCCGAGATTGTGTAATGGAACCTGTAGTTGTCCCTGAAGTCATTCCTGATGTGCTAGGCTGAGGGTCTGATATTTCTGGCTGACGCTTTTCATTATTTGTAACAACCTGGTTGACGGGAGACAAACACTGGTGTATCTGCGGAGATGAGGAAGTTTCCACGTCGCTAAGAGGTTCGGATAAAAAGTTTCAGCGTCAGAAAAATTTTGTTCATCTTCACTCCCAGAAGGAATATTCAAGAAACCCACAATATCTTCATCATGCAATCTTCTTTGCGACATTATCTGCAGTAAAATTAAAGTATTCATTAGGAAAGTTATCGTAAGTACGTCTAAGTAAAAACGAACACTAAAGCTCAACGTACCGTATGTGGAACACACATAAAAATATGATTTACTAATACATTTACAATTGTAATATAAAAAATAACTTACCTCTGCCAAATATACACTACGTTATAACACACAGATTTTTTTTCGAGTAAAAACTGTTTAATAACTATTATTTTTTTATTTTTGAATTCAGCCCAATGACTAACGTATGACTTTTATTCAAATTTCACACTGATTGCACTATAATAAAAATACGAACGACATCTTTAGGTAAAGATTCATATTACTACATTGCTAAATGTCAGTAGCTTCTATTAAGATATCAAGAGATGCCACTACTAATAGTTTTATAGCTATAGGAACGATTAAAGTCGGTGTTCCACATATGGAACTGGGTGCCTTGTAGGGTTAAATAATCTGGTTCGATATGACAGCTTACTAGGGTTGACAAAATTTTTGGCTTTGATAATTAATTATATTTTTTACGGGGTATTTTGTAACACGTTGTATATGCAGTTATATTCAGTTATATATATAAGTTATAATAGCAGCTCAAACAACAGTTTTACTATAAGAGCTTCTCTTAGATGGTTGAAGTTAATTACAAGTTAAATAAGTTATTAATATTAAAGCAAGTATCGTTCTACTTAGGGCGTATACAGATAGCAAGACGGTAGCCGGCGCGCCGGAAAAATTGGTAGAGGCTTCTATTTATTATACGAGATTCCGCAAGTCCCTTTAAAACAAAATTTTAGGTGTTACAACTATTTATTACTTGAAAATAGTAAAACAACTTATAACTGGGAATATTTTTTTTTTTATACCACCAAGGTGGCAAACAGGCATGCGGCCCGCCTGATGGGAAGCAGTTACCGCGGCCTATGGACGCTAGCAACACCAGTAGGATCACAAGCGCGTTGCCGACCCCGTAAAAATTTGTTAACTCCTGTTACGTTGGGTGCCACTGTTACGTGGACAGTACGTTGGACGTTACTGTTACGTTCGCCTGACGGCTAGGTACAAGAATAAAAACAACAAGTAAAATTACAAGTTGTTTATTGAATCGAAAATAAAAACATATACGTTAACCCGGCAGGAATTAAATTCCACTAATAAAATTAAAACTATAAAGTCTCTAAAAAATCGCACTAGAACCAAACTCTAATGTCTCTAAATAAAGTCAAAACACACGGGTGTGGATTCGCGGCACAGGGAAGTTATCTGGTCGGAATAATAAAAAAGGTGCTGGGGCTTAACTTTTGGCCGTCCGAGTCCTCGACGCTTGGGGGTCTTCGGTAGTGCCTTCAGCCGACACTCTGTTTCTTGAAGGACACCGGTGGCTCGGGTGTTACAGTGCAGCCTGAAGCGTCGCCGCTTGTACAGTCAATCTGTACGATGAACGGTGGAGTCCCAATCGGTGTAACGGGGAACTCCAAGCGGGCACGGCGCAGTCCCAACAGTGAATTCCAAACGGGGAACGGTGAACCCCTAGCGGTGCAATCCTAGCGGTGCAGCCCTAGCGGTGAACCCCCAATCCTGGAACGCGTCGAAACATCTTCTGTAGCGCGAAAGATCCGATGCCCTGGCACTAGTGTGACCAGATATGGGCGTCGGTATCTTTCGCAAAACAATTAAACATCATGCGAAATGGAGTGGTGAAATGCATTTCCGGTTGAAATGTAATTTAAAGAAAATTAAATATTTAAATGAAATATTTTTACCCAACCCAGAATCAAATCCCCAATGTTTTAAATGCCGGATAATCACCATTCCACAACGCCATGCAGAACAAAGAAAATATTACATATTACATTAACAATTATAATTAAACATATTGAAGGAACAAAGACTTTTAATATTTATTTCCCCGGTATTTTCCCTTATAATAACCAAAACTAAATATATCTCTCAGCTATGTGATGAACTAATAGAATAAAGAATAATTTATGTAAGCAACTACATTACAGTTGGCTTTAACACTTAAGGAAATTAAGACATTCTTATACAACAATGTACTCATACAAGACTATAAGTTTAATTTACAATGACAAACTTGTAAACAATTTTTACTCTGGAAAATTCTATTAGACTACTAATTATGAAAAACACAATGCTTATTACTTGCAAGTATTAACTGATATTATGGAGTTTAAACTATCTGGACATTCTAAAATAACAATTACTCATTAAAATATAGGTTAAGATTTCTGGCATAGACTACACAATGGAATTAGTTATTGGGACTATATTTCACCTGATTCTTGTGATGGCTAAAACTGATTGGGCTTTAATATTAAGATATAGGAATTTTATAAGGAAAATACCGTGTCAAAACATATATAAGAGTTATTGGAATGAATAGATAAATGTGGTTATAATTGATTGACATTAAAACATCCTGTCACATTCACTACCTAGAAGAAATGAAATTAAGAAATAAAATAACCATAGCGACGTTAATAATACTATAAAAAGATTGAGATATTACTTGCTAGACTGTAATTGGATTACCTAACATGAAAAATAAATAAATTTGGATAATTGTATGAACTTACCAGGGGGTTCCAACCGCCTAATCACAACACTATCACAATTATATTACATTGTTTTATATATTTTTTGCAGCACTACACTGAACAAAGAATAAACATGATAATGACCGCTTCCCGGGTCAACTACCCGAATATATATTCAGACGATAACTTACGGCGCGGACGAGGCGATCTAGAATGGAATTCCGATCCATCCCTTCTATCCGCCAACAAAACAAGTGCGACAGAGATACGAAATGGAAAACACTAATGCTTTCGAGCGAGAAGGAGCATACATAGAAGAATCTCGACGGTGAAGGTGTGAGAATTGTAGACATGATTTCTAGACTGTTCCCGATGTTGACACTGAATAGCGCTGTGAGCGCTAATACTAGTTGCGTCGCGCGGGTTCCGTACGATAATAAAAATATTTATTGCAGTTGTTTGCTCGTAAAGTTTTTTATTTTACTTTTTTAATGAATTTACGTTGTTACAACGTAACAATACCCCCTCTCCCAGAGAAAGGATTTTACGTAGTAAAATCCGCTGCGGTAAGCGCTTAAGAAGAACAGAACCGCCCAGTAACTGTCTTCACTTTCATACTTCCACATCCAAATACCTACCATGCGACCTAACATACGACCTGTCATAGTTGTCTGAGGAAATTTATAATCCACAGACTACCATACAACTAGAGTACAACTCTATTAAAAGATTGGACTCAAGAACAGCACTGCGTGACAAGGAGCGTCTAAGGGAAAGAATATTGACACGTGAACAATAGACGAATCGGCACTGTGAAATACACTGGTCTTTGATGAATTTGTTACAGTCACGACCCGCTGTAACAAGAAGATTAGTGAAGGCTTATTTAAAGAGTCACAACCCGCTCTAACGAGGAAATTAGTGAAGGCTTATTTAAAGAGTCACAACCCGCTCTAAACGCGCAAAACGCGAAACAAAATACAAAACAGACCTAAACCAAAGGTCACAACGCGCCATAAATGCGCAAAAAAAAAAAAAACAATAAACGAATTAGGCCTATACAAGGCTACTAACCCGCTATAACGCGAAAAACGCAAAAAAAAAACAAACTCCCAACTAAACATCAATATCCGTGTAGGCTTAAATGAATTCATCAAAGACAATGTAGACAGAGACCGAAACGCAATAACAAACAATTAAAATTTATTAAAAATATAAACCAAATTCCGAAAGACTATGTAGCAATAAAAACGAGAGTCGAACCAATAACGGTGATGACTATAAGTAAAATATGAATAAACAAAATTAAATAAATTAAGCGGCATTGTGAGTATGTCTAGTCTTTAGCGAATTTGTTACAGTCACGACCCGCTGTAACGAAAAAGAAGAACAGCAGACGAGTAGACCTATACCAAGAAACTGTCATACTCCGCTAAAAAAAACAAAACGCAAATAAAACAAACGTGTGTAGACCTATAACGAAGTCATACAACACAAAAAAACAAAACTCCCAAACAAAACATCAAAATTCGTGTAGGCTTGTTTTAATCCGCTAAAGACAAACACAATCAACTACTTCGCGAAATAATGTTAAATTTAATATTTGCCTATTCATGATAAAACGAAATGAATGCTAATGTATCACAATATTGATTAACGACCAAAAAAAAACAAAAAAATTAAATAAATAAAAGAAGAATGTGAGACGAAACCACGCGCGGAACTAAAATGATAAGGTAGATCGGAATTATTTTTAAAGAAAAAAAAAAATGTGACCCAATTAATTGAAATTAAAAATAAAGAATTGAATATTTTAAAACAATACGCAATGAAATGTGACACGATGTGAGCAAAGTTAAAAAAATAATAATAATAATAAATATATTAAGAATGAAGTAAAATAATGTACGTAACCACTATTATCTTTTCAGAGCACAAAAAGAAATAAAAAAATAATAATAAAAAACACAAAACAATAAATGTTTTGCAACAATAAAAAATAATTAATGCAACAATTGCAGTAAAAAAGAAAAATTAAAATCTCTGAAAAGAACGTTAATTACGCACAACACAAATGCAAATATAAAATGCTAGAAAAAAAAAACACAAAATATAAATACACAAAAATCAGTATACACAGAAAAAAATAGTAGGAAAGAAATTGACACTAAAATATTGCAAGAGAAAGAAAAAAAATCAGTCCACTGTGCAGACTATGCCTGTGTGTGGGTAATCCGAGATGGTATTGGATAACCCTGTGGAGCCAGAAAACAATAATCGGCTACCCGTTCCTCTTTAAGGAGAACCGGGTTAGTGGTACTCCCCCGTTCAGCCTCCGTCCACAAAAGGCTTACCACTTGGAGCTGAAAAATACCGACACCACAATAATACACAAAACAAAAAAACTTCCCTGTGCTTTGCCTTTAATATTTTTGCCCGGCTAGCTCAGTCGGTAGAGCATGAGACTCTTAATCTCAGGGTCGTGGGTTCGAGCCCCACGTTGGGCGCCACTGTTACGTTGGGTGCCACTGTTACGTGGACAGTACGTTGGACGTTACTGTTACGTTCGCCTGACGGCTAGGTACAAGAATAAAAACAACAAGTAAAATTACAAGTTGTTTATTGAATCGAAAATAAAAACATATACGTTAACCCGGCAGGAATTAAATTCCACTAATAAAATTAAAACTATAAAGTCTCTAAAAAATCGCACTAGAACCAAACTCTAATGTCTCTAAATAAAGTCAAAACACACGGGTGTGGATTCGCGGCACAGGGAAGTTATCTGGTCGGAATAATAAAAAAGGTGCTGGGGCTTAACTTTTGGCCGTCCGAGTCCTCGACGCTTGGGGGTCTTCGGTAGTGCCTTCAGCCGACACTCTGTTTCTTGAAGGACACCGGTGGCTCGGGTGTTACAGTGCAGCCTGAAGCGTCGCCGCTTGTACAGTCAATCTGTACGATGAACGGTGGAGTCCCAATCGGTGTAACGGGGAACTCCAAGCGGGCACGGCGCAGTCCCAACAGTGAATTCCAAACGGGGAACGGTGAACCCCTAGCGGTGCAATCCTAGCGGTGCAGCCCTAGCGGTGAACCCCCAATCCTGGAACGCGTCGAAACATCTTCTGTAGCGCGAAAGATCCGATGCCCTGGCACTAGTGTGACCAGATATGGGCGTCGGTATCTTTCGCAAAACAATTAAACATCATGCGAAATGGAGTGGTGAAATGCATTTCCGGTTGAAATGTAATTTAAAGAAAATTAAATATTTAAATGAAATATTTTTACCCAACCCAGAATCAAATCCCCAATGTTTTAAATGCCGGATAATCACCATTCCACAACGCCATGCAGAACAAAGAAAATATTACATATTACATTAACAATTATAATTAAACATATTGAAGGAACAAAGACTTTTAATATTTATTTCCCCGGTATTTTCCCTTATAATAACCAAAACTAAATATATCTCTCAGCTATGTGATGAACTAATAGAATAAAGAATAATTTATGTAAGCAACTACATTACAGTTGGCTTTAACACTTAAGGAAATTAAGACATTCTTATACAACAATGTACTCATACAAGACTATAAGTTTAATTTACAATGACAAACTTGTAAACAATTTTTACTCTGGAAAATTCTATTAGACTACTAATTATGAAAAACACAATGCTTATTACTTGCAAGTATGAACTGATATTATGGAGTTTAAACTATCTGGACATTCTAAAATAACAATTACTCATTAAAATATAGGTTAAGATTTCTGGCATAGACTACACAATGGAATTAGTTATTGGGACTATATTTCACCTGATTCTTGTGATGGCTAAAACTGATTGGGCTTTAATATTAAGATATAGGAATTTTATAAGGAAAATACCGTGTCAAAACATATATAAGAGTTATTGGAATGAATAGATAAATGTGGTTATAATTGATTGACATTAAAACATCCTGTCACATTCACTACCTAGAAGAAATGAAATTAAGAAATAAAATAACCATAGCGACGTTAATAATACTATAAAAAGATTGAGATATTACTTGCTAGACTGTAATTGGATTACCTAACATGAAAAATAAATAAATTTGGATAATTGTATGAACTTACCAGGGGGTTCCAACCGCCTAATCACAACACTATCACAATTATATTACATTGTTTTATATATTTTTTGCAGCACTACACTGAACAAAGAATAAACATGATAATGACCGCTTCCCGAGTCAACTACCCGAATATATTGAAGTAAACAGCAAGATGGATTTATAAAGACTCTTTTATTTTTGACCAAGCATCTATAGTATAAAAACATCTACCCACATATATAATTATAAAGTATCACCACATCTTCCTCCTTAACAGTTTAACAATATAAATAGGTATTAATTGTTATGTAATGATTGAACAAAGTACTACGTACAGTATTTATTCCCCTTAAACTAGAAAAAAAAAATAGAAAAGACAAATATTTTGTCAGCCCAAACTTAGTAAGTAAAACAGAAATAATAAAAAAAAATAACTTTTACAACTTTATGTGAAAATTCACGCAAGTTAATAAGTATGCAAAACAAAAATAAATGTAAAAATAAGTAAACTGAAAACACAAAACTTGTGATATGCATATTAGATTATGTTTAGCTGTTGAGATTACACTAAGAAAACATTTCCAGGCCATACATTACTTACTTTATACTCAGTAATATCTATATCCTTATTTTAAGAGGCTATATTGTGTTTAATTAGTTCCATAGGTACTACAACAGCTGTTTTTATACAATAATTAGATATTAGGTAAAGTTAACATTCTAAATAATAAAGCTTATTTATTGTACAAATTCCGTATTTTTTGGATGGCCTCGCTAGCAGCTGCTCTTTGCATTCTATTGTTAGAAGGCATAGGAGGCTTCGGGTTTTTGTTGATCTCATTTTCAACTTCAGACGAATCCTCGTATAAACTGTGATCGCTACTACCTGCCTCGTCTTCAGCACTCAACATCTCTTGACAAGATGTTGACGGAGACAAAACAGGCTCTGGTATTTTGATAAGATGCCTTCTGTTCCTCCTAAAACATTTCCCTTGTCTATCATTTACGAAATATGAACGAGGCTGCTCAGCATGACTTACTACTTGAGCCTTTCGGCGATTAGATCCGTCTACTGTTATTACGGTGTCACCGATATCTAGGTTTGGTAGGTTGCGAGCTCTACTATCATACCATAATTTCGATTTCTCACGTTTTTTTAAAATGTTGTGATAATCCTTTGCATTGTCTCTATCCGGCTCTAGTTTATCATGCGAGCTAGGGAGACGTGTATTTAATCTGCGACCCATCAGAAGTTGTGCTGGACTCGCAACACCGTCACTAGGGGTAGCTCTGAAATTTAATAAGGCAATATGGAAATCCGAACCATCATCCAATGTTTTCATTAGCATAGTTTTTATTGTTCTCACAGTCCGCTCACTCTTGCCATTAGATTGTGGATAGTTAGGTGATGACGTGACATGGCTAAATCCCCAAGTCTTTGTAAACAATCTAAATTCTTTTGATGCATATGCGGGACCATTATCTGTGATTAACTGCTGTGGTATACCATGACGAGCAAATTGTTCTTTCATGGCTATTATGACACATTTAGACGTAATTGCAGACAGAGAACATACCTCTACAAAATTTGAAAAGTAATCTATCAAAATCAAATAATGTTTCTTTTTGTATTCAAAAATGTCCGACCCGATTTTTGACCAAGGCAAAGCAGGTATCTCATGTGATATCATTGTTTCACGTTGTGGAGTTACTGAAAATTTTTGACAAGTGGCACATCGTCTGACCACGTTTTCTATATCACGTGACATCCCTGGCCAAAACATTACTTCTCGTGCTCGTCTTTTACATCGGTCTATACCAAGATGTCCCTCGTGAACTCGAGATAACATTTCCGCCCTAAGATCCCGTGGGATAAATACAAGATTATCCTTAAAAATTATATCATTAATTACCTCAAATGACTCCCTGTAATCCCAAAATCTTCTTATTCGCTCATCAACCTGAAACTTATTTACTGGCCAGCCTTTTAAAATATATTCGATTAAAAGTTGACACTCATAGTCATTTTTTGTGCATGCCTTAATTACCTTTGACTTCTCATCGCTAAACCTGATATGTTGTATCAAAAAACATGACTGATCCTGAATTTCTTCACATATTTTGTTATTTAGTAGCTCTGGTAATGCGGCTCTTGATAATGTATCTGAAATAAACATGTATTTACCGGGCTTATAAACAACTTCAAAGTCATATCTTTGAATTCTGAGCATCATTCGCTGTAATCTAGCCGGAACGGAATCTAGGGGCTTTTTAAAAAGGGATTCTAATGGTTTGTGGTCAGTTTCAACCAATATGTCGTGTTTTCCATATATATATTGGTGAAAACGTTCCAAGGCAAATACTATTGCCAGCATTTCTTTTTCTATTTGCGCGTAGCGTTGCTGAGTCTCAGTAAGCGTAATAGAAGCAAACTCTACTGGACGACCACCCTGAAGCAATACACTGCCTAATGAATGTGAACTGGCATCCACTGAAATCAGGACCGACTGGTCAGCCCTAAATAATGTTAGTACTGGTGCTTGGCATAGCTCTTGTTTTAATTTTTCCACCACATTATCTTCATTTGGTCCCCACTGCCATTCGACACCTTTTTTTAATAAATTTCTAAGAAGAGTAACTTTTTGGGAATAATTGGAAATAAATTTGCAAAGGTAATTGATCATTCCTAGAAACCTTTCTAATTCATGTCTGTTTTTTGGACTGGGCATCTCTGTTATGGCTTTTAGTTTATTTTCATCAATTTGCATTCCTTGTGCATTAAATTTATGGCCAAGATAAGTCACTTCTTGCACGCGGAACACGCATTTCTCACGATTAAATTTTATTCCTGCTAATCTCGCTCTATCTAACAGTTTTTTAAGCCGATCGTCGTGTTCTTGCACTGTGGACCCCCATACAATTACGTCATCCACGAATGAATCAACGCCCTCTAGATCTTCCAATATCTGTCTGACTTTAGCATGGAATACTTCAGAAGCTGCATTTATGCCGTATGGAAGACGCAAGAACTGATATCTTCCAAAAGGTGTTCCGAATGTGCATAAATCAGAACTTTCTTTATCTAATTGGACCATCCAAAAACCAGATTTTGCGTCCAGTTTACTAAAATATTGAGCACCGTTTAACTTTGTAGCAATTTCCACTAATGTTGGAAGTGGGTAATGCTGGCGTTTAATGGCTTTATTCAAGGGACGAGGATCCAAACACAGGCGAAAGGCTCCGTTTTTCTTTGCTGCAATTACAATTGCATTCACCCATGGTGTAGGGTGTGTGACTTTACGTATTACACCCAATGCTTCCATGCGGCTTAATTCTATTTGTAATTGATTTCTCAAACCAAGTGGAATTTTGCGGACAGGGCAAATAGTAGGAGCAATATTAGTATCAATAGGAATTTTATATTCACCGGACAACTTTCCTAGGCCTTCGAACAAATCGCTATAATTATCTATGCATAATGAGTATACTCTTGTTACCAATCCTATTTGTTCTAACGTATTTTTACCTAAAATACTTTGGCAATCGTATTCAGTAATAGCGAGTTTAATTATATATTTTTTATTCTTATATAACCATCCAATTATACACGAGCCAATAATCGATACAATATTACCACAAAAGGATAACGCATTTATTTTATCAGGAATAATATCTTCACGCGAGAATCCTAAACGCAACAGAGTTTTTAATGATATAACATTAATATCCGAACCCGTATCCAGCTTAAAACGGTGTCCTATATCACTGTTACATAAATAAAGCGTCTCATACCATTTCGTGTCCCTCGAATGCAAATCCGCATCGTCGACCGTCGAAACGTATAAAAAATCATCGTCATTCTGCTCGCCTCGAACTTCAAACACTTTGTTAGATAGGCGCACATTGCACATTTTTCGGAAATGACCTGTATATCCGCACGTATAACATCGCGCATTCCTTGCCGCGCACCTAACGCCGCCTGCGCCGTCACAATCGGCATCTCCGCATGCTGCACAGCGCCGTGCGCATACCGTAGCCGTGGCCGCGCTCGCCGCCGCCGCGGGGGTCGGGCCGCGCGCTCCGCGCCACCCACCGCGCCAGCGCCGCGCGCGCCGGCCGGGGCCGCGCGAGCCTCCGCCTCGACCGTTCCAGATCACGTCCACTGATACTTCTCTCTCGCCTTTGACGACTTCGATCTGACGGCCCTCATCGTTGGATATTTCGTTGCTCTGACATATCCTTATAGCCTTATCTAGCGTTAGGTCGTCCGATCTTAACAGTCTATCGCGTACCGTGCCGTCCCCCACGCCACAGACGATACGGTCACGTAGCAATCCATCTTCTAGCTGTTCAAACTCACACTGTTGACTTAATAACTTTAGTGCAGTTACGTACTCGTCTATGCTTTCACCTTGTTGCTGATTCCTTGTAAAGAATTTGAATCTCAGCATCGTGGTATTGGGTTTGGTTCCGAAATGGTGGTTGTATTTTTCAATCACTTTATCGATGTTCTCATGGTCTTTCTCATTTTCGAACTTAAAAGTGGAGTATATATTATAACCGTCAGAACCGATAAGGTTCAATAAAAGACTGGCCTGCACATCACTGGTTTTCTTGGACACTCCTGAAGCTTTTATAAACACTCGGAACTGTTGCAACCATTTGCGCCAGGCGTCGGCTCGGGCCGCCGGGCCGCCTTCCAGCACTAATTCGGCCGGTGGACGCGCGTGCTCCATTGTTTATACGGTGTACGGATTATATTGTATTATTTATCACGTTTTACAATACACGCGAACCGATTTCACGACGATTTTAATGTTATAATCAAACACCGCTGTCACCATGAAGTAAACAGCAAGATGGATTTATAAAGACTCTTTTATTTTTGACCAAGCATCTATAGTATAAAAACATCTACCCACATATATAATTATAAAGTATCACCACATATATATTCAGACGATAACTTACGGCGCGGACGAGGCGATCTAGAATGGAATTCCGATCCATCCCTTCTATCCGCCAACAAAACAAGTGCGACAGAGATACGAAATGGAAAACACTAATGCTTCCGAGCGAGAAGGAGCATACATAGAAGAATCTCGACGGTGAAGGTGTGAGAATTGTAGACATGATTTCTAGACTGTTCCCGATGTTGACACTGAATAGCGCTGTGAGCGCTAATACTAGTTGCGTCGCGCGGGTTCCGTACGATAATAAAAATATTTATTGCAGTTGTTTGCTCGTAAAGTTTTTTATTTTACTTTTTTAATGAATTTACGTTGTTACAACGTAACACTCCCTTTTTAAAAAAACCCATGCTGTAATTATTCGGGAAAACCTCGGCAGGCAATTCATTCCACAACTTCAAAGTGCGGGGAAGAAAACTTCTTTGAAACCGCAAAGTGCGGGATGAATAATTATTAATTACTGATTTCATTGAATATAGAATTAATTAAGATTTAATAAGACTGGACCGACTCGTGTCCGTGTCTTCTATGGGGAAGACTCTCTGAGACCTAAAGGTGCTGACACTGCAGGTACGGCTTATAACACTGCAAAGGTGAACAATATGCTAGAATTGCAAGCGAATTGAGAGCACTTATCGGTGCTTATCGGCGCCTGATTGAGACGTTGTATGGAAATTACCTGCGTCGAACCTCCGACAACTATTATACTTGAAGCTTGCGCCGGCTGATATTTTTCTACCTGAACACGCCCTTACGTAATAATGATATCGCCGGTAATACCTTGAAGGCATAAAATATTCGTGTGAAATTCACTGGAGGCGCTGGAATATAATGGAAGCAAATTACAGCCTGCCGGCATAGGTCGATAAACTCGGAAAATTTGATGTGAATAAAATTTAAAAAGAACGCAATTTGATTTATTTACCCTTGCCAACGCTTCGCAGTGGTTATATTCAAAATCTTTAATGTGGCGAGCTTGACCTATTTCGAGCTTAATCGATAGATTCTTAATCGAGTGATGATATTTATTGAATGTTATATCATTTTTTTTTTCCTCGCAAGTGTGTAGAAAAACTTCGTATGAAACTCGTGAGTTCTGCTGTGTAATAAGCAGACTCGGCTGAATCGCTCTCGCCTACGGCTCGGGCTGCAACCCACAGCCTTCTGTGTAATGAGCAACTTAGCTCACTTGTATCATAATATGTAATGTACGTTAATAGTTAATGTACCTATATAATAATATCTCTAGTATTCAAGCAAAATATCAATTGTTTTTTTTTATTTAAAAAGCTGCAACAGCTCAGTGGGCGAGCGCTTGCCTTGGAAACAAGGTGCGCAGGTTTGAACCCAGGCACCTCTGATTTCTTTAATGAATCATGTGCGAATCGTCTTTGTGCGATTGTTACTAGCTTTCGGTGAAGGAAAACATCGTGAGCAAACCTGCATGTCTGAGAAAGCCTAACTAGCTTTTGAATGACGTGTTACGTCCGCCAACCCGCACTTTTCCAGCGTGGTGGACTATGGCCTAAGCCCTTTCATCTTGAAGAGAGGCCCGTGCCCAGCAGTGGGACGTTAACAAGGGCTGGTATTATTATTTATTATTATTGTTTTTATTTCAAACTAGCTGACCCACGCAGCTCCGCCTGCGCTATTTTTACGTTAACTAAACTTTGAATAATAGACATTCGCATCGGATACATAACCTCATTTTTTATAGTCGGTTAAAAACTGAGACCCACTTTTTACTTGCTCTCCGAAGCACGGACCCGTTTAGTTCAAATGGCGTTAAACGGTCACCCATCTATTTAATGACCTTACCTAACGTTGCTTAACCCGATCGATTACAAAACCTTGATAACAACTCTCTATGAGTGTTCCCTTACTAATATTTATTATATTTTATAGAAAAATTGATAAAATCGGACCAAGCGTATAACCAAGTACCCGTTTTGACTTTAATCCCCTCTCCCAAAAGAACCGTGCTAGATTACGGGATAAAAAGTATCCTATGTCCTACCTCGTAGTAAGATCTCAAATCATGCCAAATTTCATTTGAATCCATTCTGTAGTTTCGGCGTTATGCTCAGCCGTGATACAGACAGACAGACAGACAGACAGACAAAAATTAAAAAAATTACATTTTCGGCCTCAGTATCGGTTATAGAATGCCCTCCAAATATAATTTTCAAAATATCTTCAATGTACAGAATTGGACCTGTTACAGTTTTATTATAAGTATAGATAGTAATCAGCATAGATCTTTTATTTATACGTGTTTGTTTTAATAAATATGACATTTCTGGGTGAAAAAGCACTCGAAATGAAAATAAATGAACGAATCAACTCCGGCACAATTATCATTTGCGGTTTTGCGATACCTCGGGAGTAGACCCCGAGCGAGTGAGGCTAACCTCCGTATTTTATAGCACGTCATAATATCATCTTGGCTATATTATCTACACGGGCGACTTGCGGCCCACGTTATTATAGTTTTCAGTAGCAGTCTCGCGGCTTTATGGACTGTTTGATGTTCCGTAGCCTTTTAATGCGGTAAAGATTAAGACTCAATATAAGATAAGGTTTCATGGATGAAAAGCTTGGCTATAAATTTAATATATTTTTAATAAAGAAGGGAGAATCAACCAATTTCGGACGGAGCCTCATCTTACGTAGATAGACGGGAAAAGCTTTTTAAGTAACTTAGTTTTATTTCAATGTAGTTTTTGCGTAAATAAAAGACAACAATAAGTAACTTCTGTTGACTGTTGTAACTTTCCCTGCCAACCTCAGAGTATCTCCTCTAAGCTGCCAACGTATAAGCTTGGCCATACAAAGGGGTAATGCCGCCAGTCTTTTAGGTACCCTTCCCTCCCAGTGCGGCGACAACTTTGAGGAAGTTTTATACCTAGTTATTATGTAAATATAGGGACTTCTGTTGCAAAACAAATATTTTTAATTAATAAACATAGATAGGGAACATATATTGATACATACCTACAAGTACGAACGTGTTCACATATAGCAATGTGAACACGTTCAAGTTTAGTGAAAATATATCTACAGAAAATGCAAGATTTTGATTTAAACATTGTATCTGATCCCGATTTACGCTCTTTTTAATGCATTTGGGCGTTTATGTGCTTCGATTGAATTTTATTACAATAATGTTATGTCGGTTTTATGTCGCCTCATAAAAGTTGTTACCAATTTTTATTATTAAAATAATTTCCGTTCACTCGTTTCCATTACTATTAAAATTAATTTGTTTTTATCGATTTACGAATATCATAAATTATTTTCAATAGAGATTTATTTACCATCTCTCTACTGGACAGGTAAATAAATATTTCCAACACTCTCACCCATAAAATAATCTCTCCTTTAATTAAACATATTTATTGAATTTCCGTTTGGACTCCGCCAATTAGGTATCCAGCAGTGATGTAGTTTGTACACAACTATGTTTGTTCCTAATTTTATACAGACTTCACTATAGGTGCTAGGTCCTTTCTGCAAAGGACCGTCTAAATTGGTCACACCGCAGTGTCATCGATATTTTGCCGCCAAACAGTGATGTAGGTATAAACACTGGGTTCCGCATCCGCATCATATTCCGGTATAAAGGGCACTGTAGTTAGTGAAATTTCCGGCCATAAGAGAATTACTACCGCTCTTAGAAACGTCAATTAGAGTTAATTCAAATTAAGCCAATTTATGAATCGAAATATTTCGTCACTACGCTGCATATGCTTAATGTCCCTTTTTGAGAACAAGATAATCAATAATTCTACTTAATAACGGAGTTAAAAGTATTAATTAGCTTCGAGTATCGAAATAATCCGATTTCAAAATAATAGCAATTAACATTAATTGATCTTTGTGAGTGCGGCAGTTTATAACTAATGTCTCAGTTGACGAGTGGTAATGCAGTGGAGCAGTCTATAGGCAGGCATGTCACTTACCATCAGGCGAACGTCTTGCTCACAGAACACTATTACTCAAGAGGTCTTGCTGGTGGCTGAATATCGGACACTACGGTGATAGCTATACTATTTTTCATTCGAAGTTCCAATGTTTATAAACATTGGAATTGTCTATGAATTGACGAACTAACTAGTGATGTGGTATCGTAGACACTTAACGAATCATAATCGATCGTTACAGTTAACCGTTACTCGTAACGACTGCTTATGTAATTGTAATGTCTATTTGCGTAAAGCATCATCAACAACTAGAAGTGGAACAAGAGTCGAATAAATATTTAATAAAATAAACATTAATGTTGTCTTTTACTTACGAGAATATTACACATTGAAAACAAACTACTTTTACGGATTTTATCGCGGTTTATTTTCCGTCGGTAACGTCGGGATAGTAAAATCCAAAAAATAAAACGCGATAAAATCCGTAAAAGTAGTATGTAGTTTGATTTCATAATAAACATGAATAATAATCGCAAATTCAGACAAAAAATCCCATTATTAAAATACATATCTATTTAAGAAAGTCGTGTTAGTTACACTATTTATAACTCAAGAACGGCTGAACCGATTTGGCTGTAAATTAGTGGGGTGGTAGTGATGATGGTGAGTTGCCTACTATTGAAAAAGTGTCAGTAGCAGTGAATGAAGATCCAGATCTCCCTTCAGTATCCAAGTCAACAATTTATAGATTGATGAAAAAATTAAACTTTACACACAAAAAAAGGGCAAGAAAAAGCATTGTATTAGACAGGCCGGATCTCCAACTATGGAGAACACAATATTTATTAAAGATTGCAAATTACAGAAGACAGAATAAAAAAATATTCTACACTGACGAAACATGGATCAATGCCGGCCACAGTAGTAACTATGTATGGGTCGACGATAGTATAACATCCAGTAGAGATGCTTTTTTAAGAGGACTCTCTTGTGGGCTTAAAAATCCGCAGAAAGGTAAACGGTTAATAATAACCCATTGATGATTGGGTGATCATGATTTGTTGAAGGCGGTGAATGGATATTCCAAGCACAGAAAGCTGAAGGAGATTACCACGGTGAGATGGAAGCTCACAATTTTGAGAAGTGGTTTGAAAAAATTTTGCTAAAAATTCCATCTGGTTCAGTCATAGTACTGGACAACGCTCCCTATCATTCGCGTCAAATAGAGAAGGTTCCTAACATGAATTGGCGAAAGGACACCATACAAAACTGTTTGCGCGAAAAAGACATTCAATTTAAAGAGACGGAAATTAAAGCGGAACTTGTCGCTAAAATAGATAAACAGAAATCTAAAAAAATGTACATTGACGAGTTAGTGGCATCAAAAAATATTACAGTTTTGCGCCTTCCACCGTATCACTGCGAGCTAAACCCAATAGAACTAATATGGGCACAAGTAAAGGGTTACGTGGGTAGAAATAATAAAACATTTAAAATGGAAGATGTTAAGGTACTGCTGAAAGATAGTTTGGCGCGGATAGGGGCGGAACAGTGGGCAAAATGTGTGGCCCATGTTTTAAAAGAAGAAGAAAAAATGATGAGTCTAGATGGAATATTGGATAGGGCCACAGACTCTGTGATAGAACCGATTGTTATTAATGTTAACTCCAGTGATGACACGTCAGAATATTGTTATAGTGATGAAGCCTTGCCAGCCTTGAGTAAAATTTTTGAAAAGCTTCTTTTGGATCAAATGTTAGATCATTTCAATAAATATAACTTGTTTCATGATAAACAGTTCGGCTTTAGAAAGAATCGGTCCACCACTGACGCGGGAGTCGAATTATTAAAATATGTATATGAGGCTTGGGAGGAATCACAGAACGCCCTTGGTGTATTCTGTGATTTATCCAAGGCTTTTGATTGTGTAGATCATGATACGATGGTCAGGAAATTACGCCACTATGGTATAAGGGACAGAGCTCTTGACCTTTTAACTTCATATTTGAATAATAGAATTCAGAAGGTTGACATTAACGGTAAGAGATCTCCTGGTTCTGTGGTCTCCATGGGCGTCCCTCAAGGTTCAATATTAGGCCCATTTCTGTTTTTAATATATATTAATGACTTACCCTACTACGTAGGGGACAAACTAAATGTTGTATTGTTCGCTGATGATACCTCTCTTTTATTCAAAGTCAGGCGTAAACTCTATGAATACGACGAAGTAAACAATGTACTTTCTAAAGTTGTCCATTGGTTCAATGTTAATAATTTGAAACTTAATGAGAGCAAAACCAAATGTGTGAAATTTGTAACACCAAATGTAAGACAGGTGGCAACCAATGTGGAAATTAATGGAGCGAAGTTGGACCTTGAGGAGTCGACTGTGTTCTTAGGTATAACAATTGACGCTAAACTACAATGGGACATTAAGAAATTGTCAGGTAGACTGAGTTCCGCGGCTTATGCAGTTAAAAAAATAAGACGTTTATCTGATATTGAAACCGCTAGAATTGTTTATTTCAGCTATTTCCACAGTATTATGTCTTATGGTTTATTACTGTGGGGATCTTCTGCAGAACTTAATACCATTTTTATTCTGCCGAAAAGAGCTGTGAGAGCCATTTTCAATCTGGCTCCTACTGATTCACTAAGGGAAAAATTCAAAGAAATAGATATTCTAACGGTTGTTTCGCAATTCATATTTGAAAATTTAGTTTATATTCAGAAAAATAGTGTATCTTTTAAAAAGTACAGTGCGATTCATAGTGTTAATACCCGGAACAAACACAATCTTGTTTTACATTCCACACGTCTCCACAGAACAAGCAAATCGTTTATGGGCCAAAGTATACGCTTCTATAACAAACTGCCACAGGATATCCGAGATCTTCCACTGAATAAATTTAAACCTTTGATAAGAAGCCGGTTGTCGAAAAAGGCTTATTACAAAATCTCGGATTACCTAGAGGATAAAGCTGCGTGGGCTTGAACTGCTCAACTCATGCAAGCTTAGAATTGTAGGCTTACAGTTTGTAACACCTCTTAATCTGGTGGATTACTGATGGCTGTTTCACAAGTCAATTGATTGATAATATAAAGATTATGTGAAAGTGTTTTGTGTCTTGCCTGTCGAGGTACTACTTAACTTCGATTTTGGTTCGGTCATGCTCGCCATCGAAAAGTCTTTGCTTGTGGCGGCTTCGTGTGGCGGGTCACCCCCTTCCCTCTAATATGGTTGAGGGGAGTGATGGCTGCTGCTCGAGTCAACTCGTGCGCGGGTGCTGCTTGGGGGGACTGGTCCGACTTCTATCCTTTTTCTCTAGGCCTTTTAGTTTGTCTTAATTTATTGTTTTCTTCTTTTCTCCCTTGCTTTATGTTTCGAATGGCAGGACACAATATCGCTAATGTCGATTCATTTGTAACAAAACAATGTTTAAAAAAAAAAGTGAAAAAATGACAAGCCCGCTGAGTTTCTTGCCGGATCTTCTCAGTTGAGGCCGCGTTGTGATCCGGTGGTAGCTTCTAAAAAATGACGATTCAAAAGTGCTAGCGTTAAGCCTATTTGAAATAAAGATTTTTGAGTTTGAGTTTGAGTTTGAAGAAAATAAAGAAAATTAGTAAAATATTGTTTTCATTACATTACCTGACCCACGTAGCTTCACTGTCCTAATTTTACATTAATACTGGTAGCACTGCGCTTATAGTGTTATATTTATAAATTATACAAAAAAAAAGAAAACTCGCGCCGCACACACACACACACACCCAAAAACTACAAAACTAAACACCGGCATTATTGTTCCCATTTTTGAAGTGAAACTTCTTATTTATAATTACAATTCAATTTCTACTGAACTCATAATATTTTCACTCCCCTGTTGCTGCTCGGTATTGAAGTTTTTGTTAGAAAAACGATCATTGTTTAATAACGGTTATTGTTATAATAACGGTATCGGTCGTACGCGTTTTTCAGAACTTCACTAACGTTCCATAGACAAATAGAGTATCGAAAAAAAAACAATCACAGCTAGGGATGTGAGATTAATGGAAAAGAATCGATTAAATAAAAATCGATTTTTCTATATTCAAAATTAATCGATTTGCCAAAAATCGATTTTAATAAAAATAAATAATCGATTTCGGCGAAAAAAAACGATTTTTTTTGTATTACTAAAAGGTACATGCTAAATGCAAAGAATCTGGATGTTATTATATTCATCTTGATTATTCATTTATTTAAGCACATATACATTTTCAAAAACAAGTTTATAAATATTAGTATCAGTTTTATTTATAAATTAGATAGGCATTAGCCCGTGATACTAAACCAGGTTTACTCGTAATCGTACTGGCTAAAGTTGAATATAAAACAAGAAATTGAGATAAGCGCAGTTTTAGATTAACACGAACTTTATTAAGATAAATAGAAATTGAATTTATATTAAATTACGTGTTTTGAGCATTTAATTACGTGTTTTGAGCAACTATTCAAATAAAACCCTGTTAATTATTGTTTAACCATTAAACCACCGTCAGGCAACATACAAATAGAAAAATCCATTGCGTATCAGGCACTTCCCGTTCGATGTGTTAACTGCCGTATTTTCTGCTAAATTTGGTCACACTGCATTGAAACTACTTTACACGCATACATACCTACATATATACAGATGGCGCCGTTTTTATAATGAACTTATACGTATGAAGTTAATTCGAGATTTTTCACCCAACGCAAAGATGGCCCTGTTAATAAAATTTAAAATTACTGCAAGATTTTTTCATCCGTCGCATAGATACGAGCTGTTTCTAAAAATCGATTTAAACACTTAATTTATATAATTGATTTACTAAAAATCGATTAATATTATTATAAAAATCGACAGTAAAAAATCGATTATTAGAAAATAATAATCGATTATTTACAGCTCGTGTTGACGCCGTTACCTAGTTTGTGCATTTTTGGTGAATTTTGTTAGTTTTTCATATATAATTCATAGTTAAATGCAGTGCCAGATGGACGTGATATAGTGCTAGATAAATTGAAATAAACTTCAGCTAAATTCTGCGGAAGGTTGTCGAGAAAACATGTGAAAATGGTTTTGTTTACATGATCTATAACTTCAAATGACCAGAACTGTACCTGTAAAGCCCCTCGTAGCACAAACCATCCTAGAGATGAATAATAAAATATTTCATAAAATGTCTCGGTTATTGCGCCCGTCTCATGAAAGTAAATACTTGCCTTCTTTTTAGGGTTCCATACCTAAAAGGTAAAAAGGAACCCTTATGGTCTGACTTCGTCTGTCTGTCTGTCTGTCTGTCACACCTATATATTTCAGGAACCACGGAAGGAGGATGCTATCGATTTGAAACTTGGAATAGTTTTAGATCTTACTTACACAACTTCATCGCAAATAATAAAAATATATTTTTTCTTTTACTTTTTTTATAATGGGGGTCGAAATAGGTCATCAAAATTTTAAAGTGAGACTACTATATCGAGTGGGGTATCATATGAAAGGGCTTCATTTGCAGATCTCAAAACAGATTTTTATTTTGGCTTATGTGACGTAGTTTTTGGCTGATAACCAAAAATGACAAAAAAAATACCGTCCCCCCCCCCCCCCGTATCTCCGAAGTTTGAAGTTTGAAGAGTTTGTTTTTTTTGAGGGAAAAATCTGAAATAATTATGGATAATGCATGTCTATCTATATTTTACAGGAAAAATACAATGATCAATCTAAGTAGTACAGTTTTTTAGTAAACCTAAAAAAACCTCGTCAAACTTAGTTTTGCGGTTTTTTTTTTTGTTATCTGAGGTGTTACATGAATAGTAAAATTACTTTAATACGTCGAAAGATGGTATGGAACCCACGGTGCGCGAGTCCGAATCGCACTTGGCCGGTATTTTTTTGAATAAGAATTTCTCCTCACGCTACCTCGTATTTAACCTTTTACGTAACGTAGATTCTTTATGTTAACACAGAAAACAATAATATTATTCAAGTACTCACTTTACTTATGTTCGCTACATAGAATAGTTTATATTTTACGCTACATAGTTTACAGATATACGACCTCTTCAAAACAAACTTACCTGCTGAAGTGGTGCAAATAGGTATTAGTATTATACAATTATATTTACGATTTTTGCAATCCCGAGCTCTTTGAGTGGAATAACAATTTAAACAAGCGAAAAGTCACTCAGACAAAATTAAAATTGCCTGTACCCCGAATCGAAATGTTCAGACGTAGCTGTGTTTATGTTACCCCTTATATATAATTCATTGCCTGAGAAAATAGTTGTCTTACCACAACGTGAATTTAATAGTAAACTAAGGGAATGGTTAGTACAAGAATGCTTTTATACAGTTAAAAATTATTTAAAGAAATCACCTTCACATTCTTACTACGTTAGAACTGCATTGTAGACTGAATGTTATTGTTCGCACATTAATAATAATATCAATGGTTAAACCTTATAATAATAATCGAAAATTATGTTATCAATGGATGTTTTTTAAAATTATTTATGTATAATTATTAAGAGGTACAAATTTATATTAATTGATATGGCTTGACATTGTAAGTATTAAGCTATAAATATGACATTTTCCAGGCTTGACATTTTGTTTTTTAAATCCTATATGAATTTGTATATAACTTTGCATGCTAATTAATGGCAAATGTGTAGCGCTCGCTATGTTTTTAATGTACCATCTTTATAAGCACCACATTTATGCAAATAAATTGAAATTGAAATCCTTACTACATATCAAATTATTTTCCTAATAAAATATGTAGGTGCAATGTCTTGGTCCACTAGGGCTTGGTATTTTATTGGGTCATTAAGCATATTGGGGGATCTAACAATACATATCGCAGACGGCGGCGCGAGTCCGAAGGACTTGGGTACGTAATTGGCGGCGGCGCCAATTATAGGGTTCGGATGCTGATATGCGCTTTCAAAGCAGCGTTTCAAAGCTTCTTTGAAGAATTTTTACGAAAGAGATCTGAATTGCAGTCTGAATGTACGCCTACATTCTGCATGTACCATGGGGCACGATTTTGGATAACCTGGAATTTAAACTAACGATGTGAGTTCGTGAGGCGTGGGCGAAAACTACACTTGTTTAGCACATTATAGGGCGAATGCAGGCTTTATAATGTCAACTTATCTCTAAGCGACATTTTACTCCGCTTGCAGAGAAGGGGGGTACAGGCGACCTAATACAAAAGCCACTCGGTTGCAGACGATCCAAATGTGCGGCCCGAAATCATCATGTCGGTCAAGGCAGAGCCTAGAGTGACTCCAAGGTATTTTACCTTCTTAGTCCAAGGATAGGGTGGTTGAGCAGGGAGAGGGTGACTGAGCAGCATCAGTGTTTGGCGCTTAGACCAAAGTCGTGGCCAGCGCGGTCAGTTAGACTTCGCTCGTACAGAAATGTTCGGGCCAAACGGTAAAAGAGCAATGCCAAACAAACTTACCCACTGCAGGAATACACCTCAAGGGTAGCGATATTTGCTGCTGCTCTAATATTCAAAAAGCTTCTTTGGAAGTAACTTAATATGAAATATAAATTACAAATAACTGTATATGAAACATAAATGCCAATTTAACAATCCCATTAAACTTTCGGGAATACTTGAGCAAGTTAAACTAGACGAGTAATAGTTTAGGGTACATACCATTGTCTTGGAGCGGTGGGAGTGGAGCAAACTTGAGCAGATCACACGACAACGTGACACCATTCCCGGTGGAGTACGAATGTTCTGTGCGGTTGTATCTGTGAACAATTACACATCTGAGTGATGACTATAATTATACGAGGTGTAAGCGACATCGTACCGAAAACCGATACCAGGGCTGGATCCCTGGTGATTCTGAACATTCTAGTGTTTAAATTTTTCATCGGCTTTTTCATGAATTTCCAAAAAAAAATGCCGCTTTTTTAATAAAATTAGGTTAAGATAATGATGTTTATTATTATACTCGTAAGTATACCAATCAATCATTATTGGTATACTTACGAGTATAATAATAAAGCCTAATTTAAATTTAAAAACAATAAATTATTTATTTGTGCAAAATTAGCAATCTTCAGTAGCCGAAAAGTCCACTGCTGAACAGGGCCTCTCCCTTAAAAGGGAGGGGTTGCAATAATCCCCACGCTTGGCAGGCGGCTTGATTGAAATTATCAATGTAATTTGAAAAATAAATATTATTCCGTACGTATTCATTACATGCTTAAAAATTAACAAGTTAGTCATTTGTCATTTTCCATATAAATGGTTTCTGTAATGTTGTAACGAACAATATGAGAAATCTTATAAAAAAGTTTTCGGTACGTACATATTATTCCTTGGTATAATTGATAACTCACGACTAAAGAAAACAAAGGACCATCTTTAGCCACCGGCCAAAAAATATGTGTGGGGTGGGATTGTTATAAGCTTGATACCTGTCTATATGACTGTGACACGTAGCTGTGACACCAGGAATTTGCATTATGGCTTTTCTGCGGCATTGTAAGTGCTTTCCACTTTTTGGTAGTGTTTTGTTTTATTTAATGGGGTAGCCCTTAAATAAAACAAAACACTAAACAAATGAACGTGGATGGAATTGATTACGAATTTTTTGTTTTAATCCCAACCAGCAGAGCAGGGCTATTGCGTATCTTTAGCCACCCAAGTGGCTATTACGCTCAGTTGTCTACCGAACTTTGATGTCAACTGAAAGTGTTTTAGTATTGGAATTTATTGGTCAAGTTAGGCAATACCGAATGAATTATTTGACAGTTATTTGATGGTCAATCGCTATAGTAGTCATCACATTAGTTGTTAAACGAGATACGTAGTAGGGGGGGGGGGGGGGCAGGTTTCAATGAAAATGCTTAATGAATATACCTGATAAAGAAAAAAAAAAAACAACTTTATTCGAAGTTCTTCGAAATTGTTTTTTTTTTCTTTATAAAAGACTACGCTTTGTTATCTTGACCATTTATGGGTGTAGCTGCTCAAAATATGCCAGACGAAAACTTTTGTTAGACCGTTGTTATTTATTTAGTAGTAAATAGTACACAGGGTTGTGCACATGTGTAACCGTGGTAATGAATGATTTTACTCTAAATAGTAATACGTGCAGAGTGAAGGCATTATTTTTAAAAGCGCTTTAAAAACAGAACCGCTGTTATGTAGCGGGTAAGTGAGAGTCCCACACGCTTGCGTACCTACTGTTATCAATTCCTGCTTATCGTCTGCACTAACTGTTCAACAAAGGTTATATTACAAAATGCGTGTACTTACTCATGCTTTCCGTTAGAATAATCGAAAAGGATGAGAATAATAAACAAATAAAAACTGATAAAGAAAAAAAAAAAAACTTCGAAGAACTTCGAATAAAGTTGTTTTTTTTTTCTTTACAAACAAAACAAAACAAACAAAAACAAAAGTTTTCGTCTGGCATATTTTGAGCAGCTACACCCATAAATGGTCAAGATAACAAAGCGTAGTCTTTTGGCGACATTCCGGTAACTAGCAAATGAAACCCATTCAACTTATTAATTGTTTTAAATTAAAAGGCTGTAAATTGGACCGTTTTGTTTGATGTACAACCACATCGCAGGTTGGCGGGTGGGCACGAGAGCCTACCAATTACACCCCAGCGGGGACTGAATAACGAACTGAAATTATTTTCCTCGAGCTCACAGCCTTTTGCTCGAAACCTCTACTAATTGCTTACATACATTTGTACCTACGGAAAAAAAATTACGTACATTCTTAATTAATTTCTATACATGCGCGGTCCGAGCTATATAAAACAACCCTTACCTCGCAAATTAATTTTCAACCCGAGTTGTGTTTCATTTCTTTCCTTCGCAGATACTTTTATACACATACTGTAATAAGTTTACCTCTGTGCCAGCTTTAACTAGTTATGTCAAACAATTGCGAGTCGGAATCGAGCATCGAGGGTTCCATACCTTCTTTGGACCTATTAAAGTTATTTTACTGTTCGTCTTACTCAAACAGCAACTAAAACCGCAAAACTAAGTTTGATTATCGAGGTTTTTTTAAGATTACTAAATAACTGTATTATTTAGAAAGATCATTTTATTTTTCCTGTAAATAGTAGATATACATGTATTACCCATAATTATTTCAGTGTTTCCCCTCCACAAACTTCGGAGATAAGGGTGGTATTGTTTTTACATTTTTGATTATCAACCAAAAGCTATGTGACATAAACCAAAATAGAAATCTGTTTTGAAATGTGCAAAAATTTTGCTTTGCTACCTGTAATTATTTCAGATTTTCCCTTCACACAGTTTGGAGATAATTGAAGACAATCTGACAAACACACATATTATGTCCAGAAGGAATAATTTTGTTTTCAAGTTATCAGTGCGTTACATACGTACAATAACGCAATATTATTTTTTAATCAATATTAATAAAAGAGCAGGGTGTTTTCTAGGAATCACGATACAGCAAAAACCATATAACGTACAATCTTGAAATTTGGAACCAACATTATTCAAATAGTCTAGGTGAACAATAAGAACGGATTTTTCGAAATTCCATACCTAAGTGGGTCAAATGGGCTCCCAAAGTTTGTATGAAAAAAAAATATTTTTTTCGTCACACGAACATGAAACTTTGTCAGTGTACTAAACAAAAGATATAAAGAAACACGTGTATCACACTTTTTGAAAATCGACCCTTATAGGGATTTTAGCATCGTTTTTGAGTATGCAACGCGAAAAAAAAATTTCATACTACATTGCTGAAACTTTGCGAATACATTAATCAAATTATAGCAATCCAAGTGCAAATAATCATTTTTTGAAAATCAACTCCTAAAGGGGTCCAATTGGGGTCCAAAAAATGTTTCTCAACCTACAGTCATAAGACTTAGTTTATATATTGAACACAAGAATCTAAGAAACCTATTTCCGGCATTTTTCGAAAAACTACCCCTAAGGTCAATTAATCGGTTTTCAAAGTTTGCACAAAGAAGGATTTCCATTTCATCCTCTATTGCAGCTAGAGTAACGAAACTCGGCAAATAAACTCAAAACAACAATAGAAAAAACCAATTTTGAGCATTTTTGTAAAATCAACCCATAAGTGGGTCAAATGGGTTCCCAAAGTTTGTATGGAAAAAGATTTTTTTTCGTCACACGGAAACGAAACTTTGTTAGAGTACTGAGCAAAAGAAATAAAGAAACACGTATATTACAACTTTTTGAAAATCGACCCTTAAAGGGGGTTTAACATGGTTTTTGAGTATGAAACGTGAAAAAAAAACATACTTACTGCAATGATGAAACTTGGCGAATATATTTATCAAATTATAGCAATCCATGTGTAAATAATCCTGTTTTGAGAATCAACTCCGAAATGGGTCCAATTGGGGTCTAAAAAATGTTTTTCGACCTACAGTCATAAGACTTAGTTTATATAATGTACACAAGAATCTAAGAAACCTATTTCCGTCTTTTTTCGAAAAACAACCCCTAAGGTCATATCAAGGGGTTGGAAAGTTTGCATAAAGAAGGGTTTCCATTTCATGCTATGATGCAGCTAGAGTAACGAAACTCAGTAAATAAACTCAACACAACAATTAAACACACTAATTTTGAGAATTTTTGTAAATTCAACCCTTAAGTGGGTCAAATCGGCTCTCAAAGTTTCTATTAAAAAAATTTTTTTTTTCGTCGCCCGGACGCGAATCTTTGTCAGTGTACTGAGTAAAAGAAATAAAAACACACGTATAACACATAAGCTTTTTGAAATCGATCCTTATAGGGGTTTTAGCATGGTTTTTGAGTATGAAACGCGGATAAAATTCATACTGCATTGATGAAACTTTGCAAATACATTTATCAAACTAAAACAATTCATGTGTAAATAATCATGTTTTGAAAATCAACTCCTAAAGGGGTCCAATTGGGCTCCAAAAGATGTTTTTCGACCTACATCCATAAGACTTAATATATATAAATTGCACACAAGAATCTAAGATACCCCCGGCATTTAGCGAAAAATAACCCCTAAAGTCATATGATGGGGTTAGAAAGTTTACACGCAGAACGATTTCCAATGAATGCTATAATGCAGCTGGAGTAACGAAACACGGCATTTAAATAAATGATTGATTGATTGATTGATTAAACTCAACATAACAATTTAACAAACCAAGTTTCAAAAATTAACCCCTAAGTGGGGTCAAATGGGTTATC
Source organism: Furcula furcula (assembly GCA_911728495.1). Lineage (NCBI taxonomy): Eukaryota > Metazoa > Arthropoda > Insecta > Lepidoptera > Notodontidae > Furcula > Furcula furcula. The sequence goes on from OU452262.1 coordinate 10,427,153, forward strand.
AGTTACTATAGTTTTATTTTATTTTATCGCATGGACACGAATCTTTGTCAATGTACTGATAAAAATAAATTGAGAAACACGTGTATCACATTTTTTTAAATCAACCCTTGAAGGGGTTTTAGCGTGTTTTTTTAGTATCACATGTGGAAAGAGAATATTGATGCACTGATGAAACTTTGTGATTAAATTCATCAAGTTAAAGAAATTTATTTTGAAAATCAACCCCCAACAAGGGTCCAGTTGGGTCCAAAACATGTTTTTTGTCCTATAATCACAGAAATTATTATATGCATTGCACCCAAGAATCTAAGAAACCTATTTCAGGCATACTTAGAAAAACAACCGTAAAGGTCGTTTTATGGGGTTGCAAAGTTTGCAGGAAGAAGGATTTTCATTTAAGCTATAATGGTGCTACAGTCACAAAACTCATTAAATAAACTCAACAATACAACAAACTAATTTTCAGAATTTTTCGAAAATCAACCCCTAAGTGGGTCAAATAGGGTATCAAAGTTTGTAACAAATATTTATGAGTACATGGACACGAAAGTTTGTCAGTGTACTCATCAAAAAAAGTTGAGAAACACGTCAAATAAATTTGTTTTGAAAATCAACCCTTGACGAGGTTTTAGCACAATTTTTGAGTATGAATGCGGAAAGAAATTCATACTGCACTGATGCATTCATCAAATTAAATAAATCCATGTGAAAAAAATATTATTTTAATTAACCCCTTTGGTAAAAGAAATTTCATCCAAACTTATCGAAGTCTCAGGAGACCGTCGGGCTGGTAGCTTTTTCTGCCAACGTATAAGCTTGGCCATACAAAGGGGTAATGCCGCCAGTCTTTTAGGTACCCTTCCCTCCCAGTGCGGCGACAACTTCGAGGAAGTTTTTTACCTAGTTTAAGTGTACATTTATTTGTAAATAAACTGTAAATATTTTAATTAACCAATAAAAGGGTTTAATTGGGTTCCTACGGTCACAAGATTTCATTCATCGAAAAACAACCCCTGAGGTCAATTCATGATTTCAAAGTTTGGATACAAAAGGATTTTCATTTAGGCTATAATGCAGCTACTGTCTCGAAACACGGTGAATAAACTCAACACAACTATTTAATAAACTAACTTTCAGCATTTATCGTATATCAACCCGTGGGATAAATGAGGTATCAAGTTTGTATGTAATTTTTTTTTCTTCGACACGAAACTTATGTCAGTCTACTCATCATAAGAAATTGAGAAACACGTCTAACACATTTGTTTTGAAAATCCACCCTTGACGGGGTTTTAGCACGGTTTTTGAGTATGAAAAGCGAAAAAAAATCATACTGCACTGATGACACTTTGCTTTGATGACATGTTATTAAATTAACCCCTAAAAGCGTTCAATTGAGGTCCAAAAAATATTTTTTCCTACAGTCACACGACATATTTTATGTATTGCATACAAGAATCTAAGAAACCGTTTCCGGCATTCTTCGAAAGATCCCTAAAGTTTGCGTGAAGAAAGATCTCCATTTAATGCTATAATGCAACTATGGTAACGAAACTCAGTGAATTAACTAATTTCCAGCATTTTTTGAAAATTTACCGCTACGGGCATTGGTAAATAGCAATGGGATTACCAAATGGATTCCACTTAACAACCTCATAAGTTTTTAAATGGAATTGCAAAATATTTACAGTATGTTTTTGTTGTATTTAATGCTAACAGTTACAGTCATGGTTTTTTTTTAAATAAAGTATTAAACATTTAAAAAATAGGAGCTATGATAGCTTACATAAAAAGAAATACAGGCTACATACTTGATACCTTGATCAGGGTTAATAAAAGTGTAAACAATATTGAAATCGATCGGCCGAAGATCGGACCAACAATAATAACTAAGAAGACCTGAGGGTGCACCGGCATAATTGTGACATAAGGGCGTTCAACATCTCAGTCCTCCTGTGACCATGGGTGCTGCAAAGCATTAGAAACGTCGGGATAGTAAAATCTAAAAGAAACCGCGATTAAATCCGTAAAAGTAGTTTGATATCAATGTGTAGCATTCGCGTAAATAAAAGACAACATTAGTGTAAACAATATTTTATAAAACCCCGATCCATAATTCAAAACACGTTTGAGTAACAAAGTCAACGCGGGCGAAGCCGCGGGCTACAGCTAGTTTATTATAATTGGATATTGAAAATAAATTTTGTTATTAAACAAAATTAACGTTATTTAAAGCGCATAATCTAATAGCTAAATCGTGGAACATTATAAATTTAACTAATCTTTAAAATTTGTTATAAATGTACTAACAAGTTATGAATTGCTATTGAAAGTGAAAACTTTACTTATTCAAATAGGCTGTTTGAAAGTGGAAATATGTAAATAAAGCAGCATTGTCGAATATCTGAATAGTACCAAGTTTTGTGTCTGGCACCCCGCCCCTGTCAGGTAAGTGTACGATAACTTAATGTCGTAGATATTATTTGGATCAATAAAAAGCTAAGTGAGAATTATGTTTTAAGAAATCAGTAACGAAAGAAGAGCAGTTTTTTTATTCGCTTAATAGCTTTAACGTTTATTGTTCGTTTAAAAAACATAGGAATGTTAAGTACACAATAATAAATATATATTTCCATTATTTTGACATCTGATTCAAAACGATTTTTTAAAGAAAAGAAAGAAAGAAAAGAAAAGAAGTAAAGAAGAAAAGAATAAAGAAAAGAAGTCGAATCTAACTGATTTTTAACCGACTTCAAAAAAAGGAGGAGGTTCTTAATTCGCCTGTATGTTTTTTTTTTTCTATGTATGATCCCGCATGACTGGCAGTTTTGAACCAATTTGATAAAATCTTTCTTCCATCCATTCTTTATCTGCTTTCGAAAACGATAAATACGCAAATAATAAAATAGTCAACAATATACAATAAATTATATTTGACCTAAAGTTATATGGATATGGCCAAACCATTCCTATATAATTCATTTTCAAATGAAGATCACGTGATTGGAATCGTCAAATCCCCGGACACTGTGACCTTTCTCCATTTAAATACCAGATGTGTATTATTGTGTAAGTATATTATATCGTAGGACCCTTTGAATACCTACTTACTTACATAATAATACTTGTACGAAACCAATTAAAATCATAAATCTACATCGCTCGTAGTTTAAAGATATAAAAGGAAGTATGTACTATTTGACTAGGTGGTAGGTTCCTTGTGCAAGGAACCGTCCTGGTAGGTGCCACCGCAGTGTCAGATATTCTGCCGCCAAGCAGCAGTGTGTAAGCATTGCTGTGTTCCGGCGTGAAGGGCACTGTAGCTGGTGAAATTACTGGACACAAAGACTTAACATCTAATGTCTTAAGGGTCGGCAACGCGCTAGTGATTCTTCTGGTGTTGCTAGCGTATATAGGCTGCGGTGGCTGCTTACCATCAGGCGGGCCGTACGCTTGCTTGCCACCTTGGTAGTATAAAAAAAAAACTATCTAATACTGAAGAAAATATGAAAATAGAACCTTTCCCTGGGCCACGTAATGTTGTTTTATTCGGCCCCTCACCACGTAATGGAAAGAAAACATTACATCCAAACTAAGCTTTTAGTGTAGAAGATGTTGCCATAATATTTGTGCTCCCAACCTAACACACCTATATACATGCATTATATACTAACCATAGGAAAATTGAATATACATATTATGTAGTTATACTTACATAGTTACCGTACTTTGTGTATCTTTGGAAAGTGATATGCCTAAATTATGTTTGCAGATTAACGCAGCCATTGACATGTTTGCTGTCCTTGAGATTATGTTTAGTTACGAGATATAGAGTTGTCTGCGGCGGTGAGACGCGAAAATTAGAGTAAGAAGTGGGTCAAAGTCGAGCCGGGGTCGACGGCCCGCGGCGGGCCACCCTCTAATAATTACGGAGATAGGATGTCGCGACGAACTGTGCTATATAACATTCTCTAGTCTATATCTTGCAGCATTAGGTTGAAAGTTTCCTGTTACATTTAGCGTTATCTTAATAAATTCACATTACTACTGTCTACGAGTTACGCTCGGAAAATATAAAGTTAGTAGTATCAACTGCAGTCTCTCGCAAAACAAATGTCTGACAGTTTGCAGTTTTATGCGCGAAGATAGTAAAATATACATTTTATATCTACTCTGGACTAACTTACCCTGGCCTTGATTGAATGACGTTGCACTTAAGCCAATCTTTGCACTCAAATCCACGCCTCATCTTTACCAACTGGATAATACCTGTGAAAAGGAAAATAATACTTTAGCCTGTAATTTAAAATTAATTAATTTTAGTAGACCAATTTATTTATTATTTATTTATACTCTTTATTGTACACACATAAAAATAAAATAAAAAGGACTTGAAGAAATTTGTACAAAGGGCGGCCTTATCGCTATCCGCAATTTCTTACAGGCAACCTTGGGATGGAAAAAAGATTGCTTGCCAATATATTTCTCATAGTCTTAACATCATGAATACGTTAAAAGAGCGTGCCTTAGTTGGAGAGTAAATCACGGCCAATCAGCAAGATCTTCTGAGGCTAATTTGCCAACGTGCGCCTTGCAAACATCAATATTGCCATTCGAGAGGTCAATCAGCTTAAAAACAAACGTATAAGAATATTAATCGCGCTAAGGCTTCTACTTTCTATTTTTCTTCTTATCGTTTTGTTAGTGGCCAACCAGTTCCTGCTGCCCCTAAGGGCCAGAAGCCTAAGCTTCTGACTGAGGTTAAGGACTGCCGTATAGTTAACAAACGAGAACAACTTAATACGTTAGATGCCACTAAACAGTCACCCATCTAAGGACTGACCTTGTCTGACATTGTTTAACCAATTGATAGTTTACCGAACATTGATTACACCGGCTAGAAAGCCAGTTTATTGGATCGACGCTTCATTAAGGTAATTCAAATAGTTTGCCTCATGCTTTCAGGGGTAAGCGGGAGCGATCAATAGGCTAGCTTACAATGATAGCGTCAGGGTAGGATGGATAATTGATGCAGAAACGCAAACACGTGGCCGGCCCGTACCTATTCACGGCTATTAAATCAATGGCCACTTCCGTACGGCACCAGATTCCATTTATATTTTCGGGCGCGCGCAATAAAATCAATACTGTGAACTTTCCAAGAGTGCAGTGACCTAGTCATGCGCTCCATCTGAATAAGGCCACACGTTGCGCAGTTTTTGTATCTGCTATGTAATACATACAATACATACTGTTAGTTATAGTATCTGAGTAAAACACTGAAGTACCTGGCACGTCTTTATTCCACCACGCGCACAGATTGAATGAATAGAATACAATGAGACGAGGTTCCACCTTAAATACTACTAGACATTTTCCCCCACCACATTGAATGTCATTACAACAACCAATTCATATGTATTCTATAGTCTAAGTTCATAACACATTACAAATACTACCTTCCAGATTGTTATCTTCTATCTATCTTCTTCTATACTATAATAAAACTCAAAGAGCACTTTTTCTGTACATTGAATATTTTTCTAAAATTTCTATGTGGGGATACTATACTATCGACATAGAGGCCAAAACAATTTTTTTTGGAATTATTGTCTGTCTGTCTGTCTGTCTGTCGTTCTGTTCGTCCAGGTATCATTTGAAAACCCGTGGATGGATTCTGATAGGACTATCACTGATGTGTTGTGTAAAAGTAGGGGTATAAGTTCGTATATAAAACATCACGCTATGTTTCATAGGGGCTAAGCAGTGAAACATTACTTGCACATATTACCGCGTAATTTCCTTTGTATGTGAATAGGGTAATTATAAACTGATCAGTTATTCATTAAGATATCTATTATTACGCTATATACAATAGGGACTGAGCAGACATTTAGTTTGCATAAGATATGGCAGTGACGAAGGGTAAATTTTTGTAAGGGGTAAGCCGGTCCGGTACACCCAGGACATTTTCATTAGATTTCTGTATTGTTCTAAGTACTTTGCTGATAGCAATATGACATTATATCTTTGAAAAGTTAAAATGATTCATGAAATTTTAATGAAACTCCCCAAGTCCAGGTAGTGTATAGGTATTGTATTACAGTCGCAAGAATAAAAGATGCGGAAAACTTAGAACTTTCATTATCGAATATGATTAGACAGTGATTTACGATGTTAACGTGATTTACATTATGAACAGCGCCATCTATCGGTGAAATTGAACATACAATCACTAAAGAACTTTATATTTTTACATAATTATAAAAAAAAGTCGTGTTAGTTACACTATTTATAACTCAAGAACGGCTGAACCGATTTGGCTGAAAATTGGTGGGGAGGTAGCTTAGAACCACGAAACGGACATAGGATACTTTTTATCCCGGTAGGTTAAGGTTAAGCAACGTTAGGTAAGGTCATTAAATAGATGGGTGAACCGATTTGTATGATTTTTTTTGTGCATATCGGGTAGGTCTGAGAATAGGTCATAAAGTATATTTCATACTGCTAGGTTAAGGTTAAGCAACATAAGGCAAGGTTTAGTGTGACGGGGACCGAAGCGGGAGGGGAGAGAAAGAGCATAGAATTAGATTTTTCTTATAAGAGAGAGAGATGGAGAGAGATAAATCAAGGGAGTAGGGAGAAAAGGGGAGCAAAATGTAATTAAAGCGCGGGTGGAGCTGCGCGGGTCAGCTAGTTTTTAAAATAAATCTCAAACTGTTTTGAGTTGCGTACCCTCAACAAGTTCACAATTTTAAAACTACTTGCCACAGAATTTTAAATCTGTGATCTTAAAAATAGAGTTTTACAATCACACTAACAATACTTATTGTTTTTGTTTTGAATCTTCAAATGATCATTCTATTTAAAATATTGCGAAAGACAATGAACAAAATAATGTCACACACGTTACAAGTAATTAATTATCATAAACCTATTTAGCATGGTTTTTAAGTACTTTACGTACCCATTAACATACAATGTCAAAGGGAATGAGAAGTCCTAAGCAAACAACTGAGGGTTAGCAGGTGCACGGGTCCGAGTTTTGACCATCAAAGTCCCACAGTTACGAGAAGTTAATGTGCCGATGCCAAGACCCTTAGCAAAATTGGGATAAGGTAGGTATTATAACATGATCAGTAAGTAAAAATACTCACATTTACCCTGTTTTTCTTGCAAGATTAAAATCCTAGCAATAAATGTATGAAATTAAGAGTGATAGCTGCTGACCGGTGGCTAGCCAATGATAATTGGTAGGGTTGAATATGACACAATGAATGTACATACGGGGTGTAAGGGACATCGTACCGAAAACCGATACCAGGGATCCAGTACATGATTCTGAACATTCTAGTGTTGAAATTTTACATCGGCTTTTTCATGAATTACCAAAAAATAAATCCCGCTTTTTTAAATAAAATTAGGATAACATCATTATTGGTATAATAATAAACCCTAATTTCAATTTAAAAACAACAAATTACTTATTTGTGCAAAATAGCAATCATCAGCAGCCAAAAAGTCCACTGCTGAACAAAGTCCTCTCCCTTAGAGGGGAGGGGTTGCCATAATCTCCACGCAAAATAAATATTATTCCGCACGTATTCATTACATGCTCAAAAATTAACAAGTTAGTCATTTGTCATTTTCCATATAAATGGTTTCTGTAATGGACAATATGAGAAATCTTATATAAAAGTTTTCGGTACGTAGTCCCTGTATAATAATTGCTATGATTTTGATCTTGTAAAGAAAAACAGGGTTTATTTAAGTTATTGTTACGATATATGTAACGAATAAAAGTTCTTAAGTATTTCTTGTATCGCTGTAAGAATAGTATGATTGCACCGCAACCCCGTGGCCAGGGCTCCAATATGTAGGACTATTCCCGATAACTCATTCCTACCACTGTGACGTCTGTAAGCTACGATTTATCGAGATCACCAATGAATATTTGATGCTTACATGTCTCAGACCCCGCAGCAAAAGTTGGGAGGAGTTGGAAAAATATAAAAGTCAGGCACTTTTGAGAAAAGTCTGTGACTTTTGTTTGAGTAGAGACTATGTCTCTATTGACGCTCTCACTTTTGAGTTCACAGAATTTGAGTACCTATCCAATAAAGAGTTATATAAACGCACCGAGGACTTAACAGAATAATGTAACAGCCTGTTAAAGAATTCCGAATACTGTACACAGCTAAAGCCCAGCACTTGAAAAGCGATAAAAAATCCATTTTGAATGCGCATATTTTCCTGCAAGCCGCCGTCCCGCACGGCCGAGACAAAGGCCTGTGAAATTACAGTCTTGCTTTTAAATGCGAGAATGAATCGCAATGTCTCATCCCCTCAAAGCTTTGCGAACTCGTTGTGGAAAACGGTGCCGTGTGTACGCCACTCTTGAATAGGTATACATTGGCTTTTGTTGCTGTATTTGAGAGATGTCGTTCGTAATGTTTTTTAATATCGTTGCTTTTGTTCAACAATCGAAACAACAAATTGAAAAGTACATTTTGCTGTAACAAATGCAGCTATTACAAATCTACAAAGTCGTAGCCATACAATAAGTGCATGCCATTGTAAAGCTCGCTTTCCTGTACCGAACTTTAGCAATAAATCTCACAAGAGAGCGGCACTCAGTCGAGCACAGAATAGTTTCTGTGTCCCGAGAGCGAAATTAAAACTAATCGTAAGTAAATCCACGTGCTCAACAGTGGTTAAGTAGCCTCGCGTGCTTCGAATACTTGGCTAGGTTTCAGCTTTTAAACATGAAGCATATGGAAAAAACAACGAAATGATTTAAAAAAGACTGGTTGGCAAACCCGCGCGTGACCCCCGAGAACGGACCGGCCACAGCGAGATTTAAAAATGCAACAACCCGCTTTGAATGTGGCATCTTCTTCATTTGTACGTGTTGCCCCAAGACAAAACCTCCGGGAATTACACTCTTGTGACTCAAATACGAGCACGGAGTGCAATATCTTTCCCTTTGAAAACTAGAGAAACTCATAAACATACGCGACTGTAGAATGTCGCTATACTTACGTTTCGCTTTTTACAGTGCTCAGAGAATATGCACGCAATTTCAAAATGAAAATACAGATTTGATTATGACGTCATTTAAATATAATTTTATATTTAAATTATTCGCAAGTGGAATTTCACAATTGCCTCCATTGTAGCGTATCATATAGCTAATGGTTTCAAGCTTTGTGTGGTTTCAAGGATCACACAACGTCCCTTAAACAATGAAGAACGAAACGCGGCTGTACCGTTTACATCTCTCATTTGTCCCGTAACCGTGGAGGCAGCAAGCAATGGAGACAAAGTAGAGAGAAATTGCGGGGACGTCGCTAATGCTACGGGCGGGTCGTGGTTTCCCCTCTATTGTACTTTATGTCGGACAAACAAGATGTTTGATGAACTCGCATTACGGGCAGCGGATCGAATTAGGTCTGTAATTTATCGTATTGTGGTAGCGACCGCATTGAAAAAGCTGCCAGGGCAGACGAAGGTTTTTACTTCGTCCGTCGCCAGTAATTGAAATTTATTCTACATAGAAAATAAATTACTACTTAGGTACCCGCAAATAAATCGCTACTAAAATGTATTCAGAGTTTCGCTAGTAAATGAAAGCGCAGGTCGAGCAGATAAACGATAAATCAGTATTTTCACTTTACACAAAGTTTGTCGGGAAGGGTAAAGTTAAAAGATATGTTTTCGTTACAGAACACAACTTGGCCTTGGCCCGGCGGTATGATGATGTAGCGATATTTAAACAAACTTTGTATCAGAAATAACTTACCCATAATATTCTGGAACTCAGCTGTTTCGTTATCATCGACATTAATGAGCGAACTTGATCTGCGAACAACAAAGTTAGGTTTTAGTTATTTTTATGGGTTTTACAAGTTTTTATGAAGATTTAATATTGGTCTCTGGGGCTTATGAAAATTTTAGAATATATAATAATAAGGTGTTATCCCCAAGACTCTCCACACTAGCCTCAATACACTTCAGATGCCTAAACACACTCTCATACTTATCCAAAAAGCCGTTATATTAAACACCTGTCGTCTCACACGAAAATTCCTCACATCATCATCAAATACTGATACACTTGACTAAGGTCCGTGTGCCAGCAATTTTACCCACCTCGAAGGAGAGAAAGAAAAAAACAAAAAAAAATAATAATTATAATATCTTGGGACAATCCACACACGGTCATCTGATCCCAAACTAGGCACAGCCTGTACTATGAAACCAGACAACTGATACTAATACTTATATACATTTTTTTTAATACATACTTAAATAGATAAATAACACCCAGACACTTGGTGGGACTCGAACCCACGACCCATCGGTTAGCGGACAGGGTCTCTAACCGCTAGACCAACGGGCCCGTCAAACGGGCCCGTATTTGGTTAAACTATACAATTAACATGCCCCGGTTTCAAGGCACAACTAATGCATCATGAGCCTAGTTCTAGAGAAGAGAATGAATGAACCCATCACCTCCCATTGGAGATCATACGAGGCGACTTGGGAAAAACAGGAAGTGGGGCAACAGCGTCCTTCTATTATTATACATACCACCCAATATGTACTACGATTCCCAAAACGCTTGCCAAACGTGGAAATTATGGCAACACCCACCCCAATAAGGAGCAGGCCTTTTGTTCAGCAAGTTTGCGTCATCTATGCATGGAGCCAAATATTATACCTATCGACGGTGTCTTATGTGCTGGTAAAATAACAACCAGCCTCAAGAGAACTAATAGCTAGTGTCGCGGCTGATGCAGTGTAGCTCGCCATGGGCAGGAATCTTTGTTACCATCAGCCGAATGCGCTGCATATCTCATTACTTAATATACTTCGCCGAACTAAGAAGAGAAAAATTCTATGAACACATCGCGACACAGAAGAGTGTTTTTTAACCGACTTCAAAAAAGGAGGAGGTTCTCAATTCGTCTGTATATATTTTTTTTTTTTTTTTTTTTTTTTATGTATGTTCGCGCATAACTCCGGCAATTATGAACCGATTTGAAAAAATCTTTCTTCCATCCATTCTTCAATCCATTGATTGGGTCCCATAAAAAAATTATTGAAGAAGAAGAAGAAGAAGAAAAGCATTTATTTGCCCAACACTTAGTAATTTAACGCATATGAAAATAACAAAATAATAACAGATATCAATAATTGTGTGTGGACAAACAGGGCTCTGCCTCAGCATATTGCTGCTCTATATTGTATATAGAGCAGCGCTGGTATTCTGGCAGCACCTAAAACTGCCAGAATACCAGCGCTGCTCTATATACAATATATAGATAGATATAGAATAGATAGATATTGCATAGTAATAAGTAGTTCCTGAAAAACAAGAATGGTGACTGCGCACTGAGAGTTGCAAGAAAGCCTATATCGACGACTTTATGTCGCTTTTTAAGGACAAAAATGGTCATAACTCTGGCAAATATTTACCAATTTCAATGATTCTTTTTTTATTCGAAAGAAGAAACCACTGTATTGAATCTGTATGAATTTTATTACAACCGGATAAGAACTTCCTGGAGGACCATGAACAATGTGGAGGAATTTATCTGGAAAAAACCATAAAACTGATGTTCTCCATTACATTGCTCTGACAATTATGAACCGATTTCGATGATTCTTTTTTTATTCGAGAGAGTAAACTACTATGATGTTTCCATGCAAATTTCATTACGACCGGATATTTTTTTCTGAAGAAACATGAATTATGTAAAACTATGTAGACGATAATGTGATCATATAGTATGCTATACCGTAAAATCGAAAACCGTAAAATTATCTAGGTAGGTTATGACCTACCTAGATAATTTTACGGTTTTCGATGGTTCAATCTTTATATATGAAAATATTACTAAAAAGTTTAAAATAAAATCTTTTTAAAAAAAAATCGAACCGACTTCAATATCACTGAAAAGTATAAAATAATTTAAATATTATTGAAGTTGGTGCCAAATATACACAGCCGGTAAGCTAACACCAACTTCAATAACATTTAAATTATTTTATACTTTTCAGTGATATTGAAGTCGGTTCGATTTTTTTTTAAAAAGATTTTTATCAAAATAATAATGTTGTTACCTGGAATATTTGAAGGCTCTCAGCCACGTAATGTCACATTGAGCGTAAATGTTTCCATATCCATACGACATAACCCATGTTCCGAGGCGCCCTTTTTTCACAGAACCTGGGAAATAAATACGAGAACGTCAACACAGGATTTTACATTTTTTTACAACTACCACCAGATCCCACCACGGCCTTCACTGAGAAGATCCGGCAAGAAACTCAACGGGCTTGTCTTTTTTCAATATAAAGGGTGTAAGGGACCACGTACCGATTTTTTTTTACATAATGTCCATTACAATATTTATTACAGAAACCATTTACTTATATGGAAAATGACAAATTACTAACTTATTAATTTTCGAGCATGTAATGAATGTGGATTAATATTGATTTCTCGAATTACATTCTAATTTTCTAAAATAATAATAATTAATTGCCTATTATTTAATTAATTATGTACTGTTTTAGTGTATAAAGAATAAATAATTAAATAAATTTTCCACAAATAAGTAATTTATTGTTTTTAAATGAAAATTATGCTTTATTATTATACCACTATAATGATGATAAACTAATTTTATTTAAAAAAAGTGTTATTTTTTTGGAAATTCATGAAAAGGCCGATGAATAATTTCAACACTAGAGTGTTCAGAATCATGTACTGGATCCCTAGTATCGGTTTTCGGTACGATGTCCCTTACACCCGTATATAATAAGATTTTTTAAAAATAGTTTTACAGTAAATGTGTCTTAAACTAAATATATGCTTGTAAGAGTACAGCAGTTCAAGCCCACGCAGCTTTATCCTCCAGGTAATCCGAGATTTTATAATAGCCCTGTTATTTATGGTATCCCTAGAAATCTTCTGAACGTGTTACGTAATGTAGTTATGACCTGATAAGTTTGTTTGAAGCAATGTTACGTCAAAGAAACTATTTCTAAACTCATTCCTAATACAGAAGATAAGGGAAAAAATACCCATATACGACTTTATGAGCTTACGAATTCTTTGCAAACTAATCAGTCCGACATTGGGATTCACTGTTTGCCAAGCAAATACATTTACATATTTAAGTGTAAGCAGAAACTACAAACTCGTCGATTTCAGAGTCTTACTTACTAAGAATTTGGTTATTAATCAAATTCAATTGTTCAGTCCAGTGTTTTACGCCAAAAAACTGAATGTAATTGAAGTCCGAGTTAGTATTTCTACTTTACGTTTCTGTTCGAACTGTCCAATAGAATTTCTCTAATTTAGTCAAGTTACAAGCTTTACCGACTAATTCTAACATTTTTCACAACTACGACCCCGTCCCGAAAAGACCTATGTTTGTTTGTATATCTGTGGCATCGTGGCTAATAAGTTAGTGAACGGATTATTAATTTGAAGTTTAATAATGAAGTCGGTTAAGAATCTACTCAGTTATGTAATAAAAAGTCCTCTTATTATATCGGTTTTTTTTATTTATACTTTTTAACGAAAATCTCTTTATTTATATATCTAAGAATTTACAGTGTAATAGACTTAAACTAAGTAAAAAACTCCATCAAACGAAAACTATTTCAGTTTCATGATTTTTTTTATAATATTTCCATTCAAGGACAAAATTGCAGAACTTGTCAAGAGCCCGTTCAACTTTTAACCACTACCGGATTTTTGACTCGATTTAACGTGGAGGTTTGGGTTGTCTGTACCCTTATCACACTACACAGCGGGTGATATCCCTTTACTATTTTATAACTTAGATGTCGTACATATACATCGACGTCTGGATAAAAAAATTTCAAAGTCAAAACACAAAGTCAAGAATATTTATTTCAAAAGTGCTAAACTTTTGAATGGTCAATTTTTTTAAGCATTGGATCACAACGGGGCCTCAACTGAGAAGATCCGGCAAGAAACTCAGCGGGCTTGTCATTTTTTCACTTTTTTAAAACATTGTTTGTTTTGTTACAATTGAATCGACATTAGCGATGTGTGTCCTGCCGTTCGAAACATAGAGTAAGCAAGAAAATAAGAAAACAATAAATTACGACAAAAATTACAACAAACTAAAAGGTCAAAGGGATAGAAGTCGGACCAGTCCAAGCAGCACCCGCGCATGAGTTGACTCGAGCAGCAACCATCACTCCCCTCAACCATATTAGAGGGAAGGGGGTGACCCGCCACATGAAGCCGCCACAAGCAAAGACTATTCGTTGGCGAGCATGACCGAACCAATCACAGTGTCTCACATTTAACTTCTGCTGTTAAGCAGTACCTCGTCAAATATACTATTAAAATAAAATATAGCGAGGTCAACATTAGTAGGCCAGGTAAATATCAAGCGGAAGTTTATAAAATAGATCATCATCAATTTCGCGGATGAGCATAGTTATCCCCTTGGCTATGAATTGGCCCCATTACCACCTGAACGCACTTTGACCCAGTTGGATTCATTGTACGTTACTACGTCACTAATGTAGAAATATACGCACTTTGTAGCGTCATAGCGCGCATGGGTGAGATTTGTCGCCGTGACTGTTTCGTCACTACTTGAATATTATGTATGGAGAAGACCTAAATGTCACGTCGTAACATGCGCACATCTCCATACATATCCACGGACTTGATAAGAGTGACGAAAGTCACGGCCACAAATGTCACCCGTGCCTAAGGTGCCTAAGAGGGAAGCACAATAGACATGACCGCTTAAAGAAAAAGAAAGTCTTAAGGAAACCCGTTCGTCGTACAGAACACAATATCAATCTAACATAGCGTTATTTGACTGTGTTCTAGCTTTACTTAAGTAACATTACCAGTGTTCTATCAAGAGATACTTTCCTGGCAGTTGATATACCTCCACTTAATCTCCTTTCGTTTCCAGTGCCATAATTCTACTGTATTTCTACACATTGATCAAGTACAAGCTTTACTCGTTTATTTTCTGAGTGGCACTAACCAGACAAGGTGTGTTTGTCCAAGTTGCCCTTAGAACTCTGATTTTACCTTTAACAACTGCTGTCTAGATGACAACACGCGGGACTGACTGTTCACGAGCCCTTTGAAGCACGGAGACGCTCAGTTCAAATGCCGCTAAATGGTCACCCATCTAAGGCCTTTTTTTCGTTGAGGAAACCTTCTAAAGGTCCCCGGGAGCTGGGACTGGTGTATGTGGGATTCTTACCCACCAAATCTGCTGACTGGATCTGCACCAGGAGCCCCTCAGTGCCTTGCCTTTACGCCCACTGGCGGAGGGTGCATTGTAGCTCCCCGGGAACCTGTCACGGTGCCCACGGGGACGGGGAAGGGGCCAACCCGGTCCTCCTTGGAGTCGCCGCCGTATTCAATGGATGTCCTAGGGCCCGAACGTCCAGCGACTTCGAAGGGCCCATCTAGGCCTAAACTAGCCTGTTTTTGCTTAACAAAATGATCGTTTACCGAAAAGCAATTACAACTGACTACAAGCGCTTCGGATTAAAAGACCTAAATTATAAGGTACTTAATCCTAACAATTTTCAGCTACTTTTAAGCGCATTTATCATTGTTACAGCTAAAAGATAATCTCTGAAAGCGGCTTTCGTTTTACTCGACCATTTCAATTGCAATTAAATTTGAGGCGAATTGAATTGAAGCGGATCGGAGCGGCAACCAAGTGTTCGACAAATAGTCTGCTCCAATTTATTTCCATCGCACATAATGAGATACGTTCCCCGACGAATATGCTTCAAATAAAATGCTCTTTAATTTCCACATTGTTGCGTAATACGGCTTTCGTTGAGGGTACTTCACTATAACGTTTTCCAAACGTAAACGAATTCTAAATTTACACGTGAAAAGTCCTTATTTTTCATGAGTTTCCTGCTTTTCGCTTGATTTGTGTTGGCACCTGTCAGTCTCACACTAAGGATTTTAAGGTACCATCATCTACACAATATTGAGTATTTTGCTTCGGAAGGTTCCCACTAAAAATACCAGATTATATTTTAACGTACTGTTAGCAAATATATTTTTTGTAAAAGTACCTACCTAATTAGCTGCAGCAGCTGAAGCAGAGGTGTATAACACCCAGGAATTAATATGGATTTTTATGTTTATAGCAATCTAGAGACATAAAAATCCATAGTCCAAAAAAAAAATCCTTTCGGCCGCCATTGCAACTTTGACTTGACTAGGTACTTTGCTACGAATGAGTACCTAGACATTGATAGACGAAGTCCTATTCACGGCATGTTTATTGATTCCTTTGTTACATAATGCAATTTACCCTTACAAGAGAGCTTTCTACGTAAAATTGGATGAGATTACAAACAAAATAATCTCTACATCATAAATCACTGCGTGAGTTACACGAGCGCTTATATTATACGAAATAACGACCTCATTTCGTAGGTAAAAAATATTAGAAGTACTCACCCAAGCCGACTGCCTGAGACATGTAGACCTTCGTGCTCACCAAGGTTCGATGACATCTGCGAGAAATAATTACCATGAGACTAAACTCAGCAGTTTTGTTTTTTTAAGTATCTAGACGTATTTCATATACAGAAACATAAGTATACATAAATAATAATACTAATTTCTTTTTCCACTCCTGTAGTAAATACTTATATAATTTTTTATTAAAATATATTTTCCCACTTAAGTTACAATTATACTTATATCAACTGCTTGACATCCGTGGACCTACTAGGTCCAGATGAAAACCAGCGCCAAGCTCTTTTGCTTGGCAATAAAGCTGATCTGGAACCTTTTTGGTCCAGCCATGTGGCACATTCTTGCAATTACTCTTTTGGTATATTTTTTATTATTGTTTTTTCTTTATGTGTAAGTATGTTAATAGGCATGATGACTGTAACACAATACCAATAAATCTGTGGTGTTAAATATTAGAACAGATTGCACTGATTCCAAAAATGCATCTCATTTTCATAATAATATAGAGATTTTCGTGATATTTAAGCAAATAAATTACTCAAATACAGCTAATCGCCATTTTGTAATAAACGCTGCTCAGAGTGAATGACGTCAATCCTGTGTAAATAAACAACTGTCAAACTGTCATCTCAACTTTTTCTTTCATACAATAATTCACTTTTAACTTTTATGGTAGGTAGGTACCTAGACAGAATTGTTTATTTACACCGCCGTAGTGACGTCACAACATGGCGCCATGCACCGGCCGTCGTATTGGAACGAAATTCAAACTCTATTTTAAAAATTGTAAATATTGCTATTAATTGTTAATTTATTACAAAAATATGATTATTTTCGGCAATAGTAGACCCATAAGTACATTATAGAGTATTTTTTCAAAATTAGTCATCATGCCTTTTGTCTTTAAATTAAAACATCAGAACATCTCAACCAAACAAAAGAATGACACACTGTTTAGATTATTTGATCCGTGTTTTTTCTAGACCACAGATTAGATACTAGTAGCTAGCTATTCTAGACTGTATATGAGTTTATTGAAAGTGTGTATATGCGCCGGATACTGTACACTACTAGTGTATAGACACCGGGTGCAGTGATGCCCCATGCTCGGGTATATTCCCAATAGTGGGAATATTGCAGTAATTCTCCGGCAAAAATATAGTTTACCGGGAATATTTACGGTGGGAATATTCCCGGGAGTGGACATATTTCTAGGCGTACAAACGGACGTTTACAAAATACCTAAATACACAATCACACATCAAAGACCGCGTGAAGTTTATAACGTAATTATGATTTTTCCAACTTATCCAGAAAAGATATACTTATTACGTCTATAGCTGACTTAAAATTGAAAACCCAAAATCTAAAAGTACAGTTCTATTATACGGGAAGTGTAATTTATACTAATACAATATTTAAAGTAATATTTGTGGTAATATTGAATTATTCAACGACAATTATTCAAACTAAAATAAATTTACGGATATTCGGTTTGGTATATCAACAGTTCCAAGATCCAATTTCGAGATGTTTAGTTACTTAATGGACTCGGAACAAAGATTTTCTTTAACTTAAATTGATACATATTGTATAGGCAGCTTAGGTTAATTGCTTAGGAGATCAATTACGACCTCGTTAAACGCAACAATGAATGTCAAATTATCCACGAAGAAAATTGTATTAATAATACAAAGATGGCCATAGTAATTATATTATTAACTAACTTTTATAAATGGTTAATAACCAAAGGTTTTTTTTTTCTTAGATAGTATAATAATGCTGTCCTCATGTATTATTTATTCTCTCTCCAAAGGGTTTGCTGAAAGTAAACTCATTTATGACTTAAACTCGCCTGTGTACATCAAATGTATTATAATGTATTTAATTGTGCGAGTACAATAAAGAATTACAGAATGAGTACCTAGTTTATGTGGTGAGATATTTTATGTTGTGTTTTCTTGTTCAATAGTCTCACGGTCACTATTTATTTTATTTATTTTATTAAATGATATCTTAACATCTTACGATTTCAACTGATTCATATTTAAATAGGCAACAGTGAATTTTTTTTACCGTGTGACCAGTATTAAAACTAAATATATTATTGAGCTCAACGCAGGCCACGCCTGGTCAGAAGAGTAACGTATTTTTCGCTTACTTCGTCAATGTTTCTGTTTTATCTGACTAAGGAAATTAGGGGAAATGAGTTTCTTTACTTACTGTTTCCACCAGTTGATAAGTGGTGCCGTGAAAAAAAGCGCAATAGCTTGCTGGCAACGGGTATTTATTTCGAACACTTGCCCTAAACAACAGAGCTTCAGATTATTTTGATTACGAGATTAAACGAACGAACCAACCATTTGTTGGTGAAACGTGTTTATTGGATAATTCAGTCAATTTTCACGGTACCCACTTTGATAAAGTGGAACAACAATAATAAAAATTAGAAGAAGAAGATGAAATAATTTATTTCAAAAACTATAAGATAATAAAACAAGGTACTAATATTAATCATAATTTTGAACGCTGCCATGTACAGTATTGAAAAAGGTCCAGCTCAGCATATGCTGCAGATAAATGTATCTACCGCGCAGATTTTCAGCTAGACCTAGATGACCCACAGATGAAACAATTACCTCGCTGTACCTACATAATGTTAGCACCCCAGCCGGTGTGCCTATATAAATGAGGTGCAAGCTGAGACAAGGACATTCATGCAACGGTCGCGGAACAGTCAACGGTCTACCCTCATCAGGATATCAATATGGTTTGAAGATAAAAACTTGTTAGTGATTTATTATTATTATTCTCTTTACTGTTTGTGATTTATGATGTTTTATTTTTGTGTGACTAAAAAGAGAAGTTCTATATATTATTATGCTAAAGATTTAAATAATCATCATGCCTCTTACACTTACTAGTTAAATATACTATATGGAACTTTAAATTCTACATTTAGTCCGGAAATAGGCCACCACTTGATTGATATGTCTTTTGATTATCACAAAATTTTCATGAGTGCCATAAAAGGATGTTACAGGATGTAACACAAATATGTCACCCGGAAAGCATCCTTGCCGCATACAATACGCGACTTCATCACACAATGGCGGCTCTTCGACAAGCTACCACTTGAGCCTAGCCGTGTAAGTTACCACGCGTCCTATAAAAAGACATTGTCATTTTGAGTTCCTTACAAAATTCCCGCTACCCATTCAGTACTTCTAACGGCCGGTTCCAATAGTCTACCGCCGATAGCAATCTCAGCATAATCTCAGTAAAAAAGTAACAATATGACATTTGACAATAATTTTCTTATCTCTAGTAAGCTTTAAGGTCTCGAAGCTAGATCAATAGTAAGGACAGATATTTCTATCTTTGTTTATTGACACGGAGATATGTCATAAAGCTATCAATGGTAACTATTTTAACTTATAGTAATCAATAGATAGGATATAGGGACTGGCTGTTAGTCTATCGCTTGATCCATACGTCGGTTGGGTACGAAAAAAGGTGGTCCTGTTGCTGATTCTCCTCGGTCGTACTGGTTCTCTGTACTTTCAGAGTGTAATATTAGAAGTAAGTGTACACATGTAAGTGATAATATACTCCGGGGTTATCCGATCTTGTCAGAACTATATACAACGTGTTACAAAATACCCCGTAAAAATATAATTAATTATCAAAGCCAAAAATTTTGTCAACCCTACTAGGGTTGACAAAATTTTTTAGGTTAGGTCTCTTAAATTTTTTGTCATTCCGCAAATTTGGTAGAAATGTAGGTACATTCTGCGTAGTTTACTTTTTAATTTTACTAAAATAGGGTTTGCACATCAGTGAAAATAATAATATTTTTTTATTTATTTTTTACGGGGTATGTTGTAACACATTGTATAGTTTCTGTGGCTGGAAGATATCGGTCACGAATACATAAATGTATTATTATGAGTTACCTAAGATATAGGATGCATATACTAGCCGTTGTAGTTGCAATTATTGCTTTAAAATTGATATCTATTCTGTCCCCTGTGTATGTCCTCCTGGCTGATTTGGTCACCAAACACAAGATCAGTCTACACGGAAGAATTTCACAATATCATCCATCTACGTGGAAGAATTTCACAATATCCATCTACGCGGAAGAATTTCACAATATCATCAATCTACGCGGAAGAATTTCACAATATCATCCATCTACGCGGAAGAAATTCACAATATCATCCATCTACGCGGAAGAATTTCACAATATCATCCATCTACGCGGAAGATATTACGCACAAGTGCTTGCGTAGACAGAAAAACGACACAATCCGGGAGAAGTCAGGCGCAGCACCGAGTATTTACATGCCCATCTCAGGCACTCATATCCTAATAAGTAAGGAATCAACTACACAAAGTTACCACTCCCCGTAAGACTAGCTGCAGCTGCAGCACGGAGTTTCCGAATAGTCTATTCGGACCAAATAATAGTAATGTCAGACTACGTTCTAGTTGATCAATCGTGAATCCATTTAGAAGGAAGGAGTGAAGATAATAATTCTCTGCACAAGTACTTCTGCACTGTAAATACATATGAATGGGAGCAGTTAACTCCGGCAACGCGGTGTATTGTTCATAACGCGCGTCAGCCGTATCGACAGCTTTGATTGATGATGCACATGGGCATACACCCGTGGCGCAGCGGAATGTCTAATGCCCTCGACAGAACAATTTATCAAAATATTGATTACTGGAGGATAAATTGGGATATAATGCAGCACATGGAAATACAGCGTGTAGGCGATGTAAATAACAAAGGCGCAGTCTTCTTAATAGTTTTAAAGATATAGGTTTTTACAATAATTTTAGAACGCGACATGTATGGTCGACGCAATAGATAGAAGTGGTAGTGAAGTTGGCGCGTACCGCCTCGGCGTCCGCGCCGTTCCACCGCAAAGCGTGCGATGTTCACGCGTGAGCACAGTGTTCATTTTCATACAATAACAATATCTACATGTAATTATACCCGTGGGGGGCAGGTTAGAATAGCACCCCCCCATCTCCTCTCGTTGGGTGTCGTAAGAGGCGATTAAGCGATAACAGGAAGACGGGCTGCAGCGTCTTTCTTTTGGATTTATCTTCCACCTATACTGCGATCCTCAAGCCGCCTGCCAAGCGCGGGGATTATGGCAACCCCTCCCTTCTAAGTGGGAGGCCTTTGTTCAGCAGTGGACGTCTATTGGCTGCTAATGATGATGATGACATGTAATTATCATAGATTGCGTCCAAATTATGCAAGCACGACCAGTTGTAGCTTTTTCCATATTCTATTAATAATGTTTGTACCCGACTACGGAACGGAGGGAGGGTTATGATTTTAACAAGAATGTATGTATGTATGTATGTACATACATATGTATGTATGTTCATCTGTTCCCACATATCTTCTAATACTTAACATAATGTAACAAGTAAGGTGTGGTTAGAAGCGTCTTGATTGTCCGCTGGTTATAGGCTATATAATATCACATTATTAGACTGCGATTTTATCCGTAGTTCGGGTTTTAGTTTTTAAAACTTATTACTTGTATAAGATACGATACTAGAGCCCATGTATGTTATCATGAAATATAACTAGAGTGGTAAAAAAAAGAAATTATCAGTCGAATACTTCAAACAACGGCAGCAATAGGTCAACAAGAAAATAATTTTAGTATAGAAACAGTGGATAATATTTCTGGTTCCTTCTTACATAGAAACACGATCATCCGACAATTCAACGGTGCAGCCAACCTTAACAATAACGTCTTCCTGACTGACACAGCCACAATGAACAATTTTCAAGAAAATCAGCTTACAACGCAGGAGATATTAGAATTGGAGAGATTGTAGTTCCTGCTTTATGCCCAACGGGACGGAACTAGATAGGTACTCCAGATTGATAGAGGAAGACTGACAGCACTAACATAAATTTTTCAGGCATACCTATAGGTGATGATTTCTGATATTTACGCGAATACTACACATTGAAATGAAACTAATTTTACGGATTATATCGCGGTTTAATCTTGATTTTAATTACCCGACGTTTCGAATACTTTACAGCATTCATGGTCACGGGCGAACTGAGGTGGTAGCTGTCCAAATGTCATAGTTGTCTTAGGGTACCCTCAGGTCTTTTAATTATTATTGTTAGTCCGATCTACGCAGAAAGAGCTTACAGTATCTTGAGGTCTTGCAGTGGAATGCTTGTCTTTGGATTTGACTATGTTTATCACGGGATCCCAAGCTGGTGGTAGCACCCAGCCATCTTCTCTATTGAAATTTGGATGCTTTTTAATTTCAATAGCCTCTCGAATCATCCTTGGTAGGTAGCGCTGTTCTTTTGCGAGGATTTGTGGTTTGTCACCAGTATTCGAAACGTCGGGTAATTAAAATCAAGAATAAACCGCGATATAATCCGTAAAATTAGTTTCATTTAAATACCTACAGGTGATCAAAAATAGTTAATTTATTAAGTAGTGAGGAACGAGTGCACATAGTTAAATAATCCCAGGATTCGAACCGATATAGGGTAAGGTGGTGCAAGAGCGCGCAGTGTACAAGAGTGCGCAGAGCCAACAACTAATCACGTAATAACGTTACGCGGGTAGCTTCAGTTGACAATTATTCAATAACATGTAGTATGTACCGAAAAAAATATTTTCGTTTTGAATTCACGTATTGCAGATTTAGTGAAGAAAAAGTGATTTTGCCCCTCTTCATGTAATTTTCATCGATATTCCAAAGAGGATTTAAACAAAGATTGAAGAGGTAATCTTTTGCTCTTTGTGTTTTTATGTTAGGCTACTATCTAATTTCGTGTCACTGGCGTTAGTTTCCTCATTGATTTGTATAGATAGCTGTGATATCAATTTAAAGGTGTTTAGACTGAGTAGTGCAAGAGTGCGCAATGTCGATATGTGCAAGAGTGCGTGCGCACTCTTGTCCAATATTTTTTTATATATAATTTACCATAATTTTTTAAGGTTAAAGTTAGTATAGTTTTTTAGTTCTTTATTTTTTTATCCTGTCAGAATGTCAAGGAGACCGAGAACGACGAAAAGAAAAAAAACGTCAAACCGATAGTAAAGTAAAAAGTTCAAAAGCTTATAGGATAGGAAGGGACAAGTAGCAGCCCAACTAGGTATGTCTGAGTCTACGTTAAGAAAAAGATTGTAAAAAGAAACCATCTCCCAGTCCTTAGGTACACATTCACCAAGGAAATGGAACTAGAGCTTCTTCAATAAATTTAAAATCTTGACAACTCTTTTTGGAATATCTGCAAAAAATTTAAGGCGTTTGGCTTATGATTTACCTGAAAAGAATATTCAGGCACATAAAATATTTGATATGGAGGAGTCTAAATTTTCTACAGTTCCCAACAAACCACCAAAAGTTTCATACACTAAGGGAAAATGATGAGTGCGATCAATGACTTTTTGCGCACTCTTGCACACCCGGCTGCGCACTCTTGGCCACACATACTGTGCAAGATTGCGCATTCAAGAGGTTGATTAAAAGTTCTATAGTTTCTAAATTACTGGAATTATGATAATTAATACCTTGTTTTTTAGTAGATGAACAACTATAGTTAATAAAGACATTAAGAAATTATCTTTAAAATGTATTTTATTGGTTTTACAGCCTAAAATATCAAAACCGCGCACTCCTGCACCACCTTACCCTACACGTTAGCTTGGCTTACTCTGCTTGCGCCCCCCGGCGGTGGGCTCAAAGGCAAGACACTGAGGGGCCCCTGGTGCAGATCCCACCGGAGAGCCCTGGGGTCCCTCCTCTCATGTGCCGATGCGACAGCCGCGGGGATTTTAGTGGGTAAGAATCCCACATACCCTGGTCGAGTTCCCGGGGATCTTTGGAAGATTTCCCCCGCGTCAAAAAAAAAAAGGAAAAGCTTACTCTGCTACAATACTACAGCATTTAAAATACTATTTCGGCTGTGGTTGGCTTTAGTAGGTCGCAATGATAGATGGGCGCACAAGAATAATGGCAGACTTATTCCGATTTATCATGGACCGACACAGCTGCGCTGACATATTTATTTGTCGGTTCCCACCCGTATGTTACTATACCCTGTTTTTCTTTACAACTTCAAAATCTATACTTATAATAAAACTGTAACAGGTCCAATTCTGTACGTTGAAGATATTTTGAAAATTATATTTGGAGGGCATTCTATAACCGATACTGAGGCCGAAAATGTAATTTTTTTAATTTTTGTCTGTCTGTCTGTCTGTCTGTCTGTATGTCTGTATCACGGCTGCGCATCACGCCGAAACTACTGAATGGATTCAAATGAAACTTGGCATGATTTGAGATCTAACTACGAGGTAAGACATAGGATACTTTTTATCCCGTAATCTAGCATGGTTCTTTTGGGAGAGGGGATTAAAGTCAAAATAGGTACTTGGTTATACGCTTGGTCAGATTTTATCAATTTTTCTTTATAATATAATACATATTAGTAAGGGAACACTCATAGAGAGTTGTTATCAGGTTTTGTAATCGATCGGGTTAAGCAACGTTAGGTAAGGTCATTACATATATGGGTGACCGTTTAACGCCATTTGAACTAAACGGGTCCGTGCTTCGGAGAGCAAGTAAAAAGTGGGTCCCAGTTTTTAACCGACTATAAAAAAGGAGGTTATGTATTCGATGCGAATGTCTGTTATTAATAGTTTAGTTAACGTAAAAATAGCGCATGCGGAGCTGCGTGGGTCAGCTAGTTGGAACAATAAATGTAGTACACAAGGAGTAATGACTGACTGACCGTTTCCCAGCCAAAGAGAATAGGCATGATGACTGTAACACAATACCAATAAATCTGTGGTTTTAAATATGAGAACAGATTGCACTGATTCCAAAAATGCATCTCATTTTCATAATACACACATCAAAAGTGTCTAGGGATCAAGCATTTTTGGGCAAAAAAATGGGCAGAAGAACAATGGCGTTTCGTGTGCTTTTCTGATGAGTCTCGTTTTGGTATGAGACCGGATACAAGACGTATACGACACTGGAGAACCCCTGGACGCCAACAGCGATTAAAATCCTGCCAGGAAGTCCATCCTTATAGTGGTGGAACCATCATGGTATGGGCGGGTATTTGGATCGGCGGAAGAACTGAGTTGATTTGGATCAGAGGCAACCTCAACGCTCAAATTTATGCTGAGACGATTGTATCAGACGTCATCGTTCCTCTACAAGTGCAAATCGGTCCCTTATTTCAGTTAATGCATGATAATGCACGACCGCACACCGCAAGAGTTGTAAGACAGACTCTCGCCGCAGCTAACATCAATGTCCTGCCCTGGCCTGCTCAGTCGCCAGACTTGAACCCGATTGAGCATGCATGGGATATGCTACAGAGAAGAGCTCTGCCGAATATGGAGGGTATCCAGTCGCAAGAAGACCTTTTTTTGTTGTTGCAACGAACATGGGCGGCCATTCCACAGCGTGATTTGGATGAACTCATTTTGAGTATGCCAAACCGATGTTCTTGTGTTGTTAGTGTTCGCGGTAGAAACACGGATTATTAATTGTTTAAGTTACCCAATAAAATTTTAAAGAAAACTGTTATTTCAGTCTTTTTTTCGAACTTTTGTGTTAGTGGTTCAAATGTCAAAAATCCCTTTATTAGGAAAATGGCAAATTTCTTTATTAATGCAAAGGTGACTTGGTTTATCGTTACTGTGACAAACGAAAACACTTTATTTGATGAATCCTTAAAGAAAATTTTAATTAATATCAATCAGGAGAAAAGTTATTGCAAAAATATATGTTGATCCCTAGACACTTTTGATGTGTGTAATAGAGAGATTTTCGTGATATTTACGCAAATAAATTACTCAAATACAGCTAATCGCCATTTTGTAATAAACGCTGCTCAGAGTGAATGACGTCAATCCTGTGTAAATAAATAACTGTCAAACTGTCATCTCAACTTTTTTCTTTCATACAATGATTCACTTTTAACTTTTATACCTAGACAGATGTTTATTTACACCGCCGTAGTGACGTCACAACATGGCGCCATGCACCGGCCATCGTTTTGGAACGAAATTCAAACTCTATTTTAAAAATTGAAAATATTGCTATTAATTGTAAATTTAATACAAAAATATGATTATTTTCGGAAATAGTAGACCCGTAAGTACATTATAGAGTATTTTTTCAAAATTAGTCATCATGCCTATTGGTGGGGTTGAATCTCAGAGTAATTAGAATGGAGCTAGTATCGCGTCGATTCCCCGAACAAATTTTTCGTGGCACTTTTGCGGGGTGCGGGAGGCGAAGTAAACACACACAGATACAATTTCACGCATACCCACACTATAATAAACTCGCAACACATTCAAATAAAGAATGACCTGAACATATGAACAAAATTTGGCAGAGGGGTTAGCGCATCATGATCTCTCCAGTAATATCTCCTCTAAGGGTTGAATATGATATTAATTATGATATATTTAGTACGACATATTTATATTAAGGCAGCGTTTATATTGTCAAATAATTTGTTACCCGTAGGGTGTCCGGGTAAGAATAGCAACCACCCATCTCCTCCCATTGGGTGTCCGTAAGAGGTGACAATAGGCATGATGACTAATTTTGAAAAAATACTCTATAATGTACTTACGGGTCTACTATTGCCGAAAATAATAATATTTTTGTATTAAATTTTCAATTAACAGCAATTTTTTCAATTTTTAAAATAGAGTTTGAATTTCATTCCAAAACGATGGCCGGTGCATGGCGCTACTGACTTTGTGACGTCACTAAGGTGTAAATAAACATCTGTCTAGGTATAAAAGTGAATCATTGTATGAAAGAAAAAGTTGAGATGACAGTTTGACAGTTGTTTATTTACACAGGATTGACGTCATTCACTCTGATCAGCGTTTATTACAAAATGGCGTTTAGCTCTATTTGAGTAATTTATTTGCTTAAATATCACGAAAATCTCTTTATTATTATGAAAATGAGATGCATTTTTGGAATCAGTGCAATCTGTTCTAATATTTAAAATCACGGATTTATTGGTATTGTGTTGCAGTCATCATGCCTATTCGGTCACAAAAAAGGCATTTATTCAAATTAAAAATAAATTACATGTTATATAATAATTGAAGCCAACAACCCCGAGGTGCCGCCCTTATTTGAAATACAATTTACATAATGATTTCTGATATTTACGCGAATATTACACATTGAAGTGAAACTAATTTTTTTTAATTCGGTTTAATTAAAATCAAAAATAAACCGCGATATAATCCGTAAAATTAGTTTCATTTAAATATACAATTTGACACTTTAAACATGGTTTATGGACAGTTTTCAAGTATTTGTACCTATAGGTAGCATTCGTTCAGGATTCACTGTATATTTCATGTTTTTGTTTATTTATCCCTCATTCTATTTGTGCTTACATGATAAAATATTGAATCCATTTAAATTAAACTCGATATTATTTATAAGTCGCTTTCACCCAATCAATACTAGTTTTAACACACTTACCTCCTCGTACCGTATTTAACACAGATTTTAATAATTCATATACATATGAATCAGATTTACCTTTGGTTTTAAAACCTTCTTGAAAGTATATAGTGTATATAAGTAAAAGCATCAAAATTAGCGCCGCAGTTTTTGAGAAAAACGCGACCAAAATACACACATAATGTAAGATACGCCTTTTAGGAAGTCAGTGAAAATAACAAACACATTCGTATAAGGAATTTTAGTCTCTATCTTATATCTATAAATTTAACTTTGATTATATTATATGCAATATGAATTAGTAGTAGTTACCTCATGCAAGGTAGGCTTACTTACGTTATCCACCAATATAGAATATAATCTATAGGTTCCTATTACAATAGCAGGCTTACGGGCGCAGCTACAGGTTGGTTCTATTAATCTTTTAATCTTCATAACTGCCTGGTGCTGCATAACAATATCATGTCAGTCTCTACGATATACATACGGAAACGTGATAAGCTGACGCAACTCGATTCATATTATATCCAGTCCAGGCTGTATCAGTAGGGCTTTTATTTCAGAACAATAATTGTATAGAATACTATAACATAAAATTAACTATGCAGACTTGACTTTTTTGATGAGCACATTGGCCCTAAAAGCCCAGTACCTTATTGTTTCGCTTACGTTCTAATACACCAATTACCTAACTGATTATTTTATCTTAAAATTGATTAGATTATACGTATATTAACATAATATATTTAGTATCATAAAACTCCTACCCCCCTCTACAATAAAACAGTCCACTTCAATCGTCCTGCTACCGAACCTCCCCTAGCGAAATCATTAAACAGAGACAAAAACAGAACATCGGCCCGCATGCATTTATCTTCTTCGAAGGGTTATAAAGAGCATAAATAAAGCACAACCTATAAGGGTATGAAGCAACAATGAAAAATACGAACCGTTTCAGGTCGGGGGCAGGCGGTGGGAGCGCACCCGCGGGCGCGTCCGCCGAGCAGGCACAATGCGGCCCTGCCGTCAGCACCGCTGCGAAAACAAAAAAAAATACACGTGAACAACCGCTCCAATTATTGACGTGGCGTGGGCATGAGATGAGGATGCACCGCGCGCGTGTGTGCGACTCATTTCGCGCGCGGTGCTCATTGTTAAGGGGAAGCCGGAAGTTGAGCAGTTGTCGTAACTACGCCGCCTTTAAAAAAAATTGACATTGATTTTCTTTACTCCGGTTAAATGTATAATGTCATAAATAAGTCAAAAATAGATCAAAATTAATAGTAAAATATGAAACGTAATATGTTAAGAACAATGGATGACTTTTCTTTTTAAAGGCCAGTATTCGAAGTCATGCATGCCAAGTCGATGCTGGCTGGACCGTGTACGGCTTTGCTTCCATCGTGGCGTTCAGTAATGCTGCAATGAACAGTTTATTTACATAATAACAAAATATGTACAGTTTAGTAAAGTTTTTTACTCAGTTTTAGTCACAATTTAATCATATCTAGTAAGTAATTTAGATAAACAGAGGACAAATTAAATTATAAATTGATTATAAAGTAACCTATTGTGAATAATAAATATTGTGCATTATAATGCAGAACAATTGATTTATGATCAAAACAGCAAACGTTTATTAGTGACTAGCTGACCCACGCTGCTCCGCATGCGCTATTTTTACGTTAACTAAACCTTTAATAACAGACATTCGCATCGAATACATAACCTCCTTTTTATCGTCGGTTAAAAACTGGGACCCACTTTTTACTTGCTCTCCGAAGCACGGAGACGTTTAGTTCAAATGGCGTTAAACGGTCACCCATCTATTTAATAACCTAACGTTGCTTAACCTGATTGATTTCCAAACATTGTTAACAACTGTCTATGAGTGTACCCTTACAAATATTTATTATAATTATAATGAAAAATTGTTACAATCGGGGCAAGCGTATAACCCACCCATACCCATTGTAGTACCCATTGTAGTACCCATTTTGACTTTAATTCTCTCTCCCAAAAGAACCGTGCTAGACTACGGGATAAAAAGTATCCTATGTCCTAACCGTACCTCGTAGTAAGATCTCAAATCATGCCATGTTTCATTTGAATCCATTCAGTAGTTTCGGCGTGATGCGCAGCCGTGCCGAGACAGACAAGCAGACAAAAATTAAAAAAATTTCATTTTCGGCCTCAGTATCGGTTATAGAATACCCTCCAAATATAATTTTCAAAATATCTTCAATGTATATACAGAATTGGACCTGTTACAGTTTTATTATAAGTATAGATGGTTTTAAACAACACAAAAGCTCCCGTAAAAAAACTGAAAGATAATAGAAAAACGCGCAAAAACATTGTTTTTTTAGATTATATATATTTATATATTTTATATATAGATATAAGTATATATATTTTATCTCAATATTAGCATTCCATCTCTCTAACAACCCTTAAGATAAAGCTTATAAGCTTGTATATGTACTACTTATCTATATTTTTATATTGAATATTACCTACGGCGTGTACAAAATCACGTTACAAGCTTATTCAGGGCAATCCATTTGTAAACATACAATAATACGAGGAAGTAATCTCAGAAATCGATTTCCGGCGGGAGTGCTAAGGCGGTGAAGTATTGCTTGAGATATTTTAGTAATTTTGCTAAAATAATATTTTTGAAGCGTTCAAAATTATTTAATGTTGTAAGAAGGATTTTCTTTAATGAGAAAGTTTAAAATTACATAAGTAACATCAAAACATGCGAGGAAAACTTACCTACCTATAAGTACCACATTTACGCATGTTAGTAAGTATAGGTACCTATTATTTTCAATACATTAAAGAAATAGGTCATAAATGAAATTTAGGTTAAAAAGCGTGAAGCAGATACATTTTCTAAGGACTTCAAAAAGAAGTCATTTACAGAAGGTAATAAAATAATTGTTTATTTTTTGGACCTTTATTTACATGATAACAAAAATTTAATCGTTCCAAAGTACTAGGTGTTAAGGCTATTTGAAATAAATGATTTTGAGTTGAATTTTTATTTTGTAATGATTTGTTAAGTTCTTTACTTGGGCATAATGGTAGGTACATGCTAGGTGTTGCCATAATTTGGATTTCATTTTGTTCTTGATTAATCATCTAGTTTATCATAATAGATCTCAGAGTAATTAGAATAGTGGTATCTCCTCTAAGTAATAGATAGATGGGAAATATATTTACAAGTCATACCCATTAATTACTACAATTTGATGAAATCATTTATTATAAATGTCACCGAAAATTGAAACCCACATAATAATAAATCATTCAGCAAATTTTGAAGTCCAATGATCTGTAAACGTATTTACGAAACAAATTATACAACAAGTCCGACGTAATGTGTTCCGCGTGAGTGGTAACCGGGGGCAAAAAAAGGAATGAGAAATCCATTGGAAACAGGAGGGCGTGGGGGGTGGACGACCGTACCACGATTCCGCCGGAAATTCAGTCTGCCCGGGATATGCCGGCCGCAAAACACATTTCATACCGTCTGAGAGGTTACTGTATGATATTTGACTCGTAATAAATATGTTTCTTGGCTTTCAGTTGGTAATATATAAAAGGCAAAGGAAATTACTGACACTGCGATGGTACCTACCTGGACGGTTCCTTGGAGGAACCTACCACCTAGTAAAAATAGCAGTAATGATGTTTAAAATCTGATAAATAAATACAAAAGAAATCAGCATTTGACCATTGAATTAAATAAGTTAACGTGTGTGTTATCTCATTATAGACATCTTCCAAAAAAAAAAACTGCTAAAGTACATGTGTGTCAATGATATAAAATAAAAACAATTTTAATCAATGTACAAAATGCTTTGACTCTCCTTTTTTACTAGTCTAACTATACATATTTGTAAATAAACTGTAAATATTTAGTTTCAATAAATGTATTTAATCATTGACTCTGCAATATTTTTTTGTCTATACAAAACGAATCTATAAACAAATTTAATTTTTTCTACGTCAATCAGCTTGGTTCTTGTATATATAATTTTCCAATTCACCGAAGCTGCGTATTTCCTAAATACGTCACGATTATTTATGACCTCGGCCTCGCAAACATCAAAACATGGTAAATGAATTCTAACCGATACCAATAAATCCACGACATCCGTTACAACGAAATTACGTGTTTTCCATTGTTCGAGGGAAAATTGCGAGTCTCGCCTGCCACTGTACACTGAACGTCTAAATCTGATAATACCCCGCAATGATTTGGGTTTTTGATCGAAAAGGTGCCACAATATTGTGATCCAACTACGCCATCAGAATAGCCTCCGATTTCCGTTTGATATTCGATTTATTCTAGGTAGCTCTTATGTCTTTCTCTTTCATGCAACATAATGCAGCAAAATGTATATAAGTCGTCGGTTGCATTCAGAACCTCCTCCTTTTTTAAGTCGGTTGAAAAATCACTAACGCAGACATAATAAAAACATAAAATAAAATATTACGGTTCTTTTTATAATGTATCGTACTGATTATCAGCAGAACATTAAGCAACCATGTACCTATTGTTAAATATTTGTAGTTAACAAGTAATATACTTACGTACGGTAGCGATTCTGGCATAATTTCATTCCACAATACATTTTAAGAATCTTCTTTCATAGATGAGTTGGTGAGTTTACTCCATCATACAAGTAAGTGCATTGATGAAATTGTTATTAAACGAATGGCATTTACAGTAAATGAATAGGAGTAGTCCGTTTTATGGGAAGGGAACTTTAGGTTTGTATGGAGATGAGATCTGCAAGGAGAGCCTTTTCTTTATAATTCTTATACCTTCTCCCATAAAACATTATAAGAGATCCATGATATTATATATAGTTCAGTGAAATACGAGTGTAATATCTTTTTATATTGCACAAAGCAGCTCTCGCGATGTTCTTATTGGATCTTTCTTCGAAAGTGAAATCAGAAAAAGAGTTCTCTTTCATTACCTGCACTGCGTGCCGGCTTGTTTTTTACTTATTATCTTTGTCATTGAGATAGGTAATATGTAAGTTTGCATTCTTTTTTATTTTTAACCGACTTCAAAAAAGGAGGAGGTTCTCAATTCGTCAGTATATATTTTTTTTATTTAGGTATACGTTCAAATTGCAATAGCTAGTTTTTGTTATTTATAATCATTACATAGGCATGAGCAACTATCTATTTCACAGCGTGTGTGTAATAAACTAGCATTATTTCCGTGGTTGCCATGGTCTGATAGTGATATGCCAACTGTTTATTAAACTATCATGGTATGATAGTGTTACTCGGACGTATGATAAACGATCCCAGTCTGACAGTGATACTCGGATATAAACGCTCACAGTCTGACAGTGTTACTCGGACATATACTAAACGATCACAGTCTGACAGTGATACTCGGATATATAATAAACGCTCACAGTCTGATAATGTTACTCGGACATATACTAAACGATCACAGTCTGATAGTGATACTCGGACATATACTAAACGCTCACAGTCTGATAGTGATACTCGGACATATACTAAACGATCACAGTCTGATAGTATTTTCGGACATATACTCAACGATCACAGTCTGATAGTGATACTCGGACATATACTAAACGCTCACAGTCTGATAGTTATACTCGGACATATACTAAACGATCACAGTTTGATAGTGATACTCAAACATATACTAAACGATCACAGTCTGATAGTGATACTCGGATATATAATAAACGCTCAGAGTCTGATAGTGTTACTCGGACATATAATAAACGCTCTCAGTCTGACAGTGTTACTCGGACATATAATAAACGCTCACAGTCTGACAGTGTTACTCGGACATATACTAAACGATCACAGTCTGACAGTGATACTCGGATATATAATAAACGCTCACAGTCTGATAGTGATACTCGGACATATACTAAACGACCACAGTCTGATAGTGATACTCGGACATATACTCAACGATCACAGTCTGATAGTGATACTCGGACATATACTAAACGATCACAGTTTGACAGTGATACTCAGACATATACTAAACGATCACAGTCTGACAGTGATACTCGGATATATAATAAACGCTCAGAGTCTGATAGTGTTACTCGGACATATAATAAACGCTCTCAGTCTGACAGTGATACTTGGACTTATAATAATCGATCACAGTATGACAGAGATACTCGGACATGTAATAAACGGTCATGGTTTCATAGTGATATGCAAATATTCATTTAAACTAGTAATTGTCTCAATCCTCCCTTATGATAAATGGCCATGCAGTTGTGGATGGGATAGATAACACGAGGACTCTTTCTCTCTCTTTTTCTCTCTCTCTTGCGCTGTGTTAATGCGGTCTTTTCTTAACTTAGCGATTCTTGCTATTTACACTCATCGTGTTCTTATTATAGTACCTACACAACTACATATATCCATAGGTAAATACAGAATATCCTGAAGGACATAGGGGGCACAAACAAGTGGTCGTTTCGCTGTTTCGTCCTAGGTGAATAGTGAAACAAAGGCTGTTTCCTGCAGGAGTGCAGGGTCGCACGTACTTATAAGTGGCCCATTTTTGTCGGGGTGAGGCAAATGGCTGCGCTGAATATTGAAATCGGTTACAGCTGCAATTCTGTGACTGCAGTCTATATGGAACTATTTTATCGTATGTAGTAATGTGACATGTGAATTTGTGTAGGTGCCCGTTTATCTAGTGAACCGCTCGGTGTCCCCGGCCTTTATATAAATTCCAAAGTAATTATTCTCGGTAATGATGAGAGATTAATAATATTTATGAATGTATATTTGTGTCTTATGACACCTATAATACACGGGAATAATGTAGCTTTCTATGAGTAAAGAAGAACATCAGAATATAGGATTCGTACTTTCAGAGATTGTACTCCATACAAACAAACTTTACCTCTTTAGATATATGTAGTATGTATTTTTATATTTTCCTGGAACACGAACAGATGTCTTATCCAAGCCTTAATAAATTGTCTTTACACGAAGCCCTCTAATGACGCGCAAAATCCAAAATCCCCAAAACGTTATGGAGTTGCCTAACAAACTGTAATCTCTAACACATTCTATGTATAAGTAAGAATAAAGGAACCTCTATTTCAGCCAACAAGATCCACAGTAATGTGTTGCGAATGGTACCGCTTGATAAGGAAAAACGGGTAAATAAGGAATCGTGAGAGGATGGCCGGACCGGAAAGGGTCAGGCAGACGGAGCACACATCCGGCGGATACTCGACCGCCGAGCACCGGCCAATGTATTCCATAGCTTGAGGCAGTCGCGCACTTTTAAAAACTTTGAAATAGTGTGGCCAATAAGCCGGATAAATCTACTCGTATTGAATTTAAAATTATCTTGCACCCGGTAAAGAAGAAATTGTATCAATCTGAGTACCTACAAAAATGTATATGTTTGTATAAAGAACGTGCTTTATATAACAAAAATAATCTCAGATAATAATCTCAGACACGCCGAAATATGCTATCAATTCGCAGCCAGAAAATCCCCAGAGATAGTCCTCTCAAAACAACTTTGATTTCCTCCCGGTGTAGTCAAAGGAGCTTACCGAGAAAAAGCGGCGAAAGAAAGAGAGAAATAAAAAATGCACAGAAACACGGAGGTCGGAGTTTTTCCTGTCACCAAGCACAAACAATGCCCCCATTGTGGGACTGCGGCCGTGCCCCGGCGGCCAACCACCCTCCCTTCACCCCGTGTCCCCCTCACCCCGCAGCAGTCGAGGAAACGAGCATCTTTTGTTTCCATCCCTGCACCCCGCGCTCAACGAGGGCTTTGAACCGCGGTCATCTGTTTACATCACGCCAACTAGAAAAAACGACATCCGATTATTTGCTCTGCAGACGAAGGCAGCGCTCGCCAGTGTATTGTAGTCTACGATATGCTCGCGGGGCCTTCCCCACATTATTAAAACATCTGTGCTATATTTTAAAAGAAAGAGGGAGAGTCTGTATGAGTCGCGTAAGTATTTTCTCGCCAAATCTCCGTCGTTAGTCATCCATATTAGTTATAGATCTGGCTTCTATCATAAGATTGGCTTATGTACTGTAGTAAACGCCTATCATAACGATAAACAGTAAATAAACCGGTCAAGTGTGAGTCGGACTTGTGCACCGAAGGTACCGTACCTTCTTTGGATGTATAAAAGTTTTACCTCAACATTTATTATCTATATTAAACCACAGTACCGTTATTCGAAGCTTATAATGAGAGCGGCTCTTCCGGTTTCCCGTCATATTTGTTCCTATTGGTCTACTTCACTGTGATTTGATCGGACGTGACGTCATATTGCCAGGCGGGTGGGGGGAGCTGTTGTAAAACACGCTCACTCCATTCGTGTTCATTGGCGTCTTGTTTCCCGTCACGGACACCCGTCCGAGGCTACAATATACAACTGTTTGTGGAATTTAAATCAAATTCTATATCTAAATAATTCCAAAAGTATACAATGTTGAACAACAATATTTGCTACAAATAGTTGAAGCCGAACAAAATGCACGTAAGTACAAAACATTTTAACGGTGTTTGCCGTTCGTTTTGTTTGTGTGTTCCTAATGAAATGTTTTATACTATTGATAATGAAATGTTTTATACTATTCAATAGTGTGTGGTTTGAATATAGTGCAAGTAAATTGGGCTATGTTGGTCATAAATTTGTAAATAATCAATTTTCATTTAGCCCACTGACAGTAATTTGTATATTTGAAAACTTTAAAAATTATAATCTAATACTTGTGCTGAATTGATATTTTTATTAATGTTTAATGTGGGTAAGCTTTATGTGCGAGTTTTCTAAGTGGATAAAAAGTAACGGACACATAAAACATGTAATATTACAAATTGTAATCTACCTGCAGTTTAAAACATTTGCAGAACTATTTTTGTAGCCAAGTCCTACGATAATATAGTACATCTACCTGCAGTTTTAAGCATTTGCAGAATTATTTTGTAGGCGAGTTCTACGATAATAATACATCTCTTACAGTTAGTTCTAAGCTTTTTTTCAGAATGGATGGTCAATTTACAATAATACAATCTGAACAGTGAAACAGTGACATTAGTTGTACTTGAACAAAAGGCGCTCAGGCGTTATCAATGTGGTGTGATAATTGGATAAATTCAGTAAACAAGTGAGTTTTGTTAATATATTACTTTTGATTGTGCGGTATCTGTAAGTTCACGTGTGCTGACAAGTAGAACTATACTCATAGGGTAACCTAGGATTGGGAATTAAAAGCCTAGATACAGTACAAATGGAGTATTTAAGTCTTATAATTGTGGCCGCCACCTCAATTTTACAGACAAACCATTTGCGAACATATTTTTTGTTGTATCTAACAAAAAAAAAAAAAATGTGCTAAAATAGTTTGCGGGCAATGATATTATATACAATATCATTGTATCATTGCTTGCATGACAATATTTCGTAGTCTTCTTGTGTGGGCTATGTAGGTTAATTACTATTATAGTCTGTGAGCAGAAAGGTGGAAATATAACTGTTTCAAAGTTAATTGAAATACAATTACGGTTTTCTTTAAAATCGCTTAAAACTTTTTCAATAAGTTTGTGTGACGCAATATTGAGTATTGAGAAACGTAGAGATGCTATCATATTAACAAATCTGTTTGTCTTGGAGAAATCCAGTGCATGCGTACGCAACGCAGTAACTTTTAGTGTCTAATACACAAAATTCACGTATATATATGGCAAGCCTCGTAAGGTTACAATCAATATAAAGTACTATCTCATGGCACAAGTTGCCATCCATCGTTGCAGGATGGGTGCACAAATCATAAACCTCCCATCTCGGGGGCAGTACATGTACAGTTGCTCGTCGTAAGGCAAGCTCCTGGTTTCCAGATTTAATTATGATAATCTTGTCAAAGCCTAAAAGTTGTTGGCTGAAGTCTACTTCACCAGAATAGAGTACCATCGCGTGGTACGAGGTCTAATTTCTATTCTCCTTTGCATAACGTTTGCAAATATTATCGCCCACCCTCGCAGGATGGGTACACAAATAATT
The DNA here is from genome assembly GCA_911728495.1 of Furcula furcula. Lineage (NCBI taxonomy): Eukaryota > Metazoa > Arthropoda > Insecta > Lepidoptera > Notodontidae > Furcula > Furcula furcula. Next base: position 10,465,313 of record OU452262.1, read on the forward strand.
AACCTGTGGCAGGATGGTATGTATCATCTCATGTATGTTGATCATGACCACGCACCTGATTCAGAATCAATTTTGACGATCTTGTCAGTCTGACCGTTGTTGGCTGACTTCTACTTCACCATCAGCATTAAGTACCATCACGTGGCATATTTTCTAGATTCCATTTTAAATTGCATGGAGTTGCACAAACCATATATATATAAATATAAATAATAAACCTCTATCCCGTGATGGTACATATGTATATAAGTAGTTATTTATTTATTTTATTTCTTAATTGCTCATAAAAAGAGCATGTATCCGGTTTTTAAAATAAATTTTGATTTGTCAATTTGGAAGTGGTTGGCTGAAGTCTATTTCACCATCAGTATATTGTCCTTCGCAAGGACTGCACATTTTATTACTCGCCCTCGCAGGGTGGATACACAAAGATTTAACCTCCCTTGCAGGGACAGTAACATGTATAGCTCGTGGAGAGAGCACGTACACCGTATCCGGTTTTTAGAATCAATTTTGATTTGTCAATTTGGAAGTGGTTGGCTGAAGTCTATTTCACCATTAGTATATTGTCCTTCGCAAGGATTGCACATTTTATTACTCACCCTCGCAGGGTGGATACACAAAGATTTAACCTCCCTCGCAGGGACAGTAACATGTAAAGCTCGTGGAGAGAGCACGTACCTAATTTTTAAAATCAATTTTGGCATTCTTGTCAGTCTGAAAGTTATTTTCTGAAGTCCATTTCATTATAATAATTTGACTGGCCCGTCGTTCTCATAGACGCCCTAACTCCTACTCAGTGGTCGTGGGTTCGATTCCCACCAAGTTTCTGTTACTATTTATCGATATAAGTAGGAAGTGCATTCGTATCAGTTGTATGGTTGCCGTTGTGCAGGCTGTATCTGGTTTGGGATCAGATGGCCGTGTGTGGGTTGTCCCAGGATATTATTATTATATAAGCATAGTGACATTGACAGGGTATTTTTAGCAATTACGTACCTCCGCAGGGTACCCCAATAAGTAACAGTTCCAGTGGTATCTGCATATTGCTCTTCGAGAGACTGTTTTTCTGTTAAATTCAGCAGAGATATTAAGACATTAAGTGTGTGTGTGCCTGGCACTTCGTCTTATTAATAACCTTTTTCTGAGGAGTTTGTTCTGACTATCACGCACTCTCGCGGGGAGAGAATACAGAAATTTACCTTTCAGAAGAGGGTTGCAGTTGCTATACAAAATTGCACGTACGTGATTCTATGAATCAATTATATATAAATATATAAATTTCATAACCCTGGCTTGCAGTCACGTCTTGGATCCTAATCATGGTCCATTAATTTTACTGTCTTAAAATATCAGGAGCGTAAACTGCTAATAGTTTATCAAAGTTTTGGATACAACATTTTAAGAAAGTTCTTCAAACAATGATTGGATATGATGTGGGAACAACATGTCCTTTATTTGAAGACCACCATTACTTTTTCTATACTATATCCCATTTCAAAGTTAAAAGGTATGTAATCTTATAATTGGGACTTCTGGGGATCCATAATGATGGAATAATTCACGAGTTTCTATAACAATATCAAGCTCAATTCTGTGGGTGTAACTGGGTGTAAGTAACAAAGTTATGCCAAAATGCATCGCCTGCATTATTAGCTAAAAGTAATGCAGTCCTCATTCACAATTGCGGAGAACAGGCGTATAATTGTACGAACTGTAATTGTTCTAATGAGATAAAGATCCTTTAACCCCATAATTTAACTTCCGATCAATGTCGGGAGTCAGAAAATATAAAGAAAGCAGTTGCATTGCAACCAAAATAAATATTAGCCATCCTGCTTACTATCTCTTGTAATTTCGCATTTATTACAAAGTGACAACACAAATTTCCTTTACAGAGGTAAGGGAAACTAGTATGCAGACAGGGGATGGGACCAACCATTCACAGATGCTTATGAATATTATATTTTTCAATTAGTTCTTTAATACAAATCAAATTTCATTGATAATATTTTATACAATATCCTTGTAGAGACAGATAGTAGGATATATAGAATACATAATATGTCCATAAATATTTAAGGTACTTTGGAGCAGAACGACTACAAATCATCCTCCATGTATGATTATTCGTGTATTCGGTGAACGTATACTTACTCGTATTGGCTCTGAAGTCTTCTGGTATAGATTAAATATATATTTAATCGTATTGGCCCTGAATTATTTCCGAGAGCAGACTCTGTTCTTGAACGAGTTTTGAGTCATCTATTCATATGACACAACTTTTAAAGAGTCCTAGTTTTCGCATACAGACAATATTCTTTCGTTCTGAAACTTAAAAATGTGAGTTTTGGTGATCCAGACTTGACCTTTCAAATCGAACCAAAAATTACATTAAAAATTCACGAAGTAGTTTGGAATTATCATGAGCTGGTCTTGATTTTCTAAACTAAATTAAAATAACTGGAAATATTGCCACATTTTTTACTAATTTATAGCGGATTCGAGCATTAATCATTGTTGTTTGGTATTATTATTGCCTAACTCTGACAATGTACAATACTGATCAGTCCAGTTACTTGCTTGTCAATTCTTAGCAACATGTTCTTAAATCGATTTTACTTATTAATCCTTTACTCATCTATTTAGGATATGATTTAGTGAGCAATTTTCAAAGTTGCTTACTTCACATGTAGAACACATACATGCATATATAGCAATGTATATACGATTTAACATTTATAAAAAGACCCTGACTAATGACTAGAGTAATGCCTTAATAGTTTAGATAAAAATCCCATATAATTTATCTATTACTACACAAAGTGAAGTCTACTCTACACACTGTTGCTTGCTGGATGCTAAAGATTATCACACTCCATAATAATTAGAGGTAAACATTGTAACATCACCTAGTACTCTATAAAGCATAGTCGTGTCCAAGAAGCGCGTTAATCGGAAGGCAGTACGTGGCAAAGTATGCAACATCGCAGTACCTGGTGTTGTGTTTAAAAACAAATTGTATATGTATTCAGTTATCTTATCTTTATTGATGGGTAAAAGACTAAAATCACGAACATAATTTAGCTCAATTAATTACCTATCATGCGTCACAGGCGTAGTGGTTTTTAATAATAGCTAGCACATTGAAATTGGAGATTTTTAATACATTTTACACTGCATTATAAAGACGAAGTCAAAAACACATATAACAAAAAAAAAAAAAAGTTCTTTTGTACTGGATTGTTTAACAAAACACAATGAATAATTGGCATAATATTGATTTTAATGGTTGATACAGTTCTATTCTCCTCTTCTCTTTTTCTGCTACTCGTTTCTTAAAGAAATAATTAGCATATACAAATATCTATACATATATAAGAATGCAATCTATTGAATTTTTATTTAAAATTCATACTTGGATATTTAAAATACATCCGTAAATCACATTAGCGTCATTAATCTACTGATATTACCAGGCGATAACAAACACGTCTCATTATAAGCTTCGAATAACGGTACTGTGGTTTAATAGCAGCGTTTTCCCTGAAAGAAAACGCATATTAAACTACTTACCTTATTCGAAGCTTACTTTTTAAACCTGCCTGGTATTTCTTCGACACAATGAACACGAATGGAGTGAGCGTGTTTTACAACAGCTCCCCCCACCCGCCTGGCAATATGACGTCACGTCCGATCAAATCACAGTGAAGTAGACCAATAGGAACAAATATGACGGGAAACCGGAAGAGCCGCTCTCATTATAAGCTTCGAATAAGGTAAGTAGTTTAATATGCGTTTTCTTTCAGGGAAAACGCTGCTAATAAACTTCAGATTTTTCTCTCGAGAAACTTCGGAGGTAATGGGGAACGTATTCTATTCGAAATTTAAAAAAAATGTATGTTCACTACCAGGCCGTCGACACTGCCTAGAAACCGATATTTGTATGGAGTTATGAACGTACTTATTAGAAATAATGGCACTAATTAGGTAGGCAATATAAAGTTACCAAATTAAAATGACTGCTAATACGTATTGGCTTCAACTGTATGAAGTTCTGTTAAATTTGGACGTATTATATTATAATACGAAATTGTTATTTTTTTGTTGTCTAACCTGTGGATGTAACTTGACTTTTGAAAATTTTATTCTGGTCTGAATTTTGGCGGCTAATAAGTTATTATATTATTTACATTTATTTTAGCCTTAATGGGCGTTGTGTTAATACTATGGGTAGTAAATCGTTAAGAAAATGTGAAATATGTGGTGTTAGGCGAGTCACAAAAAGGTTTTCTGAGATATTTTTGGCCAGATTTCCACATGACCCGGCAAGGTAAAATTTTATGATAAATTAATATAAAAATGTAAATATTTCTTGTGGTGTAGCAGTTACATTACTTTTGAATCCTATTTAGTACTTGATCGCAAGTTTTGTAATGGAATTATGAATTTATTCATAAAACTTAGTTGTTGAACAAAATAAATAGTGATGTACATATTATATACTGATAAGTCCATAAATATCGATATTTTTGCCTGACTAGCCCAGAAGGAGGGCTATATTTTTCGAGTGTGTGTATCATACATACACACACTCGAACTCTTTATTTGTAGTTGTTTTTTGTGCTTTTATAATATTATGCTTTTTTCTTCAGATGGGTGAAGTTAATTGGAAATGAAGACTTGTTGTATTTATCCATACAAAGATATGGCAATACGTGTTATCAGGATTAGGAATAACTAATACAGCATATAAATAAACATATCTAGTATGACGACTCCATTGTGAATTGAATTTTGAGAATAATGAAATCGAATCGAATGAATTGAATTTTGATAAATATTTCTTAAAAATTGCTTAATTTCATTTTCATTTTGAAAACATAGTTATTGTACATAGGTAACTTTGCGTGAATTAAACTTAACAATAAACACCCGTATATTGTGTTCTTTCATTTTCATCGATATCGATAGACAAACATACTAAGGGGTGGCAAGCCCTAGTGGTATACAAACATGGTAGGTTGGCCAACTGGTAGCCATTCAATTTTATGTTTGTTAAGTTAGGAAAAGTACGTTCATGACTCGATTCAGGGGCTTGTATGGGAGTGCCGACTCTTATACGTAGTGTTAAATCCTCTTTGTTCACTAGTATTCATTGGTAAATAATTTATAATGTAGGTAAGTATCTAACGTTGGTTTCCAGCAGAGTATGTACTTTATCTCTATGACGAATATATAAATTAAACATTTATCCTCCGTCCGCTCATTTAGCAATGAAAAAAACGTACTAAAAGCTCACAACCGTCCCTGAGTCCCTTATTTATTCACGAAGCTCTGTTTCGCTGACTACAGCATCAATTTGTTTGGAGCATTGAAGGATAAAGGACAAAAAATCTTACCTCTTTTCAGAGTACAAAGGCCTCGTGAATGAGAAAATATAAATCAAGTCGTCAGCCACTGTGAAAAATCCCTAAAAATATAAATAATTGTGATATGACGGGCCCGTTGGTCTAGTGGTCAGACACCCTGCCTGCTAACCGATGGGTCGTGGGTTCGATTCCCGCCAAGTGTCTGGGTGTTGTTTATCTATTTAAGTATGTATTTACAAAAAAAAAGTTTATAAGTATTAGTATCAGTTGTCTGGTTTCCATAGTACAGGCTCTGCCTAGTTTGGGATCGGATGACCGTGTGTGGATTGTCCCAAGATATTATTATTATTATAAAAGTTCTCCTGAAACTAGGTCACCACATTATTATGTTACCACATAGACGTAGAGTTTCGAATTTTTATTTATTTCTCATTTGAGCGGACGAGCCAGCGTTTATCCTTAAAACTGACATTTCTAATCACAGCCAAATCTGAGATCATGGATCAAGCAAGATCAGTTACATATATAGTGTATAATCTATGATCAGTTATAAGGTAATTTCCGGCGTTAAATTACGCGTCTAGTATACGTACCTAAATTAGTAATTTAGTATTTATATCACGTAAACATGAGACGCTCATAGCCAGTTGTACTTAATCACTGTTCTGTAGACGATCAGTTGGTTAAGCTTCGTCAGGCAAGGTCAGTACTTAGATAGCGTCTCTGTGCTTCATCAGTCATGGGATACTCATCCCAACTTACATGTCCAGTATATGTGGTGTAGTATACGGGTAGGCGACCCCGGCTTCCCTAGCTATTACTGTCCCATCCCTTGCCCTCCTGGGTCGTAATATTCTACTTTTCCTATTTCCTTTTTACACCACCTTTCCTTCCCTTTCCGTCGTTATTCGTGAGAACGCAATGGTTAATCATAAAATAATTTAATTAACCAAAATGACGGCGATGTGGTTCGCCACCCATCACGTCTCGTTTCTCACGGGGGCGAAAAGCGGTCCATGGGCTCTGCCTACTGTCTGAAAAAGGCGTGAATATATGTACCTATGTATGTATGATTGTCTCTGTGCTTCGGAGGGAATTTTGAAAAGTCATTCCCGGTTTTTGTCATATAGACAGCAGTTGTCAAGTTAAATCAGAGGCATAAAGGCGGCTTGGACTCTGAGACCAGTCCCCTTAGCCATGTTGCCATCCTACAATACGAATCGCTCTCCACTTGACTTCGCGAAGATAAGTCATTCCCATACATTTGTTTTCTATTCTCTGCGTTCCGTATTATAGAATAGCAACTTGGCTAAAGGGGCTGGACACACTACGACGAAAAAAAAAATAAACAGCCACGTAATAAGACCAAAAAACTATGTCTGGAGCATAGTTCACACATTCACACATTCACATCCAGACATACATGATTTTTTTTAGTCATCTAGCCCAGATCATTCATAATAGGCTGGATGACTAGAAAAAATTTATTAGTCCGTCATTTAGATTATCAAAAAATATTGGTCACATATTTTTCTTTTGTCGATTAAACAAAAAATGACGAAGATATAGGGCTTTGAAATGCCGCATGACGTCACGCCAGTACACAATTTCTACTGAGGCGTGACGTCACGAGCCCCCACTCCCGAACTTTGACTCTATATCTTTGGCATTTTTTATTGATTTGTTAAATAAAAAAATACGTATCCAATATTTTTTGATAATCTAAATGACGGACTAATTAGAATTATTATTTTTTACCCAGTCACCAACCCCATTTAAAAGACAGGCTAACGACTTAACTAAGAAACAGTGTGATTTCCAAAAATACCTTGCCTACATGTCGAATTTAGGATGGCAAGCTAGGCGGTCAATATTCTGATAGTGTGACTACTGACTAGACTACACATACATATATAATTGGGTGGGTAGTATAATTCTCGTGGCAATGACACGGTGGGTCGGTGGCGACTATGAAACGACCCGGATCCCCTGCAGCCCGCTCTTTTATTGCGCACCTAAATTGGATTTTCGCAGCAACATACATACAGCCGACAGCTGAGTGAATTTCATATCTCAGTCAATTTAGTTAAGCGGTATATATGTACAGCGTAATATTTAACGTATGAATCTCGGTACTCATGAGCGCTTTTTAAATTAATTTTATTCAGTTATACCTCTCGCGGAGCTTTGCCTAAATTGTAAACAGAATTTTTGAACCGGTGAAGTGTAATTTAGAATATTATGCCTTTAATAACATTATCAAAATATTCGATACTAAATAGATTTTGCTACGATCAAAGGTATGTGTTATAATTATATCACGTCTGTATAAAATGACTGCTTAGCAAAGTTGGTCAGAAAATATGTCTGGGTCATATTTTCTGACAACACCTAATAAAGAATATAAAAAAAAAACTATTTAAACAAGGAGCATATTATGCTCTCGGTCATAAAACAAAAGCAGATGAAAAGAAAATAAGCTTCATTAATGATTATAAAAATACTCTAGAGTAGTAGAGTTACCTACAATTGTGAGTATATCCTAGGCTCGGTTTTTAATTTTATTATTTTACTTAATATTGTGATAAAACAAGTTCGTAAAAAAAATGCACCAAACTGAAGCATAGACGACTGCAGGAGACATGAACCATAAAATGGGTGACCGACTAAGAAGTAGATATACGTTAGCATAACTGGGCCTAAATAATGAAAAATACAAACTGCACCTGCGTTATCAGTCGACGCCTGTATGAGCACCGACGATGAGCACAGACTGGTCTAAAATAATATACAAGGTAGCTGTCACTAATCAGTTATTATCTTTCCATTAGAGCGCAGGCAGTCGCCCATCAACTTAAATGGGATGGATGAGTGCGCGGTGCCTCACACTGATCTACTTCTACTGGATGATAACAATAAAATTAAAACAGAAGACAAATAATAACTAGGCGATAGGCCAGGTAGGTACCATCGCAGTTTCAAATAATGTCGCAAGAAGTGGAAGCATTGCTGTGTTCCGGTGTAAAGAGATAGAAGAATAGGGAGACAGAAATTACTGGGCTCAAGAAACTTACTAAATTTATAGTCTCAGTTATTCGCAAACTATTGCATGCCATTAAGCTAAAATACTGCTGGTATTGTATCAAGTTATTGGGCATAATATTTTTCCTTTAAAAAAGAAGTCTCATTTGACCTTCTCTGTGTTTATGAAATACAATATTTACTTATTAGAATGCGTATGTAACTGTATGTCTATAGAATTCCTAAGGATTCCAATTCAGTGAATGGATAATCAGTCCTAGAAGATCTTGCTTGTTGACCATCTTCTAGACGAGCTTATTACCTTTTGAAATTGTTGAAATGAAATAATGTTAAATTTAATATGTACCTATGTATGTTCCTTAGCAGGGAAGCGGTTAACGATTCCAGACAATGTTTCATCTCCCAAGCATATTGCTTTAAAAACCTTAGCCAACGAAGCGAAGGTAGAAGTATGATAGGTAGTATCATTTTTGTCGAAATCTTTGGCACAAAATATAAGAAAAGCAGCAACAGGAATAAATGAAATCCAACCCATTCGCTACTTTAGCTCAGTGGAGTGGAAACTAAACATCGGAAATTTCATCCCGGCCCGACGAGTGGGACTCAATTATTTGAGATGGAAGGATACGTCAATGTTAGTTACGTTTGACCTTTTCATATCATTGCAATTTGGGGGTTTGATAGAACTGGAATCACGACAAAATATTGAATAAATGCTAGCGAAAATATATTTAGTGGAATTTATTATTAAAGGTAGGAAAGGTGGTATGCTTTAAATAAAAATTACTGTTTAATTTTCTTTGTAAATTCGAAGGAATCATCGGTGATTATTTTAATTAAAATCAAATTATATAGATTTATGTAGATTGTAATTTTTACGTTCGAGTCTTTTTATCTCTAGACCTTACTTAAATGTAATTCACAGAAATGCGTAAATTATTACTTTATTATAATAAGCATACATTTCAAGAGGTTCATGCCCCAACGTTGGAGGATCCCGACCGAGGAAGTGCCTCCATCTTACTTAAGATCGCAGCATTGCAAAGCCAACTTTGCTAAATGGGCAATCACTGTTCTGGCGGCCCAATTATAATATCTTTGGCAACTGATGGACCAACTTTTGTCTCTTTTGCTAACTATACAACGATAACTTTACAATAAATAAAATAAATAAATAAAAAAGCTTTTATTTTCCTGGCACATAGGTAATTAACAGTTATTGTTTATTTGTTAGTGTGTTAGTAAAAGAAATATTGAATTAACTTACCATCTATGTTAATGTTGTTAGTGTTGTGCATGGACCGCCTGTAGCGGTGAAAGCCTCCTCCATTAATTTCCACTCGTCTCTCTGTCTTGCCTTTCTTTGCCACAATTTACCAGTTTACAATACAGGGTCCTATTCTTTCTGTCTTTAAACAGCTAGTGCGGCTTCCTATCACTTACTATCGGGTGAGATTACGGCCAAGCACTAATTATATTAATTAAATCACTATCAGCAGCAGCCGAAAGACGTCCACAGCCAGAGGCGTATTTAAGAATTTGGCGACCCGGGCCATTAGGATTTGCCGCCCCATACATTAGTATGGGAAAAGAAACTAGAATTTAAAATATTACAGATTTACAAATTTTTTTTTCGATAAACCAAACACGCCAGTCAATCGGGTATACTTTGAGTTTTATGGCATTCACTCTGCTTCGGGCAGTGCGAGATTAGATAGCAGGAGTCAGCAAACACTACGGGTCCTGCGCCTTACCCCGCAAATATAGCAAAGAAAATAAAACAAGTAGGTACATGTTAATACTATCCACCAATCTATTTGAAATACGTAGTAATCTATATCAGTCAAATAAAATTATAATTATTTCTTTACTAGTTATTCTAAAAGTGACCATTGGCCGCATCATATTATGATTTTGCAAGTTGATAACATCACATCATCATCACCAGCCGGAAGACGTCCACTGCTGAACATAGGCCTCCCCCTTGGAACGCCATAATGTACGACAACTGGCTATTCTGGCATCCACCTGCGACGCGCACAATGTCGTCTGTCCACCTAGTGGGAGGTCTACCTACGCTGCGTCTTCCGGTTCGTGGTCGCCTCTCGAGAACCTTTCTTCCCCAACGGTTATCGGTTCTTCGAGCGATGTGGCCAGCCCATTGCCACTTCAACTTGCAGATTCTTAGAACTTTGTCGGTGACCTTAGTTCTTCGGCGAATCTCCTCATTGTCGATTCTGTCGCGCAAAGAATCCTCCCTCCATAGGTCGTCGTGTGACTCTAAGCTTCTCTAATAAGCCAGTTGTTGACAATACAATACTTACAGAGGAATATCTAGATGAGTGTATTATCTTTAAGTCTGTCCTTTCCAAGGAAATTAAAAAGCCTCTAAGTTTCAAAATGTTCGTATAACCCAACCTTTTAGAATAGTTTTCTGTTAATAGTGTATTGGCTACTTTCTTATTAAAAAGTAACGCCCGAGTCTCCGATGCCCAATACGGATTTCGAGAGAGTCAGCCAAAGGTGATCTTTCGCGTCAAGGCTCTCTCGGATGAGGCAGTATCTCAGGGGCGGTGTGTTGGTGTCTCTTGACATCGCTAATACTTTCAACACACGATTCAGATGAGTAACGGAGGCCCTAAGATACCACCAGATCCGTCGCGGCTCCCGCCGAATCCGGGTGGCCCGAGTGATAGGTGCCGTCACCTATATACCGGGACAGTATGGCCGATGTCCCTCTATGGCGCGCTAGTGTGGGAGTACACCCTGCCTGACTATCCAAACCAAGACCCCGTTGCAATGACCACAGACGGTCTCGGTGGTCCGGGTAATGCCTACACAGATACCGCATAAATCAAGATTGGAAAAATATATTGGCTATGTCACTCCCACAACTAAGACGAATCCAACGACATATTATTACTCGCAGTCCATCAAGCCCGGCTGTAGGCCGTGCCAAAAAAAATAGACATACATACATATTGTACATACTCTCGAAACACATAACCCTCTTCCTAGGGCACTTGGGCAAGAAAGTAATGAAGTGTAGCAAATAAATAGCAAATTTTTGTTTTCTGAGAACGTCTAAATGACCTTACTCTAACATCAAAAACCATGCACGTCAAGGTGACCGTCAGAATGGCAGGTCAACAGACGTATTTCGATTTGAAATGGTGTCCAAAAATTGCTTACCAATTGCTTATATTTGGTTACCATGATGAGAAATTTGCTTACTGCATATTTTAGAAGAAACAAAACATTTTAGGTTGACCGTCCATCCTGACGTCAGAATGGCTGGTCAACATCCGTATACGTAGTAACTACTTGGAATTACAGAAGTTTTCATGGGCCAGAAATTGCTTATCAATTGCTTACTCCGTAATTTATAAACTTCGATCCTGTAGCTATCAAGGAAATAAAGATATTGTAAAGTTTAATAACAAAACCAACAGCGCCTGTTAAAAGTATGAGAGCAAGCAATCGTTTACGTTCAAAACTTTGCTTGCATAAGCGAAAGGCTCTATCGCTCGTTGCTAAGCAAACAGTAGGCAATTCTTTATGATTTTAAAATCATAGCTGCTTAGTATAGTGATAAGACCGCCGTTTGTCCATTTTGTATTAAGTTGTTTCATTTCTTTGTTTATTTGTTTGGCGTACTCTCGCGGTCACAAGCGGTGTATCACCATTAGGACGACACAATCGCATGCACGTGACGGCCCGAAATACGTGCGGGCGGGGTAAGCGCACGTAACGTCGTTCAAACTATTTTTATTGAAAACTGGTACACCTGGTCATATCCGGGATAGTGAAATTAAAGTATATTCTATTTTAGCTGTATTTGAAGCTGTATTATTTTTTACCCGAGTTTTTAGACTTATACGTACTTATGTACCTAACAGAATACTTACTTAACAGTACGTACATTCAAACAGCATTTTATGCTAAAATGAGGGTAGATTCATTTTTTTATCTTACTAGTATGTTTAGTGTGACATGCGTATTTAATACCGTGGTTGTTTTACTCCTGCTGGCGGCTGGCGTCTCTGAGTGGTTTTGCGTGAATTAAGCATTTTCAATAACAAAATAAGTATATTTCTCTCATAATGAACAGGGGAAGAAAGTTTGTGGTTTCCTTGGAGAACCAAAAACAAAAAGATTTCGTTTCTCATACTTCTGAAAGCTTGAATCTTTGATTATATATACGTCTAGATAGTACGTTCGATGTTCAAACACTTGACAGCGAAATGTCGACCAAAATATAAAATTGGTAGACTTGGTTGTTTAGTGTCACTTGAACTGTACCGATGGTTTGTGCTCGAAAAAAAGACATTATGCCGTATTGTGTAATCCTAACTTAATTTTCTACTGATAAGTCTTAAGATTCTGTGAAGGATTATTATAAAAACTCGATTGTTTTTTTACGATAATTTGTACCTTGTCCGACACGCAATGACACGCAACAACAAACAATGAAAAGCAATCACACGCAATAACACCATAAGTCATAATAAGACCAAGTCTCGAATGACACTAGGAATCTATCCAGCTTATTTTTGGAAAAAATATTTATAACCGGAGATCCCCAAACACGCACCCAACCACAGATGACGCAAGTGTACAACGAGGCCTGCACGCATACACGAATATGAGGCTGCGACGCTCAGTGACGAAACTTTACAAGACGACTAGGTATCTAGCTAGACGTACATATATATAATCAAAGGCTTGAAGTTACCTGATCAGAGGAATAAAAACAGTACTTTTAGTCCCTGGAAAGTGATTTTCCCTGCTGTCAAAAAATTAAAAACTATGCAAACAATGTCCTAACTTATAAAGCCACGGTTAAATCGCGGCGTAAAATTGTTATTTAAAAATATTATCAACAATTTTGTAACACTACTGATACTTATAATTTACTATTCACTAAGGGGAAGAAAGTTTGTGGTTTCCTTGAACATGTTTCAAAGTGTCAGCAATCCTCCTGCAGCAAGTGACCCAGTCTTTACATAAATAAAAAGCGCTTTACTCTAGGTATACACGTGAAATAGTAGATTGTTACACAAGGGATGAAAGTGACCTATATAGGCAGGAGATGGTTTGGCGCACGAGCTTAGCGAGGGTGCTAATAGTTCGAGTGCCTAAGTGCTCAAGAAGTGCCTACTGTTTGCTTAGCAACGAGCGATAGAGCCTTTCGCTTATGCAAGCAAAGTTTTGAACGTAAACGATTGCTTGCTCTCATACTTTTAATAAAGATATTGTAAAGTTTAATAACAAAACCAACAGCGCCTGTTAAAAGTATGAGAGCAAGCAATCGTTTACGTTCAAAACTTTGCTTGCATAAGCGAAAGGCTCTATCGCTCGTTGCTAAGCAAACAGTAGGCAATTCTTTATGATTTTAAAATCATAGCTGCTTAGTATAGTGATAAGACCGCCGTTTGTCCATTTTGTATTAAGTTGTTTCATTTCTTTGTTTATTTGTTTGGCGTACTCTCGCGGTCACAAGCGGTGTATCACCATTAGGACGACACAATCGCATGCACGTGACGGCCCGAAATACGTGCGGGCGGGGTAAGCGCACGTAACGTCGTTCAAACTATTTTTATTGAAAACTGGTACACCTGGTCATATCCGGGATAGTGAAATTAAAGTATATTCTATTTTAGCTGTATTTGAAGCTGTATTATTTTTTACCCGAGTTTTTAGACTTATACGTACTTATGTACCTAACAGAATACTTACTTAACAGTACGTACATTCAAACAGCATTTTATGCTAAAATGAGGGTAGATTCATTTTTTTATCTTACTAGTATGTTTAGTGTGACATGCGTATTTAATACCGTGGTTGTTTTACTCCTGCTGGCGGCTGGCGTCTCTGAGTGGTTTTGCGTGAATTAAGCATTTTCAATAACAAAATAAGTATATTTCTCTCATAATGAACAGGGGAAGAAAGTTTGTGGTTTCCTTGGAGAACCAAAAACAAAAAGATTTCGTTTCTCATACTTCTGAAAGCTTGAATCTTTGATTATATATACGTCTAGATAGTACGTTCGATGTTCAAACACTTGACAGCGAAATGTCGACCAAAATATAAAATTGGTAGACTTGGTTGTTTAGTGTCACTTGAACTGTACCGATGGTTTGTGCTCGAAAAAAAGACATTATGCCGTATTGTGTAATCCTAACTTAATTTTCTACTGATAAGTCTTAAGATTCTGTGAAGGATTATTATAAAAACTCGATTGTTTTTTTACGATAATTTGTACCTTGTCCGACACGCAATGACACGCAACAACAAACAATGAAAAGCAATCACACGCAATAACACCATAAGTCATAATAAGACCAAGTCTCGAATGACACTAGGAATCTATCCAGCTTATTTTTGGAAAAAATATTTATAACCGGAGATCCCCAAACACGCACCCAACCACAGATGACGCAAGTGTACAACGAGGCCTGCACGCATACACGAATATGAGGCTGCGACGCTCAGTGACGAAACTTTACAAGACGACTAGGTATCTAGCTAGACGTACATATATATAATCAAAGGCTTGAAGTTACCTGATCAGAGGAATAAAAACAGTACTTTTAGTCCCTGGAAAGTGATTTTCCCTGCTGTCAAAAAATTAAAAACTATGCAAACAATGTCCTAACTTATAAAGCCACGGTTAAATCGCGGCGTAAAATTGTTATTTAAAAATATTATCAACAATTTTGTAACACTACTGATACTTATAATTTACTATTCACTAAGGGGAAGAAAGTTTGTGGTTTCCTTGAACATGTTTCAAAGTGTCAGCAATCCTCCTGCAGCAAGTGACCCAGTCTTTACGACCAGACTAATTCTCTGCTCGCTCTTCTCGTTTACTAAATATTCCAGAAAACTCACGACTCTCAATAATGAGGATAACGATGTGAAGAGCATATCTTTACTAAATTAAACCCACCTATTCTTATATTACAGTACCTACAAGCTTTTATGGCCTTGTCTTATACCAAAACTAACTAATTAGGAGTTAAAAATATAAAAAATACCAATACAAGGAGTCAAATCGATAATAATCGGCTTTGGTTTTGTTTTTTATACTAACCATATAAGCAAGTAGTTTACAAGATAACATAATAGCAGCGTTTTCCCTGAAAGAAAACGCATATTAAACTACTTACCTTATTCGAAGCTTATAATGAGAGCGGCACTTCCGGTTTCCCGTCATATTTGTTCCTATTGGTCTACTTCACTGTGATTTGATCGGACGTGACGTCATATTGCCAGGCGGGTGGGGGGAGCCGTTGTAAAACACGCTCACTCCATTCGTGTTCATTGTGTCGAAGAAATACCAGGCAGGTTTAAAAAGTAAGCTTCGAATAAGGTAAGTAGTTTAATATGCGTTTTCTTTCAGGGAAAACGCTACTATTAAACCACAGTACCGTTATTCGAAGCTTATAATGAGACGTGTTTGTTATCGCCTGGTAATATCAGTAGATTAATGACGCCAATGTGATTTACGGATGTATTTTAAATATCCAAGTATGAATTTTAAATAAAAATTCAATAGATTGCATTCTTATATATATATAGATATTTGTATATGCTAATTATTTCTTTAAGAAACGAGTAGCAGAAAAAGAGAAGAGGAGAATAGAACTGTATCAACCATTAAAATCAATATTATGCCAATTATTCATTGTGTTTTGTTAAACAATCTAGTACAAAAGTACTTTTTTTTTTTTTTTCGTTATATGTGTTTTTGACTTCGTCTTTATAATGCAGTGTAAAATGTATAGCTATTATTAAAAACCACTACGCCTGTGACGCATGATAGGTAATTAATTAAGCTAAATTATGTTCGTGATTTTAGTCTTTTTGACCCATCAATAAAGATAAGATAACTGAATACATATACAATTTGTTTTTAAACACAACACCAGGTACTGCGATGTTGTATACTTTGCAGTACGTGGCCTTCCGATTAACGACACGACTATGCTTTACAGAGTACTAGGTGATGTTACAATGTTTACCTCTAATTATTATGCAGTGTGATAATCTTTAGCATCCAGCAAGCAACAGTGTGAAGAGTAGACTTCACTTTGTGTAGTAATAGATAAATTATATGGGATTTTTATCTAAACTCTATTAAGGCATTACTCTAGTCATTAGTCAGGGTCTTTTTATAAATGTTAAATCGTATATACATTGCTATATATGCATGTATGTGTTCTACATGTGAAGTAAGCCACTTTGAAAATTGCTCACTAAATCATATCCTAAATAGATGAGTAAAGGATTAATAAGTAAAATCAATTTAAGAACATGTTGCTAAGAATTGACAAGCAAGTAACTGGACTGATCAGTATTGTACATTGTCAGAGTTAGGCAATAATAATACCAAACAACAATGATTAATGCTCGAATCCGCTATAAATTAGCAAAAAATGTGGCAATATTTCCAGTTATTTTAATTTAGTTTAGAAAATCAAGACTAGCTCATGATAATTCCAAACTACTTCGTGAATTTTTAATGTAATATTTGGTTCGATTTGAAAGGTCAAGTCTGGATCACCAAAACTCACATTTTTAAGTTTCAGAACGAAAGAATATTGTCTGTATGCGAAAACTAGGACTCTCTTTACAAGTTGTGTCATATGAATAGATGACTCAAAACTCGTTCAAGAACAGAGTCTGCTCTCCAAAATAATTCAGGGCCAATACGATTAAATATATATTTAATCTATACCAGAATACTTCAGAGCCAATACAAGTAAGTATACGTTCACCGAATACACGAATAATCATACATGGAGGATGATTTGTAGTCGTTCTGCTCCAAAGTACCTTAAATATTTATGGACATATTATGTACTCCATATATCCTACTATCTGTCTCTACAAGGATATTGTATAAAATATTATCAATGAAATTTGATTTGTATTAAAGAACTAATTGAACAATATAATATTCATAAGCATCTGTGAATGGTTGGTCCCACCCCCTGTCTGCATACTAGTTTCCCTTACCTCTGTAAAGGAAACTTGTGTTGTCACTTTGTAATAAATGCGAAATTACAAGAGATAGTAAGCAGGATTGCTAATATTTCTTTTGGTTGCAATGCAACTGCTTTCTTTATATTTTCTTACTCCCAACATTGATCGGAAGTTAAATTATGGGGTTAAAGAATCTTTATTCTCATTAGAACAATTACAGTTCGTACAATTATACGCCTGTTCTCCGCAATTGTGAATGACTGCATTACTTTTAGCTAATAATGCAGGCGATGCATTTTGGCATAACTTGGTTACTTACACCCAGTTACACCCACAGAATTGAGTTTGATATTGTTATAGAAACTCGTGAATGATTCCATCATTATGGATCCCCAGAAGTCCCAATTATAAGATTACATACCTTTTAACTTTGAAATGGGATATAGTATAGAAAAAGTAATGGTGGTCTTCAAATAAAGGACATGTTGTCCCCACATCATATCCAATCATTGTTTGAAGAACTTTCTTAAAATGTTGTATCCAAAACTGATAAACTATTAGCAGTTTACGCTCCTGATATTTTAAGACAGTAAAGTTAATGGACCATGATTAGGATCCAAGACGTGACTGCAAGCCAGGGTTATGAAATTTATATATTTATATATAATTGATTCATAGAATCACGTACGTGCAATTTTGTATAGCAACTGCAACCTTCTTCTGAAAGGTAAATTTCTGTATTCTCTCCCCGCGAGAGTGCGTGATAGTCCAAACAAACTCCTCAGAAAAAGGTTATTAATAAGACGATGTGCCAGGCACACACACACTGTTAATGTCTTAATATCTCTGCTGAATTTAACAGAAAAACAGTCTCGAAGAGCAATATGCAGTTACCACTCCTGCAGGGAACTGTTACTTATTGGGGTACCCTGCGGAGGTACGTAATTGCTAAAAATACCCTGTCAATGTCACTATGCTTATAATAATAATATCCTGGGACAACCCACACACGGCCATCCGATCCCAAACCAGATAAAGCCTGCACAACGGCAACCATACAACTGATACGAATGCACTTCCTACTTATATCGATAAATAGTAACAGAAACTTGGTGGGAATTGAACCCACGACCACTGAGTAGGAGTTAGGGTGTCTATGAGAACGACGGGCCAGTCAAATTATTATAATGAAATGGACTTCAGAAAATAACTTTCAGACTGACAAGAATGCCAAAATTGATTTTGAAAATTAGGTACGTGCTCTGTCCACGAGCTATACATGTTACTGTCCCTGCGAGGGAGGTTAAATCTTTGTGTATCCACCCTGCGAGGGTGAGTAATAAAATGTGCAGTCCTTGCGAAGGACAATATACTAATGGTGAAATAGACTTCAGCCAACCACTTCCAAATTGACAAATCAAAATTGATTCTAAAAACCGGATACACTGTACGTGCTCTCTCCACGAGCTATACATGTTACTGTCCCTGCGAGGGAGGTTAAATCGTTGTATATCCACCCTGCGAGGGCCAGTAATAAAATGTGCAGTCCTTGCGAAGGACATACTGATGGTGAAATAGACTTCAGCCAACCACTTCCAAATTGACAAATCAAAATTTATTTTAAAAACCGGATACATGCTCTTTTTATGAGCAATTAAGAAATAAAATAAATAAATAACTACTTATATACATATGTACCATCACGGGATGGAGGTTTATTATTTATATTTATATATATATATATAGACCCATCTCACTCCTGAGCCATGTATACAAGCTGTTTTCGAGAGTCATTACGAACCGTCTCGAACGCAGGTTTGATGACTTCCAGCCTCCCGAACAAGCCGGGTTCCGAAAAGGCTTTAGCACCGTAGACCACATACATACGCTCCGCCAGATTATACAGAAGACCGAGGAGTATAATCGGCCATTATGTCTAGCGTTTGTGGACTACGAAAAAGCCTTCGATTCAATCGAGACCTGGGCGGTATTGCAGTCCCTTCAGCGGTGCCACATTGACTATAGGTACATCGAAGTGTTGAAGTGTTTGTACAGCAACGCCACCATGTCGATCCGACTACAGGAAGAGAGCACGAAACCAATCCCATTGCAGCGAGGTGTGAGACAGGGAGACGTTATTTCTCCGAAACTGTTCTCAAACGCATTGGAGGACGTTTTCAAGCTCTTGGACTGGTACGGATTCGGCATCAACATCAATGGCGAATACATCACTCACCTTCGTTTTGCCGACGATATAGTCATTATGGCAGAGTCGCTGGAGGACCTCAATACGATGCTCAGCGACCTCAGTAGCGTTTCCCAACAGGTGGGTCTTAAAATGAACATGGACAAGACGAAGATCATGTCTAATGTCCATGTTGCACCCGTACCGGTAGTTGTTGGGAACGATACACTCGAAGTTGTTGACCACTACGTATACCTAGGACAAACTGTCCAGTTAGGTCGGTCCAACTTTGACAAAGAGGTCGCCCGAAGAATCCAACTCGGATGGGCAGCGTTCGGGAAACTACGCGATATCTTCTCGTCCAAAATACCGCAGTGCCTGAAGACGAAGGTTTTTAACCAGTGTGTGTTGCCAGTGATGACATATGGTACTGAGACGTGGTCTCTAACGGCTGGCCTTTTAGAAAAGTTCAGAGTCACACAACGAGCCATGGAGAGAGCTATGCTCGGAGTTTCTTTGCGCGACAGAATCCGAAATGTGGAGATTCGCCGAAGAACTAAGGTCACCGACATAGCTCTCAGAATCTGCAAGTTGAAGTGGCAATGGGCAGGCCACATCGCTCGAAGAACCGATAACCGTTGGGGAAGAAAGGTTCTCGAGTGGCGACCACGAACCGGAAGACGCAGCGTTGGCAGGCCTCCCACTAGGTGGACAGACGACATTGTGCGCGTCGCAGGTAACCGGTGGATGCAAATAGCCAATTGTCGTTCATTGTGGCGTTCTAAGGGGGAGGCCTATGTTCAGCAGTGGACGTCTTCCGGCTGATGATGATATATACATATATGCCCCTGCACCACCCTGAGAGGGTGGTGGTTTGTGCAACTCCATGCAATTTAAAATGGAATCTAGAAAATATGCCACGTGATGGTACTTAATGCTGATGGTGAAGTAGAAGTCAGCCAACAACGGTCAGACTGACAAGATCGAATCCTGCGACAGGTTAATTATTTGTGTACCCATCCTGCGAGGGTGGGCGATAATATTTGCAAACGTTATGCAAAGGAGAATAGAAATTAGACCTCGTACCACGCGATGGTACTTTATTCTGGTGAAGTAGACTTCAGCCAACAACTTAGGCTTTGACAAGATTATCAGAATTAAATCTGGAAACCAGGAGCTTGCCTTACGACGAGCAACTGTACATGTACTGCCCCCGAGATGGGAGGTTTATAATTTGTGCACCCATCCTGCAACGATGGATGGCAACTTGTGCCATGAGATAGTACTTTATATTGATTGTAACCTTACGAGGCTTGCCATATATATACGTGAATTTTGTGTATTAGACACTAAAAGTTACTGCGTTGCGTACGCATGCACTGGATTTCTCCAAGACAAACAGATTTGTTAATATGATAGCATCTCTACGTTTCTCAATACTCAATATTGCGTCGCACAAACTTATTGAAAAAGTTTTAAGAGATTTTAAAGAAAACCGTAATTCTGCTCACAGACTATAATAGTAATTAACCTACATAGCCCACACAAGAAGACTACGAAATATTGCCATGCAAGCAATGATACAATGATATTGTATATAATATCATTGCCTGCAAACTATTTTAGCAGCATTTTTTTTTTTTGTAAGATACAACAAAAAATATGTTCGCAAATGGTTTGTCTGTAAAATTGAGGTGGCGGCCACAATTATGACTTAAATACTCCATTTGTACTGTATCTAGGCTTTTAATTCCCAATCCTAGGTTACCCTATGACTATAGTTCTACATGTCAGCACACGTGAACTTACAGATACCGCACAATCAAAAGTAATATATTAACAAAACTCACTTGTTTACTGAATTTATCCAATTATCACACCACATTGATAACGCCTGAGCGCCTTTTCTTCAAGTACAACCAATGACTGTTTCACTGTTCCGATTGTATTATTGTAAATTGACCATTCTGAAAAAAAGCTTAGAACTAACTGTAAGAGATGTATTATTATCGTAGAACTCGCCTACAAAATAATTCTGCAAATGCTTAAAACTGCAGGTAGATGTACTATATTATCGTAGCACGTGGCTACAAAAATAGTTCTGCAAATATTTTAAACTGCGGGTAGATTACAATTTGTAATATTACATGTTTATGTGTCCGTTACTTTTTATCCACTTAGAAAACTCGCACATAAAGCTTACCCACATTAAACATTAATAAAAATATCAATTCAGCACAAGTATTAAATTATAATTTTTAAAGTTTTCAAATATACAAATTACTGTCAGTGGGCTAAATGAAAATTGATTATTTACAAATTTATGACCAACATAGCCCAATTTACTTGCACTATATTCAAACCACACACTATTTAATAGTATAAAACATTTCATTATCAATAGTATAAAACATTTCATTAGGAACACACAAACAAAACGAACGGCAAACACCGTTAAAATGTTTTGTACTTACGTGCATTTTGTTCGGCTTCAACTATTTGTAGCAAATATTGTTGTTCAACATTGTATACTTTTGGAATTATTTATATATAGAATTTGATTTAAATTCCACAAACAGTTGTATATTGTAGCCTCGGACGGGTGTCCGTGACGGGAAACAAGACGCCAATGAACACGAATGGAGTGAGCGTGTTTTACAACGGCTCCCCCCACCCGCCTGGCAATATGACGTCACGTCCGATCAAATCACAGTGAAGTAGACCAATAGGAACAAATATGACGGGAAACCGGAAGTGCCGCTCTCATTATAAGCTTCGAATAACGGTACTGTGGTTTAATAATAAGTTACACAGTTTATAAGATATAGAAATATGTTATACAGATGTTTCCCCAATGTCTATTATATTCTCTGCACTTTATAGTTTGATTCTCCGTCCGTTCCACAGAGCTTGCCACTTCAGGCATACTCGATACAGAGCATCAAGTGAAATTAATTAAAGAGATTGACGCCTTCGTAGCGCATTGAGAAGGTGCTTTACAAACTAGAGGTCGCAGGTACAAAGTCGCGGGAAGCAAAATCTTGATGTAGTTGTTTCTTACTGATGTGGACAATAAAAGCCAATATCTTGATTATCTCAAACATCATCTAACGTTAAAGCGTCGTTAGCTTCACCTGTATGTATATTACCTACAATATGCATACAGTTGAAGCTAATAAAAGCGTATTAAAACGTCGGCCCCGCGTCTAATTTCCTCAGTGTTGAGATTCTTCCATCTTATTTGATTGAGACAGTAAAGGAAGAGTCCACTATTGTCTGCGCAAGCACTTGAGCACTATAACAGCTCATGTGCTAATCTTGTTAAAGATTGACCGTCACGACCGGCTTGATTTGGAGCACATTATTAATCATCATCATCATCGTTAGTGCCATTAGTTGGAAGATGTTCACTGCAGAACACATGTAGTCTTAGAACGGAGGAGTTGCCATGATCCCCACGCTTGGCAGGTATCTTGGGGATCGCAGTTTGGTGATCTATTAGAAAGACGCTGCTGCCCGTCTTCTTGTTTTCTCTTAGTCGCCTCTTACCACTCCCAACGGGAGGAGATGGGATCAGTATTATAATAGCAGCGTTTTCCCTGAAAGAAAACGCATATTAAACTACTTACCTTATTCGAAGCTTATAATGAGAGCGGCACTTCCGGTTTCCCGTCATATTTCTTCCTATTGGTCTACTTCACTGTGATTTGATCGGACGTGACGTCATATTGCCAGGCGGGTGGGGGGAGCTGTTGTAAAACACGCTCACTCCATTCGTGTTCATTGTGTCGAAGAAATACCAGGCAGGTTTAAAAAGTAAGCTTCGAATAAGGTAAGTAGTTTAATATGCGTTTTCTTTCAGGGAAAACGCTGCTATTAAACCACAGTACCGTTATTCGAAGCTTATCATGAGACGTGTTTGTTATCGCCTGGTAATATCAGTAGATTAATGACGCCAATGTGATTTACGGATGTATTTTAAAAATCCAAGTATGAATTTTAAATAAAAATTCAATAGATTGCATTCTTAAATATATATATATATATATATATATATATATATATTTGTATATGCTAATTATTTCTTTTAGAAACGAGTAGCAGAGAAAGAGAAGAGAAGGAGAATAGAACTGTATCAGCCATTAAAATCAATATTATGGCAATTATTCATTGTTTTTTGTTAAACAATCCAGTACAAAGTTTTTTTTTTTTTTTTCGTGCGATGTGTTTTTGCCTTCGCCTTTATAATACAGTTTAAAATGTATTAAAAATCTCCAATTTCAATGTGCTAGCTATTATTAAAAACCACTACGCCTGTGACGCATGATAGGTAATTAATTAAGCTAAATTATGTTCGTGATTTTAGTATTTTTGACCCATCAATAAAGATAAGATAACTGAATACATATACAATTTGTTTTTAAACACTCAACGCCAGGTACTGCGATGTTGTATACTTCCGATTAACGCACTTCTTGGACACGACTATGCTTTACAGAGTACTAGGTGATGTTACAATGTTTACCTCTAAGTATTGTACATTGTCAGAGTTAGGCAATAATAATACCAAACAACAATGATTGATGCTCGAATCCGCTATAAACTAGCAAAAAATGTGGCAATATTTCGAGTTATTTTTATTTAGTTTAGAAAATCAAGACCAGCTCATGATGATTCCAAACTACTTCGTGAATTTTTAATGTAATATTTGGTTCGATTTGAAAGGTCAAGTCTGGATCACCAAAACTCACATTTTTAAGTTTCAGAACGAAAGAATATTGTCTGTATGCGAAAACTAGGACTCTTTAAAAGTTGTGTCATATGAATAGTTGACTCAAAACTCGTTCAACAGAGTCTGCTCTCCGAAATAATTCAGGGCCAATACGATTAAATATATATTTAATCTATACCAGCATACTTCAGAGCCAATACGAGTTAGTATATGTTCACAGAATACTCGAATAATCATACATGGAGGATGATTTGTAGTCTTTCTGCTCCAAAGTACCTTAAATATTTATGGATATATTATGTACCCCATATATCCTACTATCTGTCTCTAGTAGGATATTGTATAAAATATTATCAATGAAATTTGATTTGTACTAAAGAACTAATTGAAAAATATAATATTCATAAGCATCTGTATGGTTGGTCCCACCCCCTGTCTGCATACTAGTTTCCCTTACCTCTGTAAAGGAAACTTGTGTTGTCACTTTGTAATAAATGCGAAATTACAAGAGATAGTAAGCAGGATTGCAAATATTTCTTTTGGTTGCAATGCAACTGCTTTCTTTATATTTTCTTACTCCAGACATTGATCGGAAGTTAAATTATGGGGTTAAAAAATTCTTTATTCTCATTAGAACAATTACAGTTCGTACAATTATACGCCTGTTCTCCGCAATTGTGAATGAGGACTGCATTACTTTTGGCTAATAATGCAGGCGATGCATTTTTGCAATAACTTGGTTACTTACACCCAGTTACACCCACAGAATTGAGTTTGATATTTTTATAGAAACTCGTGAATGATTCCATCATTATGGATCCCCAGAATTCCCAATTATAAGAGTACATACTTTTTAACTTTGAAATGGGATATAGTATAGAAAAAGTAATGGTGGTCTTCAAATAAAGGACATGTTGACCCCACATCATATCCATTCATTGTTTGAAGAACTTTCTTAAAATGTTGTATCCAAAACTTTGATAAACTATTAGCAGTTTACGCTCGACTGGTCCTGATGTTTTAAGACAGTAAAAATAAGGGACCATGATTAGGATCCAAGACGTGACTGCAAGCCAGGGTTATGAAAATTATATATTTATATATAATTGATTTATAGAATCACGTACGTGCAATTTTGTAAAGCAACTGCAACCTTCTTCTGAAAGGTAAATCTCTGTATTATCTCCCTGCGAGAGCGCGTGATAGTCAGAACAAACTCCCCAGATAAAGGTTATTAATAAGACGATGTGCCAGGCACACACACACTGATAATGTCTTAATATCTCTGCTGAATTTAACAGAAAAACAGGCTCTCTCGAAGAGCAATATGCAGTTACCACTTCTGCAGGGAACTGTTACTTATTGGGGTACCCTGCGGAGGTACGTAATTGCTAAAAACACCCTGTCAATGTCACTATGCTTATAATAATAATATCCTGGGACAACCCACACACGGCCATCCGATCCCAAACCAGATACAGTCTGCACAACGGCAACCATACGACTATTATATCGATAAATAGTAACAGAAACTTGGTGGGAATCGAACCCACGACCACTGAGTAGGAGTCAGGGTGTCTATGAGAACGACGGGCCAGTCAAATTATTATAATGAAATGGACTTCAGAAAATAACTTTCAGACTGACAAGAATGCCAAAATTGATTTTGAAAATTAGGTACGTGCTCTCTCCACGAGCTATAAATGTTACTGTCCATGCGAGGGAGGTTAAATCTTTGTGTATCCACCCTGCGAGGGTGAGTAATAAAATGTGCAGTCCTTGCGAAGGACAATATACTGATGGTGAAATAGACTTCAGCCAACCACTTCCAAATTGACAAATCAAAATTGATTCTAAAAACCGGATACACTGTACGTGCTCTCTCCACGAGCTATACATGTTACCGTCCCTGCGAGGGAGGTTAAATCTTTGTGTATCCACCCTGCGAGGGTGAGTAATAAAATGTGCAGTAATTGCGAAGGACAATATACTGATGGTGAAATAGACTTCAGCCAAACCACTTCCAAATTGACAAATCAAAATTTATTTTAAGAACCGGATACATGCTCTTTTTATGAGCAACTAAGAAATAAAATAAATAACTACTTATATACATATGTAC
Source organism: Furcula furcula (assembly GCA_911728495.1). Lineage (NCBI taxonomy): Eukaryota > Metazoa > Arthropoda > Insecta > Lepidoptera > Notodontidae > Furcula > Furcula furcula. Next base: position 10,491,757 of record OU452262.1, read on the forward strand.
CATCACGGGATGGAGCTTTATTATTTATATTTATATATATATGTACATATATGCCCCTGCACCACCCTGCGAGGGTGGTGGTTTGTGCAACTCCATGCAATTTAAAATGAATCTAGAAAATATGCCACGTGATGGTACTTAATGCTGATGGTGAAGTAGAAGTCAGCCACCAACGGTCAGACTGACAAGATCGTCAAAACTGATTCTGAATCAGGTGCGTGGTCATGATCAACATACATAAGATGATACATACCATCCTGCGAGAGAGGTTAATTATTTGTGTACCCATCCTGCGAGGGTGGGCGATAATATTTGCAAACGTTATGCAAAGGAGAATAGGAATTAGACCTCGTACCACGCGATGGTACTCTATGCTGGTGAAGTAGACTTCAGCCAACAACTTTTAGGCTGACAAGATTATCAAAATTAAATCTGGAAACTAGGAGCTTGCCTTACGACGAGCAATTGTACATGTACTGCCCCCGAGATGAGAGGTTTATAATTTGTGCACCCATCCTGCAACGATGGATGGCAACTTGTGCCATGAGATAGTACTTTATATTGATTGTAACCATACGAGGCTTGCCATATATATACGTGAATTTTGTGTATTAGACACTAAAAGTTACTGCGTTGCGTACGCATGCACTGGATTTCTCCAAGACAAACAGATTTGTTAATATAATAGCATCTCTACGTTTCTCATTACTCATTAATGCGTCGCTCAAACTTATTGAAAAAGTTCTAAGAGATTTTAAAGAAAACCGTAATTGTATTTCAATTAACTTTGAAACAGTTATATTTCCACCTTTCTGCTCACAGACTATAATAGTAATTAACCTACATAGCCCACACAAGAAGAGTACGAAATATTGTCATGCAAGCAATGATACAATGATATTGTATATAATATCATTGCCAGCTACTTTAGCTGCATTTTTTTTTTTTTTTTGTTAGATATAACAAAAAATATGGTCGCAAATGGTTTGTCTGTAAAATTGAGGTGGCGGCCACAATTATAATACCTAAATATTCCATTTGTACTGTATCTAGGCTTTTAATTCCCAATCCTAGGTTACCCTATGAGTATAGTTCTACTTGTCAGCACACGTGAACTTACAGATACCGCACAATCAAAAGTAATATATTAACAAAACACTTGTTTACTGAATTTATCCAATTATCACACCACATTGATAACGCCTGAGCGCCTTTTCTTCAAGTACAACTAATGTCACTGTTTCACTGTTCAGATTGTATTATTGTAAATTGACCATCCATTCTGAAAAAAAGCTTAGAACTAACTGTAAGAGATGTATTATTATCGTAGAACTCGCCTACAAAATAATTCTGCAAATGCTTAAAACTGCAGGTAGATGTACTATATTATCGTAGGACTTGGCTACAAAATAGTTCTGCAAATATTTTTAAACTGCAGGTGGATTACAATTTGTAATATTACATGTTTATGTGTCAGTTACTTTTTATCCACTTGGAAAACTCGCAAATAAAGCTTACCCACATTAAACTTTAATAAAAATATCAATTCAGCAGAAGCATTAAATAATAATTTTTAAAGTTTTCAAATATACAAATTACTGTCAGTGGGCTAAATGAAAATTGATTATTTACAAATTTATGACCAACATAGCCCAATTTACTTGCACTATATTCAAACCACACACTATTTAATAGTATAACATTTCATTAGGAACACACAAACAAAACGAACGGCAATCACCGTTAAAATGTTTTGTACTTACGTGCATTTTGTTCGGCTTCAACTATTTGTAGCAAATATTGTTGTTCAACATTGTATACTTTTGGAATTATTTAGATTTAGAATTTGATTTAAATTCCACAAACAGTTGTATATTGTAGCCTCAGACGGGTGTCCGTGACGGGAAACAAGACGCCAATGAACACGAATGGAGTGAGCGTGTTTTACAACAGCTCCCCCCACCCGCCTGGCAATATGACGTCACGTCCGATCAAATCACAGTGAAGTAGACCAATAGGAAGAAATATGACGGGAAACCGGAAGTGCCGCTCTCATTATAACTTCTTCATTCATTAGAGCTTCGAATAACGGTACTGTGGTTTAACACAACAATTACTAAACTAATAATAGCCATATAGCCTCCACGTTACGTAATCTCAGCTATTAGGCACATACTCGGATGCTCGTTTGGCGGCCATCGCAGCCAGCTGTCGGGATGCAGAGCAAAACAAATGAACAAATAATGGGGGGGCATTTTTGCAGCAAACGACGCGAGACGCAGACTCCTGCTAATTTGTCACAGTGGCAGGGTTGGTCGTTCCGTAACTTGATGCGAAAGTAATAAGTTATCCCTTGAGTTACTGAGACTGATAACAGCAATAATTTGTTGATTTTCTTTGCCTAATAAGTATGATCTATCAAACTAAAGATATTTAAGTATTCTACATCTTATGTAGAATATAGACTAAGTACATTTATGTATTATGTAGCCCATTCTTCCCGTGAGACATAAGAGTTCGGTCAGAATACCTAATGTTTTGCTAAGAATTCCTTTAAATGAGTTAATTAGATTTATACATGTGCCATCTAAATACTCAACCAATATAATAGGGTATAAGTAAGTACCTATTATTTATACGAATTAGTCGTAAAGGTAGAAATAATGCTGCTTGAATGGTGAAATCTAATTTACGAGTGCCCATCAGACGGTTAAAATTATATTTCGAACAGTCCTACACTAAACAGTCTCTAAAGTGTTTTATGTATGTCTGCCTTATAATACAACGAATGTAATTTTACATAAATTGCTTTGACTTTTTTTCTTTACACTGGACTCCTACAAAAATAGGTTCAATGCACTCGCTTACACTTTCAATAGAAACTCCACTTTAATTTGACAATTCGTGGATGAAACTGTTCCTGCTTGTTTAAGATTTACTAAATGAAAAGCTGAAATAAAGTGGATAAGTTAAAGTAGAATTTGATATAATTATGAAATGCTTTGGTAACTTTTTTTAACAACTATAACGTCGTTACCACGCTCCACAAACTGTGTAGTACTTTGCATTAAATATAAAACTGTTGTATCCAGGAAAAAATCCAATTCTTCTAATATTTCCTTAATTTCACAGTTATTAAATATACATAAACAAAGCTCAACTCAGCAAATATACTTAGTTTAGCGTTGTCTTCCACCAATACCCCTTATTATAGCCCTACCAAAGCTATTTTAAGTCTGTTGAAATTTTGCACACAGGTAAGTAGTGTATACTCGAGATAACAATAACATTGCCTGATTTTAAGAGTCAATCAAAATATCCAGTTACCGTTTTGTAGTCAATCCATCAGAAAGAAAACTGAAACGTGAGAATGTTCCCTTTAGTAATTTGTTTCCTTGTTCAAAATATGAAACGAGCCGCGTGAAGAGGCAATTTGTCGCCAGTGATCGCTCTCACCCGCACCACCGCTATACCACGCGGCGGCGGCGGGCGGCTGTGTCGGGTGGGCTCTGTGTTTCAATTAATCGCTTAATTGCATTAAAGTGGGTTAAAAATACCTGTGCCAGCACCAGTAAAAGCTACGTAAACATGATGTGTATTTGCATTTCAATGACACAGTTAGTGTTTAACTGTTTAATTGTTTCAGTATGCTATGTGTTCAGGACGACTACAATAGGAAGAAAGGACAAAATAGTGTTTGTGTTACAGAGTGTTGTGTTTTATAGTAATATATAGTTAAGTTTTATAACTCTGCGATAGTTAAGAGCCTAGATTTAATTACCTAATAAATTATAATATAGTTTTGTGTATAAGCTCACTATCCCGAGGAGGGGTGAGCTGAATCAGTTATAGATAGCCTAGCCTAGGTCTCATAGTACTTGCTATTTGTAATTAGCGTAGGGTAATAGTATAATAGAAGTACCCACATGCCCTAGATGTGCTAAGCACATATATGAACGGCAAATAGCTATTTGCAGCTAGGTCCCAAATCTAGGAACCAACTCAGGACCTAGATCTGGGTCCGCCTTGGTGGGTCTAAGTGCCTAAACAGCACTGATGTACATATTTCCATAGTTATAGGCAGTTGTTCTATCGCATATCATGTTTTCTAGGGTTTTCGCTATGACCTAGGCCCCTAGGTGGTCTAGATCATAGATATACAGATAGTACACATCGCAGGCTACCTATCGGTACTATTTGTGGGCATGTGGATGCTACGGGCAGGGCGCAGGCGAAGTGACAAGCGGCCAAAGCATGGTCGTCGCGCCCCTATTACAGTATTTATCGGCCTGTAGTTCCCTAACAGAAATAGATAGATAAACCCTATGTACACCGTTAGAAAGCTGCTTACACGCACTTTCTAACGGTATAGGTATCATGTATGTGTCTAGAATAGTCTAAGTAGAATAAGCGAAAATGTACAGTTTTTATAATAAAAATAAAACGTTAGTGGCTGCCTCGGTGGGGCTCTCGTTACGGTAAAGTTCCCTGCAAGGATAGTAAATGCGCATTCGGCGCCACTGTCGGTGAACAAGCAAGCGGTCGACGCGGGAACTAAAAGCAAGATATAAATAGAAGAAAAGAATATTCAGTACGAAGAGCGCCACCGTCGTAGCCACTATCAAGCTTGCTATCAAATTGGGAGTTCTTATTTCACGGACACCTTGTAACCAACCTACATTGTAACCAATAGCGTCAACACTCTTCGGCGGGTTCATACCGTACCAGCGATAGCTACAGACACACAGGACGTCAGTGGCTCGTGCATTCGGATCCGCCCGTCCTGCACATTCGCTGGTCCTACGGAGCCGGATTACCGAAGAACCGGCTGAAGAGCTGAAGATTTGAACTGAAGGACTGAAAATTTGGACTGAAGACTTACAAGATGCCCATAACGCGTTCAAGAGGACGGGCTCCCGAGGCATGGATGATTGAGGTGGGGGGGGCCCCCACCCCCAGAGAAGAACCGTCCGTTCGCCACGAGCTGCCGCCGCGTTCCCCGTCGACCGTCAGCACCGACCCGCCGCGGCCCGCGACCCCGCGGCGGTCCCCTCCGCCGGCCCCGAGGACTGTTCCAGAGAGACCAGAGCCGCCGAGCCAGAGGAAGGGGAAACATACAGGAAAACATTCAGATGCGACGCTGCGCCCCGCCGACGAAGCACACCGACCGGACGCAGCGACCGTTAGCCGGGAAGAAGAAACCCGGACCGAAGAATCGAAGAGGCCGACCGGCCCACCGAAGTCCCACAGGACTCATCGATCCCAGAAGAGGATACTGAAAGCCCGTGAAGAAATACTGAAACTCAAGTTGGAATTAGCCGAGCTAGCGCTACAGAAGACTGAAGAGGACTCATCGGAGGACGACTACGATGACGACGGTCACTCCAAGACAGAATTCGTACGTTCCTGGCTGGAAGAAGCACCGGAACCAGAGTCACAGCCACGCCCAGAAGAGGACGAGACCACCGGGAGGGATGCCGACGCCGACGCCGCGCAGCCCGTTCAGACACTGCCGCTCTGCCCGGAGGACATCGCGCCGGCTCAAGACAGAAGACTTCACGAGCATCGACCGGATCCCGACGCCGCACAGAAGACTGGGGTTCCGGATACAGAAGAACAGAAGTGTGCTGATCCAGTGAAGATCCCGAAGGAAGGCGACGCACTCCGTCCGTTCATAAGCGAACTAACGTCCGCTATCGCCGCGCTCGCCGACCGAAGCAAACCGTTCGAGACGTACGCAGTCACGCCGGTTGCCGCCGCATCGAAGGTCATCATGGACCTGCCAATCTTCAGTGGAGCACACACCGAGTGGTTATCGTTTCGCGCCATATATGACACCACTCGCAGCTACTTCAACGACGTTGAAAATACAGCAAGACTAAGAAGAAGTCTCAAGGGAAGAGCCTTGGAAACAGTTAGCTCGGAACTCATCGGGCACGCGAAGCCGGACGACATTATGAAGGAATTGGAACTACAGTTTGGCCGTCCGGACTCCATCGCTCAAGCGGAAACAGAAAAACTCCGAACTTTGCCGCGCTGCACGGAATCGCCGAAGGACATCTGCACCTTTGCAAGCAGGGTCAGAAGCAGCGTGGTCACACTTCGCGCGTTGAAGAAAGAATATTATCTCATCAACGCCGAGCTACTGCGGTGTCTCACCGAGAAGCTACCGAACTCTCTGCGCGTCCAGTGGTACAAGATGTTCACCGAGAAGTATAATTCAGTTCCGGACTTAGCAAGATACAGCGACTTCGTCACCGAGCAAGCCCGCTACTGCAGCGCCTTCGCACCGCCGGAGCTGATCACCGAACCACGGGCCAGTCTACGGACGACGCCGACGCACAGAGCGCACACCGCAACAGAGAAGCAGACGCCGCGGTGCAGGGTCTGCAACAAGGAGGGGCACGCCATTACAGATTGTGCCAAGTTCAAGGAAGCCGATTCAGATGGAAGGTGGGATCTCGCGAAGAAGCACAGCCTATGCTTTCGCTGTCTGAAGCCAAGATACGCGAAGCATCACTGCAAGATCAGAAGGTGCGAGATCAAGGGATGCAAGAGGACGCACCACCGCCTTCTCCATCACGAAAAGGCGGCGTTGGTAGCGTCCACCGAAGAGAGGAATGCGGAGGAAGCCAGGGAGACAGTCGCCAACGCATGGATGTCGCAGAAGCCTCAAGCCTATCTGAAGATAGTTCCGGTACGAGTCATCGGACCGGCGGGAGAGACCTCGACGTACGCCCTGCTGGACGACGGGTCTACGGTGTCTCTCATCGACGAAGAGATCGCCAAGCAAGTGGGAGCCGAAGGACGTCTGGACCCGCTCAAGATGGAAGCCATCGGGGACATTATCATCGACACGCCAGAGTCTCGTCGCGTTGCGGTCTCGCTCACGGGGCCGCAAGGACAGCGCGTTAACCTACACGCGCGCACCGTACCAGGACTGCACCTGTCGCCGCAAACCGTGGACCGGAACGACGTCACGGGCTGCGAACACTTAGAAGATCTGCGCGAGAAGCTCGCCTACGAGGGAGCGGTGCCACGAATACTCATCGGGCAAGACAACTGGCACCTGCTTCTCGCCAGCAACGTGCGAAGAGGCCCGCGACATCAGCCGGTAGCTTCGCTCACTCCGCTGGGATGGGTGCTACACGGCGCGCACACCAGAGCATTAGGTCAGCGCGTCCACTTCGTGAACAGATTGACTGCCAGCGAAGACAGCGTAGAAGAGCAAATGAGGGAATTTTTCGCCATAGAATCTCTCATCGTCAACCCTCGTCGGCCGGCGAACGACCCCGAGAAGAGGGCCGAAGACACGCTCAATAAGCACACACACCAGTTGGAGGACGGACACGTACAGACTGCGCTGCTATGGAAGAAAGAAGACATAACGATGCCAGACAGTTACGGCACCGCTATGAAGAGGCTTGTCTCCACGGAGAAGAAATTGGATCGCAATCCCGACCTGAAGAATAGGTACGGCGAATACATGGATTCGCTCGTACAAAAGGGATACGCAGAGATAGCACCGAAGAACAGCGTACCCGGAAGAACCTGGTACCTGCCCCACTTCGACGTCCACAACCCGATGAAGCCTGAGAAGCTGCGGATCGTACACGACGCCGCCGCAAGATCAACAGGAATGTCTCTCAACGATTACCTGCTCACCGGACCGGACTTGCTGCAATCACTGCCAGGAGTGATGATGAGATTCCGCCGACACCCCGTCGCAGTCTCGGCGGACATAGCTGAAATGTTCATGCAAGTCAAAGTGAGACCAGAAGACAGAGACGCGCTCAGGTACCTGTGGAGAGGACACCGGCGGGAGGGAGCCCCGCAAGAATATAGGATGACGTCGATAATTTTCGGCGCAGCAAGCTCACCGTGCACCGCCATCTTCGCCAAGAACTGGAATGCACAGAAACATGCCAGCAAGCATCCGGAGGCGGTTGAAGCAATCGTCCATAATCACTACATGGACGACTATCTCGACAGTTTTCGTACAGAAGAGGACGCTGTGCGAATAGCGAAAACAGTACGTGACATACACCGAGAAGCACACTTCGAGTTACGAAAATGGGTCTCCAATTCAGAAGACGTCAAGAAGACGCTGGAACCAGAACGGGACGCAGTCAACACAGTCAGTATAGGCTGCAAATCAACAGAAGAGAAAATTCTGGGACTGATCTGGAAGCCGGAAAAGGATGAACTGAGCTTCAATCTAAAGCTAGCACGTCTACCAGAAGACATACTGCACAGAGTCGCGCCGACCAAGAGAGAAGCCCTCAAGATCGTGATGTCGCTATACGATCCCCTCGGCCTCGCCTCACCGGTCACAATACGGGCCAAACAAATACTGCAAGAAGCCTGGAGAAGAGGAATCGGATGGGATCAACAGTTAGACGAAGACCTGGCGCATCAATGGAAGGAATGGGTCGAGCACCTCAAGAATCTCAAGACCGTCAGTCTGCCGAGAAGCTATCCCGGATACACAGACGCAGAATCTCTCCAAGTACACGTATTCACCGATGCCAGTGAAGCCGCCTACGCTGCTGCCGTCTACTGGAGGACGACTTCGCTCGACGGAACACCGCACATCAGCCTGGTCATCGCCAAGGCGAGGGTGGCGCCGCTCAAGACCACGTCAATCCCACGTCTTGAGTTGCAAGCCGCCGTAATGGGAAGTAGACTGGCTGCTGCCGTCGTGCAAGAACACCGGGCGAAACCAGAGTCGGTAACATACTGGACCGACAGCAAGACCGTTCTCACGTGGCTTCGAAGCGGCGCGCGGTCGTACAAACCGTTCGTCGCTCATCGCGTGGCCGCCATAGAAGAGCACAGCAGGGTGACGGACTGGCGCTGGGTGCCGTCCAAAATGAACGTCGCCGACGTCGCTACCCGCGACGTGCCGCCGAACTTCAACGCCGGACACGAATGGTACCGGGGCCCGACGTTTTTGTATGAAGATCCGTCACAATGGCCGAACGAGAGACCAAGCATCAACGAACCAACGGGAGAAGAGAAGACTCTGACAGTAACAGAAGCTCGCAGCGCACCGAAACACAGAGAAGTCGTTCCCGATCCGCACAGATTTTCGAAGTGGGAACGATTACTGCGGGCCACGGCAAGAGCGCTTCAATTTATAGCACTGTGTCGAAAAACCACAGCGAAAACGTGCTACAAAAGGACCAGAAAGAATCCGGAACAAGATCCCGACTGGAGACGACAGGAGAGGACTCAGAAGACCTGCAGACCTCCACAGAAGGCAGTCACCACTCGAAGATTCGTCACGTTACCGGCCGAATTCCTAAGGGAAGCAGAAGTACTACTGATCCGCGTAGTACAAGAAGAGTCCTTCGGACGGGAAATCAATGACCTCCGGAAGGGCAACAGTATCGCCATCGACAGTCGCCTGAGATCGCTGCCGATAGAACTCCGCAACGACGGCATCATCACGCTCAGAAGTCGCATCGCCGCTGCTGAAGATGTAACAGAAGAGACGAAAAGACCGCCCGTGCTAGACGGCGATCACTACATCACGCAGCTCTACATCGACTGGACGCACCGCGATCTACACCACAGTGGAACAGAAATGATCGTAAACGAGGTGCGCCAGCACTATTGGATAGTGCGACTTCGGCCCGTCACGAAAAGCATCGTGAACCGTTGCTTGAGATGTCGCATACGACGAGCACAACCTCCAGTACCGTCCACCGGCGACCACCCGAAGACACGACTGGCGCATCACCAGAGACCGTTCACATTCACCGGTCTGGACTACTTCGGACCGTTCTCCGTCACCGTCGGTCGTCAACACCAGAAGAGATACGTGGCCCTCTTCACCTGCCTCACCACACGGGCCGTACACCTCGAAGTCGCGGCCAGCCTCAGCGCGGACTCCGCCGTGCTCGCGCTACGAAGGTTCGCGGCACGCCGCGGGTGCCCCGCGGAGATCTATTCCGACAATGGCACCAACATGCACGGCGCGGACAGGGAGCTGCGCGACGCACTCGCCGAGGAAGCCGGCCGTCGTGGGATGGCGTGGCGCTTCATAACGCCCTCAGCGCCCTTCATGGGAGGCGCCTGGGAGCGTCTCGTTCGCTGTGTCAAGACCACACTGAGCACAGTACTACAGGAGAAGCACCCGCAAGAAGAGGTTCTGGCCACGCTGCTCTGCGAGGCCGAATACACAGTCAACAGCAGACCACTGACGCACGTATCAGTGGACACCGGGGACGACGAAGCCATCACGCCCAATCACCTGCTGCTCGGGGGGTCGGCGCGGCTGCCGACACCCGGGACGTTCGACGAGAGCGACCTAGACAGCAAGAAGCAATGGCGACGCTCGCAAGCGCTCGCCGACATGTTCTGGCGACGCTGGGTGCGCGAGTACCTGCCCGAGCTACAGTACCGGCGGGAGGCCCACGGGAGGGGTCCCAGTCTCCAGGTGGGCGATCCCGTCCTGATCGCCGACGGACAGCTGCCGCGCAACACTTGGCCGCGCGGGAGGGTCGAGGCAATCTACCCCGGAGCCGACGGAGAAGTCCGCACTGTGGAGGTGCGCACTGCGGGGGGCATCTTAAAACGCCCCACGAAGAAGATCGTGCCACTACCGAAATAGAAGCGTCGAGAGCGCCGGAAGCGTCGCCCTTCACCGGAAGAGGATGCAGCATCGCTCCGGCCCGTCGCGCTGCAGCACGGCGGGAGAGATGTTCAGGACGACTACAATAGGAAGAAAGGACAAAATAGTGTTTGTGTTACAGAGTGTTGTGTTTTATAGTAATATATAGTTAAGTTTTATAACTCTGCGATAGTTAAGAGCCTAGATTTAATTACCTAATAAATTATAATATAGTTTTGTGTATAAGCTCACTATCCCGAGGAGGGGTGAGCTGAATCAGTTATAGATAGCCTAGCCTAGGTCTCATAGTACTTGCTATTTGTAATTAGCGTAGGGTAATAGTATAATAGAAGTACCCACATGCCCTAGATGTGCTAAGCACATATATGAACGGCAAATAGCTATTTGCAGCTAGGTCCCAAATCTAGGAACCAACTCAGGACCTAGATCTGGGTCCGCCTTGGTGGGTCTAAGTGCCTAAACAGCACTGATGTACATATTTCCATAGTTATAGGCAGTTGTTCTATCGCATATCATGTTTTCTAGGGTTTTCGCTATGACCTAGGCCCCTAGGTGGTCTAGATCATAGATATACAGATAGTACACATCGCAGGCTACCTATCGGTACTATTTGTGGGCATGTGGATGCTACGGGCAGGGCGCAGGCGAAGTGACAAGCGGCCAAAGCATGGTCGTCGCGCCCCTATTACAGTATTTATCGGCCTGTAGTTCCCTAACAGAAATAGATAGATAAACCCTATGTACACCGTTAGAAAGCTGCTTACACGCACTTTCTAACGGTATAGGTATCATGTATGTGTCTAGAATAGTCTAAGTAGAATAAGCGAAAATGTACAGTTTTTATAATAAAAATAAAACGTTAGTGGCTGCCTCGGTGGGGCTCTCGTTACGGTAAAGTTCCCTGCAAGGATAGTAAATGCGCATTCGGCGCCACTGTCCCCCTCCGTATCCGCGATCCCCGCGACCGCGTCTTGCCCCGCGTCGACCGCGCCCGCCGTGTCCGCGACTCCGTTGCCGCCCGCCCTCCGTGCGGAGCCCGAGACGGACTCTGAGTCTGCCTCGGGCTCCGACATGGAGGTCGAGCTCATAAACTCGCCTCGTCCCACTACGCCTGCTGACGGTTTCACGTTAGTCAGCAGGAAGAAACGCGCGCTCAAGTCCCGCGACCTTCCACCGACCAAGTACATATGTACTGAGTCGGAAAGCCCGGAGTCTCCACCTCGCGTGACCCCCCCGATCCGTTCGACCCCGCCGCCGACGTACTTTTCGCCGATGGCTTCACCGGCTCCCGTACCCCGCAAGTCCCCTACGCCCTCGCGGCCGCCGCGTAGGTCCCCCCCGCCCCCGCCCATTGTCGTCCAAGACAAGGCCGCGTGGGAGCGCGTTAATAAGGCGATCTACGCCCGAAACATCATCTATACCAAGGCGATGAACACGCCCCTTGGTATCAAGGTCATCCTGCCCACCGCGGACCAACACCGCGAACTCACAAAGTTTCTCCGAGCCGAGAAAATAGGTTTCCACACCTACACTCTCGACGAGGACCGAGTCATCCGCGCCGTAATCCGCGGAGTCCCTACCCAACTCAGCAATGAGTATATAAAAGACGACCTTCTGTCGCAGTCCCTCCCGGTACTGGAGGTGCACCGTATGCACCCCGGCAACCGCCCGCTTCAACCGTACGAGTTGGTCCTAGTCCATCTCATCCGTTCAGACGAGGGCAGGCAGATCTTCAATTTGAAGACTGTTTGCGGTCTTACCGGCTTCGCCGTAGAAGCCCCCCACAAACGTGGCCTACCCGGGCAGTGTCACAACTGCCAGCTGTATGGCCACTCCTCCCGCAACTGTTTCGCGCGGCCTCGCTGTGTGAAGTGCACAGGAGACCACGGGACGTCTCAATGCGAGCGCGATAGGGAGACGGCGACCGAGCCTCCCGGATGCGTCCTCTGCGGGACCATCGGGCACACCGCGAACTATCGCGGCTGCCCGAGGGCCCCGAGGAGGAACCGCCGGGTGGCGAGGCGCAACAATCTCCGCGCTCCCCCCCGCCCCTCGGTGCCCTATGCACCAAGGGCCTCCGCCCCTCCACCCTTGGAGTCCTACCCGCCCGCGCCTTCAGCGCCTCAGGCCCAGGCGCCCTCAGCGCCTCTTACGCAGCCGCTTCCGGCCCCCCGCGTCCCCGCGCCCTCTGCGCCGCGACCGCTCTCATCGTCCCAGCCCGCAGTGCGCCCACCGAACGCGTGGGATAAGACACTGCCATACGTCCGCCCCGCCGCTGCTCCTAAAGCAACGAGCGTCCCCGCCAAGCAACCGGCCGCGCCTGCGCCTTCAGCGCACGCGTCCAGCCTCGCTTCGGACTTCGAATTGGTCCGACGCTCTATCGATGGTATTAACATCGATAGAATCCGCCTTTTCGCGAGCCGCCTTCGGTGCGCACAGAACCCCTGCGATAGAGTACAAGCTATCGCCGAATTCGAGGACGTGTACTACGCCCTGTCCCCCGTAAACTCAAATGTAGGCCCGTAAATGGATTTACACCAGAGTAGGCAAAAACCCCATTCCCTTTCCCTCGCATTTTTCAATGCGCATGGCCTCTCCCGACAAAGAGATCAGGTTGCTGACTTCCTGCGAAGTCACCAAGTTGATATCTTGCTGGTGCAGGAGACCCTCCTGAAACCCTCTCATAGGAGTCCGAATATCGCCAACTACCATCTCGTGCGAAATGACCGTGACACCTCCCTCGGAGGTGGCACTGCCATCTATTACAGAAGGGCCCTGCACTGCATCCCTATCGATCCCCCTGCGCTCACTAATATAGAGGCCTCGGTTTGCCGCCTCTCTCTTTCCGGCCATTCGGCTGTCACTATCGCCTCTATCTATCTTCCACCTGATAAGCGGCCCCTCAGGAGTGATATCGAGTCACTCCTTGACCTGGACAACGCGGTCATTCTGGCCGGCGACTTCAACTGCAAGCATGTCAGGTGGAATTGTAACGTCACCACCGGCAACGGCAGGTGCCTCGACGGCTTGGTCGACGTTCTCGACTTTGACGTCATCGCACCTATGCGCCCGACCCATTATCCCAATAATGTCAATCATCGCCCCGATATCTTAGACATGGCCCTCCTGAAGGGCGTGACCCTCCGGTTGCGCTCCTTAGAGGTTCTCCATGAGCTAGATTCTGACCACCGACCGGTCCTAATGGAACTAGGTCCGCCACCCATTTCCCAGCCGGTCACTAGGACCGTTCTGGACTGGCATCAGCTAAACACCTGTTTAGCCGATGCCGACTCTCCGAATCTTGCCCGCTTCCCGGCGCAAATCTCGTCCCCTCAGGACACCGACCAAGCGATCGGCGCTTTCACCGATCATCTCAAATCGGCCATCAGCCAGTCCTCCCGGCAGGTTGAAGCGGACAACTTTTACGCTGTGCGCTTCAAGCTGCCCGATGACATTAGGGAATTAGTCCGCGCTAAAAACGCGGCTATTCGCGCGTACGACTCCTACCCCACCGATGCCAATCGGGTCCGCATGCGTGCTTTGCAGAGGGACGTGAAGCGCAGCATCGCGGAACTCAGGGAGGCTCGATGGGGAGGGTTTCTAGAGGAGATCTCGCCGTCACACCAGGCTTACTGGCGGCTCGCGAGATCCCTCAAAACCGACACCGTAGCTACCATGCCCCCCTTGACCCGCCCTTCAGGCGACCCACCCGCGTTCGAGGACGACGAGAAGGCTGAGGTTCTCGCTGACTCTCTAGAGAGTCAGTGCACACCCAGCTCCGCTCCCGTCGATCCGGCGCACCTCGATCTTGTGGATAGGGAAGTAGAGCGCAGGTCCTCACTCCCTCCCACCGAATCCCTCTCCCCGGTCACGCAAACCGAGGTGGAAGACCTGATCAAAGGCCTTAAGCCGAAGAAAGCACCGGGCTCCGACGGCATCTCCAATCGCGTTCTCAAGGTTCTCCCTGTCCATCTGATATGTCTTTTAGTGACTATCTTCAACGCAGCCATGTCCCACTGCGTCTTTCCTGCCGAATGGAAAGACGCGGATGTAGTAGGTATCCCTAAGCCGGGTAAGCCTCGCAGCAGCCCTGCGAGCTACCGGCCTATCAGTCTTCTCAAGTCTCTCGGCAAACTCTATGAGCGCTTGCTATTAGCGAGACTCAAAGACTTTGTCAGTTCTAATAACATCCTTATTGACGAGCAGTTTGGCTTTCGAACCAGACACTCTTGCGTCCACCAGGTGCACCGCCTCACGGAGCACATCCTGACCGGGCTCAACCAGCCCAAGCCCGTCTACACAGGCGCCCTATTCTTCGATGTTGCCAAGGCCTTCGACAAGGTCTGGCACAACGGCTTGATATACAAGCTCTTCCAGTTAGGAGTCCCCGATAGGCTCGTACTCATCATACGAGACTTTCTCTCGAATCGTACCTTTCGATACCGGGTCGAAGGTACGTTTTCTTCGCCTCATCCTATACAGGCCGGAGTCCCTCAGGGCTCCGTGCTCTCTCCCCTCTTGTTCAGCCTGTTCACGAACGACATTCCTCGTTCGAGCAGAGTCCAACTCGCCCTTTACGCGGATGACACCGCTCTCTACTATTCCCATAGGAATATGTCCTTTTTAACGCGTGCTCTTCAAGCCGCAGTCGACGCCCTGGGTCAATGGTTCCGTACGTGGCGCATAGAGGTGAACCCGGAGAAGAGTGCCGCGGTGGTCTTCTCCCGGGGACCCGCCAATATGTTCTCCGCGCGGAGCCTTCGGCCCAACAGACGACTAGCTCCAATATCCCTATTCAATCGCCCTATCCCCTGGACTAGGAAGGTTAAATACCTCGGAGTCACCTTGGACTCCCGCATGACTTTCGGCCCGCACATTAGGTCCGTCCGCAATCGAGCGGCTTTCGTATTAGGTCGCCTGTATCCCCTTCTCTGCAAGCGGAGTAAAATGTCGCTTAGAAATAAGTTGACATTATACAAAGCTTGCATTCGCCCTATCATGACTTACGCGAGTGTAGTTTTCGCGCACGCCGCCCGCACCCATATAGATAGCCTCCAGGTTATCCAGAATCGTTTCCTCCGTCGCGCCGTCGGTGCCCCGTGGTACATGCGGAACGTAGATCTGCATTCCGATTTCAAATTAGATCCCCTTCGTAAGTTCCTCAAAGAAGCGTCGAAACGCTACTTTGAATCCGCGTCCCGTCACGCGAACAGTTTAATCCGCGCCGCCGCCGATTACGCCGCTAGTCCTTCTGACTCGCGCCGCAGACCACGGCACGTACTGCTCGACCCTCCTGACCCCATGACGGTCCTATTGGACCGGGATGCGCCGACCCCTCCCCGACAACCGTATGCTACACTAGCTATCAGACACCGGTCTCGCCGGCGAGGCCGAAGGGTCGTACGTATGCGACCGCAACGACGTGCATCACCCCACTGAGTTTCTTGCCGGTTCTTCTCAGTGGGGGCGCGTTGTGAACCGGTGGTAAACTCAGCCCTCTCTTAAGCGACAGCCCAAGCCGAGGCCGTGCCTCCCTGAGGTGCCCTTGTGCTCGTCGCTACTTCTGCCGTAAAGGCTAGAGCGCTTCAAGCGCTCGCCTCCTATTGTCCGGTGAAGCTGCAATAGCCATCTGCGGTTAACAGCGTCTATCATTCCCAAAAAAAAAAAAAAAAAAAAAAAAAAAAAAAAAAAAAAAGCGCCACTGTCGGTGAACAAGCAAGCGGTCGACGCGGGAACTAAAAGCAAGATATAAATAGAAGAAAAGAATATTCAGTACGAAGAGCGCCACCGTCGTAGCCACTATCAAGCTTGCTATCAAATTGGGAGTTCTTATTTCACGGACACCTTGTAACCAACCTACATTGTAACCAATAGCGTCAACACTCTTCGGCGGGTTCATACCGTACCAGCGATAGCTACAGACACACAGGACGTCAGTGGCTCGTGCATTCGGGTCCGCCCGTCCTGCACACTATGGGTGATAGAAAATTTATTACACCAAATTTTTAACGTGTGGAAATCCATTATGGATCCCACGCCGCTATTGCGGAGCATAGCAACGTAAGTTATGTCGGACTCCTGACAAAGTGCCATATGTACCGACCAAAACCACACGGTGTTCCTCTTTCCGTTTACAACATTATTTCATGACCTTGCCACAGCTGGTTATAAATTAGTAAACCCGGACTATATTATGTATCTTTGCATCATTAGCAGCCAATACACGTCCACTGCTGAACAAAAAGCTCCCCCTAAAAGGAAGGGGTTGCCATAAGTCCACGCTTGGCAGGCGGCTTGGGGATCGCAGTATAGGTGGAAGATAAATACAAAAGAAAGACGCTGCTGCCTGTCTTCCTGTCTGTACCTGTGTTCGCTGTTGTCTGTGTGTTGTTGTCTTTGTGTTTGTTTGTGTGTTCTGTTTGTCTCGCTTAGTTGCCTCTTACGACACCCAACGAGAGGAAATGAAGGGATGATATTCTAACCCGGCACCCTAGGGGTACCATTACATAAAAAATAAATTTTATTTCATGGTATGCCAGCGGCACGCCTTCTACCTTGGGGCGTAGTTCTTGTGCTCAAGCTTCAGGGTTCCCACTCCAAACACCCGCACGCCCTCAATCATACAGGTATTAAATCGCGTCGTCTGCGCCTAGGTTTTCTGCGGAGGCACGGATCAGCGAGAGGTTCTCTCTCCCTGATCCGCTACACCGCATCGTTC
This sequence comes from Furcula furcula, assembly GCA_911728495.1. Taxonomy (NCBI): domain Eukaryota; kingdom Metazoa; phylum Arthropoda; class Insecta; order Lepidoptera; family Notodontidae; genus Furcula; species Furcula furcula. The sequence continues at coordinate 10,509,114 of OU452262.1, forward strand.
TGCGACATCACCCTTTTTTTTTTTGACGCGAAATCCAAAGATCACCGGGAGCTGTGGGCCTCGACCGGGGTATGTGGGATTCTTACCCATTAAAACCCCCGCGGCTGTCGCAGCGGCACATGATAGGGGGAACCAGGTGCCCCTCAAGGTACGCGTCCATTGGCCCGCGCCGGACGCACCGCATGCACGGCACGCAACGGATTTTATTTACATAGAATGCATTTTTTTTTGACGCCGGGAAAATCTTCCAAAGATCCCCGGGAGCTGTGGGGCTCGACCAGGGTATGTGGGATTCTTACCCACTAAAACCCCCGCGGCTGTCGCATCGGCACATGAGACCCAGGTCCCTCCGGTGGGATCTGCACCAGGGGCCCCTCAGTGCCTTGCCTTTGAGCCCACCGCCGGGGGGCGCATTGTAGCCCCCCGGGAACCAGTCATGGTGCTCACGGGGACGGGGGTCGCAACCCCGCCGCCGTACTCCTTGGAGTCGCCGCCGTACTCAATGGAAGTCCTAAGGCCCGACCAACCTAGTTAGTGCGTTAAATGGGCACGTTAAAATTGATATGATAATGTTTTATAGTCTCTGACAGCGACGTGATCAAATGAATCATAGGGACACATACATATTTTATGAGTGTTGACAAAGAAAAATCATGAAATTTAAAAAAATTCATTCGGGAAGATGGCTTTAGATTATCAGTTGCATGGGAACCAATGATTAAACGTCAAGCCAAAATATCAGGTAAATCGCGCTAATTCCCGATTAAAATACAATTTGGCGCAAAAGAAACTTGCAAGGATCGCCTTTTCAAAAAAGAAAAAAGGACAAGGTAAAATATAAACGTTAAACTTTGTAGTAGGTACATTAGTGAAGAAAGACATCGTAGGGGTACTAGTAGTCCAACCACTATAAACAATTAACATTTTCTAACCGTTTTAAACTTTGAAAAGCGTCTATTAAACTCATTCAAACAACATTGTAACACAAAAACCCAACAAACATTATTTAGTTGAAACACAGACAGGAAACATGATGTTTCAATTTCAGTCTACAACATAGAAGTATGATACGTTGCAGCGGACTGTGAAACTAGCCGGAACAAGCTTCTGTCGACAGTGAATATAAATTCTAGTATCCATTTATTGCCACCATAACTCGAGTTTGGGGCTCGTAAAATTTAAAAGTGCAAATTAGTTAAGGGTTTCATAAATTGTATCGTGATCATTATGTAATTAAAATTACGTCGATCGTGTTAAGTGTATGAAAGCTTATTATAATCTCCGGGTAGGATACTCTGAGATTATGATTAGCAATACAGTACCACAGAATATTTTTTTGTTTTTTCTTAATGCTGTTCCCATGAGGTAGCACCATAAAAATTACAAGCCTAAAGCTAATCAGTAGGTACTATAATTTTGACCTAAAAGAATAAGAATGTGTCCAATGGCACTTTTCTTATTGTCTCTATTAAGGTAAAGACACTTTGTTATTGTGTTCTACACTGCACTAATTTAACACTTAAACTAACTCAAAAGGTTTGTTTTTTTTTCAATCTTCTCACTATGTCCGTGTTGGCGAGGAGCTGGATAGCCACAGAATAAAATAATGTGATAATATTCTCCTGACCATGGTCTCAGCGGCCAATCTTTTACAAGATCAGCCATATATAGCTATGTTAAGACTATAAAACAATAATTTTGGTTGAGATGCGTGGAAAAAAATTCCTTGAATGGACCTTGGACAATCAGCCTTAGATGATCTAGTTGACTAGCACCTTATTCTACTGCGACATGAATATTGCGATTGTTACTAGCTTTCGGTGAAGGAAAACATCGTGAGGAAACCTGCATGTCTGAGAAAGCCTAAATAGCTTTCGAATGACGTGTGATGTCCGCCAACCCGCACTTAGCCAGCGTGGTGAACTACGGCCTAAGCCTCCTCATCTTGAGGGGAGGCCCGTGCCCAGTAGCGGGACATAAACCAGGGCTGGTATTATTATATTACTAGCTGACCCACGCAGCTCCGCCTGCGCTATTTTTACGTTAACTAAACTTTTAATAACAGACATTCGCATTGAATACATAACCTCCTTTTTTATAGTCGGTTAAAAACAGGGACCCACTTTTTACTTGCTCTCCGAAGCACGGACCCGTTTAGTTCAAATGGCGTTAAACGGTCACCCATCTATTTAATGACCTTACCTAACGTTGCTTAACCCGATCGATTACAAAACCTTGATAACAACTCTCTATGAGTGTTCCCTTACTAATATTTATTATATTAGAAAGAATAAAATAATTTAAAAAAAAAATTGAACCGCCTTCAATAACACTAAAAAGTATAAAATAATTTAAATATTAAAGAAGTTGGTGTTAACGTACCTGCTGTGTATATTTGGCACCAACTTCAATAATATTTAAATTATTTTATACTTTTTAGTGTTATTGAAGTCGGTTCAATTTTTTTTTAAATATTTTATTTTATACTTTTTAGTGATATTTTCATACATAAAGATTGAACCATCGAAGACGGTAAAATGATCTAGGTAGGTTATGACATCATTATGATTTCACATTATCGTCTACATACTTTTACATAATTCATGTTTCTTCAGAAACTCAGAAACAATTTATCCGATCGTAATGAAATTTGCATGGAATCATCATAGTAGTTTACTCTCTCGAATAAAAAAAGAATCATCGAAATCGGTTCATATTTATCAGAGAAATGTAAAGGAGAATATCAGTTTTATGGGTTTTACCAGATAAATTCCTCCATATCATTCATGGTCCTCCAGGAAGTTCTTATCCGGTTGTGATAAAATTCATACAGGTTCATTACAGTGGCTTCTTCTTTCGAATAAAAAAAGAATCATTGAAATTGGTAAATATTTACCAGAGTTATGACCATTTTTGTCCTTAAAAAGCACCATAAAGTCATCTATATAGGCTTTCCTGCAGCTCTCAGTGCGCAGTAACCATTCTTGTTTTTTCAGGAACTACTTATTACTAAGCAATAATTTTTTTATGGGACCCAATTAACGGATTAAAGAATGGATGGAAGAAAGATTTTTTCAAATCGGTTCATAATTGCCAGAGTTATGCGCGAACATACATAGAAAAAAAAAATATATATATACAGACGAATTGAGAACCTCCTCCTTTTTTGAAGTCGGTTAAAAATTGATAAAATCGGACCAAGCGTATAACCAAGTACCCATTTTGACTTTAATCCCCTCTCCCAAAAGAACCGTGCTAGATTACGGGATAAAAAGTATCCTATGTCCTACCTCGTAGTAAGATCTCAAATCATGCCAAGTTTCATTTGAATCCATTCAGTAGTTTCGGCGTGATGCTCAGCCGTGATACAGACAGACAGACAGACAGACAAAAATTTTAAAAAATTCATTTTCGGCCTCAGTATCGGTTATAGAATGACCTCCAAATATAATTTTCAAAATATCTTCAATGTACAGAATTGGACCTGTTACAGTTTTATTATAAGTATAGATATAGATTGCCACCCAAGTGACTATCAAGCTTCAGTTGTCCACCAAACTTTGATGTCAACTGAAAGTGTGTTACCATTGGTATACTTTCCTCGTGGCACTATTATCATTTCTTAGCTACTGCTAATAATGATACTTTATTTTAGATCAGACTCCAATATTACCAATTTCATTTCAACGTTAGCCACATAATAGCTGATTTTTGTGCTCAACAACTTCATTGGTCAGTCAATTGAATTATCGGAACTTCTCTCTTTCTCTCTAAGTATATAGTGGTGTACCTGGAGTTTCGTTAAATCAATATAAGAACATTTCCTTCGCAGAGAACATTAACAATTAGGAGGGAAGAAGTTAGTATTTTGTTCGTTCGCATCATTCAATGTGTCAATTATTTTGGAAAATGTTTTTTATGGTACTTCGTGACGAGGCGGTAAATACGTTTGCCTGATTCTAAACGACACCTACCGAAAAACAATTTCATTGCAATGTCGCTCACAACAGGGTAAGCCAAGTAATTTCACCAGGCTATAGATCCCTTTACCCGTGGGGTGTCCGGGTAAGAATACCACCCACCCATCTCCTCCCGTTCGGTGTCCGTAAGAAGCGACTAAGGGAAACCAAGAAGACGGGCAGCAGCGTCTTTCTATTAGATTAACCTACCATCTATACTGCGATCCCCAAGCCGCCTGCCAAGCGTGGGGATTATGGCAACCCCTCCCTTCTAAGGGGGAGGCCTTTGTTCAGCAGTGGACGTATATCGGCTGATGACGATGATGATGTTGATAGATCCCTTCAGCTTGGTGGCAGAAGACATTCTGCCATTATACCAGTGCAGAATTAGACATAATTCTGCACTGGTATATATCTGGACGGTCTCACAAAAGACCTACCACTTAGTAATCTACATATTTTAAGGTACTCTCGCGGTCACAAGCGGTCTATCACCTTTAAGACGATAATAGCTTGCACGAGCTGGCCCAAACTACGTGCGGGCGGGGTAAGCGCACGTTACGTCGTTCAAACGATTTGGATTGAAAACTGGTACACCGTTTGTGTCCTCGATAGTACCTAAAAATGACCGGGAAACGGTTTACGCTTCCCTAGCCTCACGTCAACAAAGTCTTTATCCGATGAATATTTAGAAAAGTTAATTAAACTCCTGAAAGAAAGAAAGTTAATTATGAGGGCGCATCCAACGGCCGTGTTCGCGTGGCTAATGCAAACAATTAGAGGGGTCTGCTCTTCTATTTGGTCACCGCTTCCGCAAATATTGGAGCGACCTGTATTTAATTTTACTGATATAATATTCACCGTAGCCTCTGTGGCACAGAGTGAACACGCATGCTATAAATATCGAAAGTCGCAAGTGGTTTCCCGTGATTTTTTTGAAGACAAACCATTTAAAAAGAAACGTTAATGTCACTCACCAAAAGTCACCACCAGCAAAGTTTTCATAGCTTTCGTTCAACCTGAAAATAATATAAAAAATCTTAGTTATTCTCTACAAATACAACAGTTACCAGCGCATAAGACAGAGTGTTAAATTATACCAGCAAACCATTCCCCAAGCCGACTGGTCCTCGTGGGGAATTATACCATTACCCTCCAATCGCAAATAAAGATAAACAAAACATCTTAAATATATGTACTTTTAATGTAAGATCACTTTTATCGATCGAGAGATACCTAGAATTGACCTATGCTCTTAAAAACACCAACTGTGACATTTTAGGACTCTCAGAAGTTAGGAGAACAGGTTGCAACATCGAAGAATACCAATTATATCTTGTGCTATATTGGCCAAATCAAAGGTTTGCATGGAGTGGGTTTCTTAATCAGGAAAGAATTTAAGGACAACATTATAAATTTTACAGGAATTTCGGAGAGGGTTGCTGTTCTACAACTTAAATTTGCAAATAGTTCTATGTCACTTATTCAAGTGTATGCACCTACAGAGAGAGCAGGCGAGGATGAACTTGAACAATTTTATAAAGACCTTGATAAAGCACACTCTCTAACGGAAGATCTAGTACTGGTAATGGGCGACTTTAATGCCAAAATAGGCCAACCTAGAGAAAAAGACAGTTTAATTATGGGTAAATTTAGTTTTGGGGTACGCAACGAAAGTGGCGAACGTTTAATAAACTATGCCTTTGAATATAAACTTGCAATAATGAATACATTCTTTAAAAGAAGGTATAGTCGCAAATGGACGTGGATATCCCCAGACACGAAAACTAAGAATGAAATTGATTTTATTCTGACAAATAAACCAAAACTAATAACTATATGCGGGGTTCTTCGCAAATTACACTTCCCATCAGACCATAGACTTCTCAGAGCCACTTTAGTACTGAAATCGCCAAAAAAAAGAGTAGAAGAAATTTCAGCACCCTACCAAATTCTCTTAAGACCGAACAACAAACTGCAACCTACATGAATATTTTAAAATCTCTCATCTATTGATGAGATCGTTTTTAAGATCGGCTTCCACACTATTGTGTGAAAGCCGATCTTAAAAACTCTAAAAATGTTCAAACATACTACACCCTATTAGAAAGCATCATATCAGATAGCTTAAAGTCAAAACCCGAAATCGCTCGAAAGAATGCTCACAAAATATTTAGTAATGATACCCAACAGTTAATATTTAGACGCACTGAACTACAAGGAGACTAAAAAATCTATTAAGGAAGACTACCGAAAACATAGACAAGAGATTATAACAAGAAACCTAAACAAATTCAAAAGTACAAAAAGAGCGTTATAGGAGTCTAAATTGAACAAAACATGGATACATAAACTTAAACAAAAAAATGGGGAAACTAAAACAAGAAAAGATGTTATCGTACACGCACCAAATTTTTATAAAGAGCTGTATAAAAGGAAGGATACGGAAGAAGGCGAAAAACAAATAAATTACGAAATTAAAACCAACTCAGTCCAAACAATCAATGAAAATGAGGTGCAAGAATACATTAAGAAGTTAACAAATAATAAGAGCCCGGGTCCAGATATGTTATGTAACGAAGCTATAAAATTGGGTGCACCAATTTTAATACACCACTTAACCCAATTATTTAATATGGTGTTAGACTCAGAGACAGTACCATCACAGTGGTGTACATCAGAAATAATATTACTGTTCAAAAAAGGGAACCCTCTAGATATTGGAAACTACAGACCAATAAGTTTACTAGCAAGCATTTACAAACTCTTTGCTTCTATAATACTTAAACGAATAGCCCAAGCAATTGACAAATCTCAACCAATAGAGCAAGCTGGCTTCCGCTCAGGCTTTAGCACTACCGACCACATATAGGCCCTGGATCAAGTAATAGAAAAATACCGCGAGTACAATAGACCCTTGTATGTGGCATTAATAGACTACAGCAAAGCCTTTGATAGTATAAGCCATAGTTCAATATGGGATGCTTTGAACTCTCTTAAAGTTGACCAAAAATATATTAATATTCTAAAATATATATACGCAAACAGCACGAGCAAAGTAAAACTCGAAACAAAGGGGAATACTATTATGACTGAAAGAGGTGTAAGGCAAAGTGATCCTCTGTCACCGAAACTTTTTATTGCCGTTCTTGAGTTCTTGAATTTTCCGCAACACAAACTGGGCAAAAAAAGGCATCAAGATAGACGACCGTTATCTAAACCATCTCAGGTTTGCTGATGACATTGTATTATTGTCGGAAACACCTGAAGATCTGGAAGATATGGTTAGATCACTCGAGCAAGAAAGTGTTAAAGTAGGATTAGAAATGAATGAGAACAAAACAAAAATAATGACGAACAGCTATAAAAAACCAATCACAGTTAAAGGAAACCATATTGAATACGTTGATAACTATGTATATTTGGGTAAACAAGTATCATTCAAAAAGTCTAATAATGAAGAAGAAGTTGAAAGAAGAATAGGCATAGCATGGAAGAAGTTTTGGTCTCTAAAAGAAATTCTAAAAGGTAACTACAGGCTACATTTAAAAAAAGTTGTAATGGATACCAACCTTTTGCCATGCTTACTATATGGCTGTCAGACTTGGATCTTCACGGAAAAGTTTAAACAGAAAATTAAAAGCACCCAAAGAGCAATGGAAAGAAGCATATTAAAAGTTCGTAAAATACAAAAAATAAGAAGCGAACAAATAAGGCAGAAGACAAAGGTCACGGATGCGCTTAAACACGCATTGACACTGAAGTGGCGATGGGCTGGACATGTCTCACGATATTTAGATAAAAGGTGGACTATAGAAGCTACACGATGGAAAGGACCACTGGGGAAAAGGAGTGTCGGCAGGCCATTTAGACGGTGGGCTGATGAGATCATGCAAACAGCTGGGAAGGAATGGATGGATACAGGCAGGATCAGGGAAGCGTGGATGGCATTGGAGGAGGCCTTCACCCGAAGAGGGATCCATATCTCAGAAGCAAAAGAAAACTAACCATACTAACTACTAGATTAAAAATACCTACTAACAATCGCTAACTTACTACTATTTCTATGAGATATGGAATAAATGGCTTTTTTATTTTTTATTAATACAGAGTGTCCCAGATCTGGGGTATCAAGTCGGTAATGATGCATTGTGTAACCCACAAGCAATCAATTTGTAAAAGGCAATAAAGAAAAAAGTCAACAGTTTTAGAGTAGTGAGAATTTTTTTATTATACAGTTCAGGAACGCAATCGATAAAAAATAGTGACCCCATAGAAGTAGGCACAATGACACAGGATTGCTTAGGAACAGTTCTAAGACGATATAAATATTTTTTTATGTAATTCAAAATATCAATTTTTGCCGTATTTGAAATTTTTTCCGGCTTTAGTATCAATACTATACAATATACATACCCTTCGGCTTGATATACCCTTTCCGGGACACCCAGTATATCATAAGCTTCTTTATAGAGCGCCCAACCGTTTATTTTCTTTTTGACAGCACCAATAGAACGTAACTGCGTCATGTTACGCAAAAGTTAACATGACGCAGTAACATGACGTTACGCAAAAGTTCACTTTTAAAAGTTCACTTAAAGTGAAGTTCACTTTTAAAAGTTCACTTTAAGTGAACTTTTAAAAGTGAACTTTTGCGTAACATGACGCAGTTACGTTCTATTGGTGCTGTCAAAAAGAAAATAAACGGTTGGACTCTCTTATAATTATTGGGTGCAACCAGGGGCGTAGCTACCGCCAGTATCAGCCATATCAATGATACGGGGCCCCCGGGCTACAGGGGCCCCGAACATGTGTAAGCAACAATTCTTAAAATCCATGTTCTCACATAATCTCCTAGGCCGTACCATAATTTGGGCACCCCAACAAATTTTGATACGGGGCCCATCTAAGGCAAGCTACGCCACTGGGTGCAACAATATTATAATAATATAAATAAAAAATCTCATGTCACGATGTTTGTGGCCGCACTCCTCCCAAACGACTTGACCGATTTTTATAATAATAATAATAATAAATACACTTTATTGTACACCAAAAGTTACATGTAAATTGAACAATACGTAATATTATAATACGTATAATATTTTTTATGTAAATTTGGTAGATATGAGAATAGGACGTAAAGTACATTTCATACCGCTAGGTGATATAAAAAGCGCGGGCGGAGCTGTGCGGGTCAGCTAGTTATGTATAGGTGTAGTGAAATTTAAACGCGAGCCAAGCTATCTCGCGCTTAGCCCCGAATTACCTAACTACTTACTGAGTAGTTAAACTCAGCTGATATCGGAGGAAACTGTGTTTTGGTTACCTACTATAAAAAGGCTAATGCCCTCCTCACAATGCAGAACATTTTGCGTTAAAGATTGTTACAAGAATTTTCTTGAAAGCCTATTTGAACAAAGCAAGCACCGTTTGCAGATTTTATTATATTCTTGTATTTCGTGTATTTAATGGATGGTAAGGCACCATTAATGATGTCTTTATAGTAGAGTGATCGATTACCGTTAATATAACAAACCTGTAATTGGATTTAAATGAATTCTCATAGAAAATGCTACCGTAAATTTCAAGCTAAATTTCGTGAAAATAGTCAACCTGATTGGTAGACTGTAGGTATTTCGTTTCCAGTTATTTTAAATTAGAAATACCCCGCCGTGCCCGACCGATGAGGGAATCAGTGAAGTATCACAGTCAAGATATTTATTTATTTTGATTGTATTCTTCAGATAACTTGTATCGACACAGTTATATTAGTTTATAATTATGTACATCCCTATACAGTACTTTGGTTATATAGCAAAAGCAAAATAAATATATTTTAAATTAGCTAAGACAGCGGTTACTAGCTGTCTCTGCGAAGGAGTCACTGGTTGCAAGCTATTCCATCGTCACACATCGGGACGTTATCGACCAATACTCTTAGTCTTGCAGTATGTTTGCGGGTGGGTGCCAGGACCAACATTCCTCATCGTTGTCGCTGTGGGGAGCATGTAGATAAATATGGTCACCACGGGCTTTCTTGCTCTCGTAGCGCTGGCCGTATGTCCCGTCATGCCGCCCTTAATTATATTATTCGAGGGAGCTTGTCACTGCCGGTGTTCCTGCCGTACTGGAACCAGTCGGCCTTACATGAGATGATGGCAAGAGGCCTGATGGTATCACTTTAATACCATGGCAAGGGCTGCGGCGACCGCTAGTGATGCAAAGCGGCGCAAGTATGCAGCCCTAGGCTCCAGCTATATATTTGCACCTTTCGCGGTGGAGATCATGGGGCCTTGGTCTCATGAGACACACGGTTTGGTGAAAGAAATTTCATCAAAATTTATTAAGTGTCAGAACACTGTCGGGCTGGTAGCTTTTTCTTCCCACGTATAAGCTTGGCCATACAAAGAGATAACACCGCCAGTCTTTGAGGTACTCTTCCCTATCAGTGCGGCGACAACTTGGAGAAAGTTTTTTACTTAGTTTAAGTATATTTGTAAATAAACTGTAAATATTTAGTTTTTATGTGAATAAAAAAATCATATTAAAACTTATTACATAAAAAAGGAAATATAATAAATCACAAGCTCTTTCAATAATGGTGCCCGCGTGGGCAGGATTCCATAATGACGTTATTACGCGATTATTGACAATCTGAATACCACTTATTGGGGAATTTGATCGCCAATACCAAGTAAATACTTCACCGTGCCACGCGAAATTGAATATTTATTGAAAACAAATCTCTAGGGGATGCCTCATCACCAGTAGGTACACAAACGATCTAAGTAAATACTTACTTAGTATTGAAATAAGTAATTTAAATTTAATTGGTGCCTAGGTGTACCGACGACATTTTGCGCGTCGCAAGTGAAACCGGAAAATGCGTTTGTATTTAAATAATTTAAATTTAATTGGTACCTAGGTGTACCGACGTAATTTTGTGCGCGTAGCAAGTGAAACCGTTAAATGCAAATAGCCAATTGTCGCTCATTGTGGCATTCCAAAAGAAAGGGCTGCATTCAGCAGTAGACTTCTCCTGAGTGGTGATGATGATGAAATTTAATTATTTGAATAAAACAGAAATGCACGTCTACACCGCGTCGTCACCCGCTTCGGGATTCATAAGTAGTACCTATACAAAGTTGTATAAGTACACAACGGGTTTAAGGACTACCTACCGACAAAAAACCTGGCAATTATTGTAAAAAAAAATACAAAGGTTGTTTTCAATTTTAGAATCATACTAATCAATTGGATTATTTCAACACCGGATTTTTTTTTAACAACCCGTTTTTGTCCCCATTTTGGGCACGGGAATCCCATCAAGATGCCATCATCTTGATGGGATCCCTAAGCCCCATGGCTTAGGCCATACTATTCTTTAATTCTTTAAATTGTGTTAGTGAGTATTTATAGCAATAACGACGAATAAGCATCAGATTAAAAAAAAACTGCTAATTGAAAATTAACGGTAATTGACGTTTGAGAGTGCGGCAGAGGTACTTAATTATTGAAATATAACGGGTGTAAGGGACATCGTACCGAAATTTTTTTTATAAGATGTCTAATAATGTCTGTTACAACATTACAGAAACCATTTATATGGAAAATGACAAATGACTGACTTATTAATTTTCGAGCATGTAATGAATATATGCGGAATAATATTTATTTCTCAAATTACATTGCTAATTTTCTAAAATAATACTAATTTATTGCCTATTAATTAATTGCCTATGTACTGTTTTAGTGCATAAAGAATAAATAAATAAATAATTAGGTATTTGAAAAATTTCTTTTTTTATTTTATTTTTTTTAAACTTTATTATTAATAATATTGATATTTAAAGCAAAAAAGTTAAAAAAAAAAATTCAATTAATTATAAACAATTACATTTATATAAAAATCACGTGACTTTAAACGCACCAAGATTGGTCACCTGATAGGTGTGACGTCATAATGTTAAAGCGATTTAATAACAGTACAGCGTTAACGGCTATTCAGGTGACTAGACAATAATTTTGAAAATTTATTGCTAGAAAACGACACTGAACGATGACACTAAACGTCACTGAACGTCACTGAACGTCACTGAACGACACTGAACGTCACTGAATGACACTGAACGACACTGAACGACACAGAACGACACTGAACGACCCTGAACGACGACACTGAACGTCACTGAACGTCACTGAACGACACTGAACGTCACTGAACGACACTGAACGACGACACTGAACGTCACTGAACGTCACTGAATGACACTGAACGACACTGAAAGACACTGGACGATGACACTGAACGTCACTGAACGACACTGAACGTCACTGAACGACACTGAACGACACTGAACGACACTGAATGTCACTGAACGTCACTGAACGACACTGAATGACACTGACGTGACGTTCAGTATCACGTCAGTGACTTTCAGTGTCACGTCAGTTACGTTCAGTGTCACGTCAGAGACGTTCAGTGTCACGTCAGTTAAGTTCAGTGTCACGTCAGTGACGTTCAGTGTCGTCGATCAGTGTCGTTCAGTGTCATTCATTGTCGTTCAGTGACGTTCAGTGTCGTCGTTCAGTGTGTTTTAGTGACGTTCAGTGTCGTTCAGTGTCATTCAGTGACGTTCAGTGACGTTCAGTGACGTTCAGTGTCGTCGTTCAGTGTCGTTCAGCGTTGTTCAGAGTCGTTTTTTAGCAATAAATTTTCAATATTATTGTCTAGTCAAGTGTAATAGCCGTTGACGTTGTACTGTTATTAAATAGCTTTAACATTATGACGTCACACCCGCTCGAGTATGTTCAGGAGCTGTCGGCGTGTTTCCGGTACTGGATTCAAAAATTGTATTTTTTATTTTGAAATAACTTTTGAACTATTGCGAATAAAAAAAAACTAAAAATAGTTTTACTATAAAACATGTATATGATCTTTCCATTTATCAACTAAAAAAAAAATTCAAATATCCAATTAAATAAATTTTCCACAAATAAGTTATTGTTTTTAAATTAAAATTATGCTTTATTATTATACCAATAATGATAATATACAAATTTTATTTATATAAAATTGCTTTTTTTTTGGAAATTCATGAAAAATCCGATGAAAAATTTCAACACAAATTAAAAAATTACACAAATTTAGAGTGTTCAGAATCATGTACCGGATCCCTGGTATCGGTTTTCGGTACGATGTCCCTTACACGCTGTATAATTATTTTTGCACTATTTATTCTCAACCTAGCGTAAACAAATTATATACGTTTTTAAGAGTCGTCGTAAGTAAATAGGTACTCGTTGGTGGCGGGCGGCCTGAAAGCCGGCGTTGTCTACATTTATTTGCGGGCGCTGACTAATTTAACTGTCAGTTCAAATTTGCGTAAAACCGAAACAAATTGTTACCATTTGGTTACCATACTTTGCGAATGTTTAATATTGTTGCGAGTGATTGCTCAGAGAGAATTACATATCGATACCTATCCGTCGCGGCGTCGGTATATTTTCGAAACATTTCCAAAGTTATCCTGGTTATCCTTAGACTAGCAATTTCCTGCGGCTTCGCCCACTATTTTTTTACAGAGTTTACCAACCCCTAACACACCCCCAAAGGTTGTTATTGAAAATTCGCGAAACTCGTATTGATTTATTTTATTTAGAGAATCTTTTCAGTAAATTTCAAGTCAATCAAACCATACAATAAAAAGTTTCATACAAAATAAAACACCCCATTTAACCCCTTTCAGAGTCGAATTTTCAAAAATCCTTTCTTAGTGGATGCTTACGTCATAAGAATAACCTACTGTCCAAATTTCAGCTTTCTAGGTCCAGCGGTTTGGCCTGTGCGTTGGTGAATCAGTCAGTCAGTCAGGACAAGTAGGTAATTTTATATGTATAGATATCTTGAATATTACATAAAGGTCATGAGTTCGATTCCCACCTACGTAAAAACTTTATTGAAGTGCATGGTTGGAAGCTGGAAAGGCTGGTAGCTAGGGCGCAGTAATATCTTAAAATTTAGTTTGTCTGTAGTTTAAACATTGCCACAAAATATAAGTCAATATATTTGAAATAAGTACATTCTGTATTTTAATTGAATACCTAACATAACAATATCGCTTTATAAGTACATAAATAACCAAAATATATAAGTAGGTACTTGATTATGTTCTGCTGACTTACCGAATAAGTATAAAACTTTTTTCAGTAAAATAAGATTTCGTGAAGTGATACGGTATGGACCCAAAATAAAAAAGAAATCTTAAGAAACACAAGAGCAAAACACGTAATAAACTCTTGAAAAGTTTGTATCGCAAGCACCCAATTAATCATATTTATCATCGAAACTTTTCACAACTTCTGTAAACACTTACCAACTTTCGCAACTTCCGACGAAGCGTCCACTCGAAGTCATGGAAACTTAGGTAACATTACACAAAACACTGTGTTTCAAATTAGTCATTAAAAAGTTTGGACATGACAGATAATAGTCTGTGGTGCTAGTTGACAAATGAAACTCGCGCCAAAACTGTGTTTCGGGAGAGAGTCGAGATGAGATTTGGTCCGCGTCGGGCGGCTGTGAGGACCGCGCGCGACTGAGTCGGCGAAGCAGCCTGCCCGCGCTCTCCCATCTATTTTATATAAACGCCTTTATATACCGATTTATATATTTACCCGCACCCATACATATTTAACTTTTTTCCCATTTCACGTCGTTTATTCCCCGTATGTAAGCTTGTGGTGTAGGTGCGCTGCGCGTGTGTGCGTTGCCAACGAAACGAATGGCCCGCGTTTCTATTTACGTGTTTTTAGAAAGGGTAAAGCTTTTATACCTTTCCTTTCTACTATTTCTCTCTGTAGTTGAGCGCAACGCTGTGAATGCTGGCCCACCGAATATTTCACTTCGATTTATGAATTTCAATTTTGTGGGATATACTTTATCCTTTGGTATATTTTATAAATTTTTGTGTTCCCCAATTTCGTGGCGGGTAACGTATGTTTATTCTTTTTGTCTTAAGGGATTCTGCAACTTCGAGTACAAGAGCACCTGTAAGTTTATATAGCAGTGTGTAATCATATGAGAGCTGTGTTGTGATATGATAGGCACCGGAAAAAAGTACTGGGCCAACTACTGCCTCAGGAGACGCGTTGCGCGCATGCAATGTAACCAAAATACCATTGAATTTATCTGACTAAAGGTAGTTGATTTGCTTAGCAAGCCAACGCTATATTAAACTCGCCTCTAACTTGTATTAACTGTAACTTATATAAACTCTGCTTTACATACAAAATCAACTACCGAAAGTCATCTAATACGTAAATATTGTGAACTATAATAGTAGTTTATGCACCAAGGGGATAAAGCAGTGTCTTATGTCACGGGCGTAAAATTGAATCGCGAGCATAACGAATCCTGAGTACAGCGAGAGATTCAAGCTCGCCCAAGACAAAGACACCTTTATCCCCGAGGCGAATATACTACTTTTCATACCTACTGCGAGGTAATGAATTACAAGTACTAGGAAGAGATTGCTTAGGTTATCTGGAAGAGATTGCTTTTTAGCGATAAGGCCACCTTTTTACATCATCAACGTATTGTTCAATTTACATGTAATTTTTGGTGTAAAATCCAATGGTACAATGAAGTGTATTTATTATTATTAAATACTTACTGCTAGAAATAAAAGAATATCAATACACCGATTTCCAGCGTTCGCGCCCACACCTACTGCGAGGCGAGACAGTAAAATACAAAACTTCTAGAATTAAAATAATATCACCAGCCAGCGTTCGCGCCTCCTTTTTATCTATTTTTTTTTCTTTTCTAGAACCTAGAACAAGGTTCGGCTCCAATTCGGCTCCTGGCGCTCGGTTCGATTTTCAAATGTATCTTTTCGTGCAAGCCTCTGCTTAGTGATAAGGCACTAAACTAACGCTGTTGATATTATTTTAATTCTAGAAGTTTTGTATTTTACTGTCTCGCCTCGCAGTAGGTGTGGGCGCGAACGCTGGAAATCGGTGTGTTGATGTTATTTTATTTCTAGCAGTAAGTATTTAATAATAATAATAAATACACTTCAATGGTACAACCATTGAGATTTTACACCAAAAATTACATGTAAATTGAACAATACGTTGATGATGTAAAAAGGTGGCCTTATCGCTAAAAAGCAATCTCTTCCAGACAACCTAAGCAATCTCTTCCTAGTATTTGTATTTCATTACCTCGCAGTAGGTGTGAAAAGTAGTATATTCTCCTCGAGGATAAAGGTGTCTTTGTCTTAGGCGAGCTTGAATCTCTCGCTGTACTCAGGATTCTAGTATTAACTCCCTCGCTTTGCTCGGGAGTTAAATCTATGCTCCCTCGCTACGCTCGGGAGTTGCTAGAATCCTTCGTTATGCTCGCGATTCAATTTCACGCCCGTGACATAAGACACTGCTTTATCCCCTTGGTGCATAAACTACTATGACGTTCGTAATTCAAATTACATTTTAATGAAGAATTGGCTTCGGCCTGAAAACATGAAAGGAAAATGACAGCAATTTAATGAAGAATTGGCTTAGGCCTAGCTACAAATTGATTTATTACGAGATTACTTATGACGAGGCTGTATGAGCTAGAACCTTTTGCCTTCCCAATTAGGGAGAACTAAAGGACAAGAAAAAACGAATCACATTATTACCCAAGGGAGTTTAGTACAACATTATTACCCGGCTAGACTATAGGGATATAATTACCTACTTTATGTCAAGTTTATATGACACATAATGGAACATTATCAAGCAGGTGGTGTGAAAAAATATATATTGCATCCGAAACAGAGGCCTACTTTTTACGTGCCCTCTAAAGCACTAAGATGCTTAGCTTTAGCTGCTACTAATCGGTCACCCATCTAAGTACTGACCTTGCTTGATGTTGCATAAACTACTTGTCATTTACTGGGAGCAGTGGTTACATTTACTTGCTATGAACGCTTTGCAAATGTATATTATAAAACAGAGTTTACATTATGTTGTCTTTTACTTAAGCGAATATTACACATTGAATACAAACTACTTTTACGGCAGCCTGCTGTACTACCATAATGTTAGAGGGGTTACAGACAAGATTGGCTACATCTTAGAGCGAGCTTCAATCAAAACTTATTTTAAGCCACCAAGGAAGATGAGTCAGTTTTTACCACCTGTCAAGTGCCATATGCCTCTACAAGATGCAGGAGTTTATAAACTCGATTGTGACTGTGGGCTCTCCTACATTGGGCAAACAAAGCGTGCAATAAAAACTCGCGTTAAAGAACACATAGCTGATGTGAAACACCGACGCTGTACGAAGTCTGCAGTATGTGAACACGTTCGGGATCGCACCCACCATTATATTAGATTTGATAATCCTCAAATCCTCGCAAAACTACCTAGGATCTAGGATGATTCGCGAGGCTATTGAAATCAAAAAACATCCTAATTTCAATAGAGAAGATGGTTGGGTGTTACCACCGGCTTGGGATCCTCTGATATATAAAATTAAATCCAATATCAAGCAAAGCACTGCACGGCCTCAAGATACTGTAAGCTCTTACTGCGTAGATCGGACCAACAATAATAACTAAGAAGATCTGAGGGTACACCCAGGCGCGGTCACAGCCAAAGTTTTGGGGGGGGGGGTCATATTTGACGGACCAATTGGTCTAGGCCAATAGGTCGTTGGCGTGCGTTATGTGTCTATATAAATATGTATTTACACGCCCCCCCCCCCTTTTTTTGAAGATGCCCTGCTACAACCCCCACCAAACTTTCAGCATCACACAATGTCCGCACACATAAGACCGACGAGAAGATTATCGAGCTGGATTAAGAATTAATAATAATAATATCTTGGGACAATCCACACACGGTCATCTGATCCCAAACTAGGCAGCGCCTGTACTATGGAAACCAGACAACTGATACTAATACTTATATACTTTTTTTTTGTAAATACATACTTAAATAGATAAATAACACCCAGACACTTGGTGGGAATCGAACCCACGGCCCATCGGTTAGCGGACAGGGTGTCTAACCACTAGACCAACGGGCCCGTCGAATTAGCAAGTTGCGTTGGGATATTTTGAGAATATCTGAAATCCAAATAGAGGGATACGATACGATAACCCTTAATTGCGGCAATATGCTCTAAAAATCCC
This sequence comes from Furcula furcula, assembly GCA_911728495.1. Classification (NCBI taxonomy): domain Eukaryota; kingdom Metazoa; phylum Arthropoda; class Insecta; order Lepidoptera; family Notodontidae; genus Furcula; species Furcula furcula. Next base: position 10,527,262 of record OU452262.1, read on the forward strand.
AGGTTGGTGTTGGGTTTCTCGTCCGTAAGTCATCCCTCATTAACAGTCATAAAAGTCGGTAGTGTGTCGAGCAGGGTAGCATAAACAGTATAAGGTTATACTCAGAATACCGCTCGGTATCGGCACACCCTGACGAGGAAATAGTGGCTTTGTATGAGGAGATAGCACGAGCCCTGCATACCTCCAGAAGCATACTTCATTGTTATTATGGAGGGACTTCAACGCGAAGGCGGGCACGTGGAATGGCGATGAGTTGGGAGTAGGGTAGTATGGGTATGAGTGGCGGGACCAAAAGTGGCCAGAGGCTGGTCCAATTCATGGAGAAAGAAGCAATCAATGCGATAAACCTTCTGCAAGAAGCGATCATCTAGGAAGTGGACGTGAATAAGCCTCAATGGTTCAACCAAAAATGAGATCGACTTCATCAAAACGTCCAAGAAGCACATAATCAATGATGTCTCCGTGATCAGCAAGGTTTAAACTGGTAGCAATCACCGTATTGTAAGAGGGACATCGAATATAAACGTCAAGCTTAAAAGGTCTCGTCTAATGTTCACGCTTCGACCGGGATCCGCTTTAATCCTGAACCCCGAATACACAATCGTCTAGCCGAATGCATAACTGTGGACGAGTTAGACCATGGGTTGATGTAAACAGTCCACGCAGTAGGATCCAAGCTTTTTAGGACCCTACGCCACAGAAAGCTTCAGAAGCTCTCCGATACAACCATTAAGTTAATGGAAAACCGGATTGGGATAAGACTGCAATCTTCAGCTAATATGACGGAATATGACGAATCCAATAGACGAATTTAATCATCACTGCTACACAACTTGCCTTCTACTAATACGGCATGTATTAAGAACTCAATTGAAACGAAGGCTCTCAAGTGCTTGCAAAGAATCAAGCTGATAATCGAAGATGGTAATGCCATCTCATCGAAACCGGAAATATTGAGAGAGCTCGAGAGGTTTTATGGACAGTTATATACCTCGACATGGAAACTAATTTCCAGAACATCTCAGGAGACCAGAGCCAAACTAACCTGATACTACACCGGGTACATCCGTCAGCCTGTACGAGATTAGAATGGTTCTGAAACAGCTTAAGAACAACAAGGCGCCAGATGACGGAATTACAACTACTGAGAGTGGGAGTGGGTGGAAAACCGGTCATTTTATTATTCCAGAAGTTATTTAATTCCACCTTACGGAGGTATACGCCAGTGATGACTTCCAACTGTAGACTGCATTCATACGCTTCGCCAGTTTATACAGAAGACCGAGGAGTATAATCGGCCATTATGTGTAGCGTTTATGGACTACGAAAAAGCTCACGATTCAATCAAAACCTATTTCAATTTCAATTTATTTGCATAAATGTGGTGCTTATAAAGATGGTACATTAAAAACATAGCGAGCGATACACATTTGCCATTAAGTAGCATGCAAAGTTATATACAAATTCATATAGGATTTTAAAAAAAAATGGTCAAGCCTGGAAAATGTCATATTTATAGCTTAATACTTATCTACAATGTCAAGCCATATCAATTAATATAATTTTGTACCTCTTAATAATGTTATACATAAATAATTTAAAAAAAACATCCATTGATAACTTAATGTTATTGAACCATTGATATTATTATTAATGTGCGAACAATAACATTCAGTCTACAATGCAGTTCTAACGTAGCCTAGGCGGTAGCCAGCGTACATTGACGGTATATCGAAGGGTTGAAGTGTTTGCACAGCAACGCTACCATGTCAATCCGATTGCAGAGATGTGTAAAACTTTATTCCTCCGAAACTGTTCACGAACGCGTTGATAGACGTTTTTAAGCTCTTGGACTCAAAAAGGGATTCGACATCGGATTTATATCACTCACCACGTTTTGCTGATAATATACTGATTATGGCGGGGTCGCTGGAGAACTCAATAGTATATGACCTCAGGAGCGTTTTCCAACAAGTTGGTCTTAAAATGAACACGGACAAGACGAAGATCATGGCTAATTAATGTCCATGTAGCACCCGTTCCGATAGTTATTGGGAACGACACACTTGAATTTGTTAACCACTATGTTTACCTAGGACAGACTATCCAGTTAGGTTAATCCAACTTCGACAAAGAGGTTCATCAACAACAACAGCAGCCGAAAAAACTTCAGTGCTGAACAACGGCCTCCCCCATAGAAGGGAGAGGTTGTCATAATCCGTAAGTACAGTTGGTAGGTAAACCAACAGAACGACGCTGCTGCCCGTCTTCTTGTTTTCCCTTGGTCGCCTCTTGCGGACGGGTGTCCGCTCGTTGGGTAACGGGAAGAGATGGGAGGGTGCTATTCTTGCCAACAAAAAGACAAAGAGAACAAAGAGGTTACCAGAAAAATATTTAGAGGAGCTAAACCTTTCAGTCACTCTTCTAACGTGGTTGCTCTCATCCTTGTTTTTCAAAATTATTTTGATAATCTATATTTTTGATTTAATTGTTGCGGTGTTTCAAAGAAGGAAGTTAAATTTGTCAATTTGACGTGTAAGATTTTGCGATTTTGGGGGGGGGGGGCATGACTCCTACGACCCCCCCTCTCGGACCGCCACTGGGTACATCGGCATAATTGTGACATAAGGACGTTCAACATCTCAGTCCTCCCGTGACCATGGATGCTGCAAAGCATTCGAAACGTCGGGATAGTAAAATCTAAAATAAACCGCGATATAATCCGTAAAAGTAGTTTGATTTCAAGAGTTTACATTGTACCAGCTAGTAATTACACATGCGGTACCGGGGGCATCGGTGTCATTTGAAATTTACGGTCGGTAGTATGGCGGTGGGCGCACTAACCCACGCATTTATCACTATTTATTGCAAACCTCGCCGCTTTCCAGAGAAATGACGACGCCCGATACACTGGACACTGGATTTCCCTTTGATTTTTAGGGTTCCATACCTAAAAGGTAAAAAGGAACCCTTATGGTGAGACTTCGTCTGTCTGTCTGTCCGTCTGTGTGTCTGTCTATCTGTCACACCTATATATTTCAGGAAGTACTGACGTTATCGATTTGAAACTTGGAACAGTTTAGATCTTACTTACCCATAATGTTGTCTTTTACTTACGCGAATAACACATAGAAATTAAACTACTTTTACGGATTTTATCGCGGTTTATTTATTGATTTTACTATCCCGACGTTTCGATAAAATCCGTAAAAGTAGTTTAATTCTTACTTACCCAATTTCAGCGCAAATGATAAAAAAAAAAAATTCTTTTTATTTATTTTTTTAATGGGTTTCGGAATGGGTCATCATAATTTCAAAGTGAGACTACTATATCGAGTGGGGTATCATATGAAAGGGCTTCATTTGTACATATCAAAACAGATTTTTATTTTGGCCTATGTCACGTAGTTTTTGGCTGATAAACAAAAATGTAAAAAAAATACCGTTGCCAGCCCCACTTACCCCCGAGTAGCCAATCAATTAGTCTAGGTCGAGGTGTAGCCGCGTGTAAGCGGCACAGATAAACTAGCCTTAATTATTTATAAATAATTAATATCCTGGGACAATCCACGCATAGTTCCATGTATCCCTCCCGAACATTTCGGAAAAAAAGGCGGATTGCTTTATATCTACATATTTTAATTAAAGAATTCTGCTGCATTTTACGCTCGCAACAACATTGGAAAATCTTGGACCACAATTGGATATGACGGAACCCCACTTGGATGGAATTGACTTGGATTGAAATTGATTTCTAACAAGTCTCGCTATTATATCATCGATCACTCTTAATTACGATATCGGATCTCTTCCGATCACCGCTTGTTATCGATCCTGGCACTACATCGAACTTATTGGTTTCGTATTTATTTATATAAACACGTGTTATTAATCTCCAGTACATGATAAAAGGGAAATAAAATTATGGATGAGATTTTCATGTCTGTAAGCTGATCCATATCTATTGGTAAAAGCCTCATCAATCTGCCAGATCAATCAATATACTACAAATTAATATTTATTGAACAATGAATAACGTAATGATATCAATAGTATTGGTTGCTTAATAGATACCACGTAATCAATAGTCCCTCGTTAGGCTGTCTGTCCACCGGAGCGGAGCGAGGCAGTGGAGCGGAGAAACGGAGAAATATTAACCAATAAGATTCAATAAGATTTTGGAGCGGAGATTTTGTGCAATCTTATTGGTTAATATTTCTCCGTTTCTCCGCTCCACTGCCTCGCTCCGCTCCGGTGGACAGGCACCCTAAGCATGGTCTAAGGGCTCCCACACAGGAATTTGTATCGAACATTCATTTGTTTCTCGCAGATATTTGCGATGCGATGCGAATTCGCAGTTATGTGTGGGAACCTTATGTCGTGGTCGTGCATCTAGGCATGATTACACATTCATAAAAAATGCCTTTGCTATCGGATTGAGTCGCAATAGGAAACTGCTTCCTACTACTTTGACGGGCCTGTTTCTCAGTCGTTAGTGTCCCACCTTGTGCCTGGGTGTTATTTATTTAAGTATATTTAAGTATGTATTACAAATAGCGGGTCATGTGCGAGTTGGATTCGCGCGCCGAGAGTTCCATACCATCTTTGGATGTGTACAATTCATGTAACACCTCAGATAACAAAAACCCAAACCGCAAAACTAAGTTTGTTTATCGTCGTTTTTTAGGATTACTAAAAAACTGTACTACTTAGAAAGGTTGTTTTATTTTTCCTGTAAAACATAGATAGACATGTCTTAACCATAATTATTTCAGAATTTCCGCTCCACAAACTTCGGAGATAGGGGGGGCGGTATTTTTTGAAATTTTTGATTATCAGCCAAAGACTACGTGACATAAACCAAAATAAAAATCTGTTTGTTGAGATGTGCAAATGAAGCCATTTCATATGATATAGTAGTCTCACTTTGAAATTTTGATGACTTGATGATTATAAAAAAAGTAAAAGAAAAAATATTTTTTTTCTCTTATCGATGAGGCTGGGTAAGTAAGATCTAAAACTATACCAAGTTTCGAATCGATAGCATCAGTGGTTCCTGAAATATATAGGTGTGACAAACAGACAGACAGACTGACAGACAGACAGACGGAGAGACAGACAGACGAAGTCAGACCATAAGGGTTCCTTTTTTACCTTTTAGGTATGGAACCCTAAAAAAGTATATAGGTAAGTATTTGTAGCAGTTGTCTAAATACCATATAACAGGCTCTGTCTAGTTTGTGATTTGACCGTATTTGGATTATCCCAGGATATTTTATAGACATTATAAAATGATACAGTGGCGTGGCTAGGGTATAATTAACAAAAAGTAATTAAGTTCAAAGTAATTAAGAAAAAAAATGCTAAAATTGAGTTTGTTAACTACGGTTCACATCGAAAGACAACTTTTTACTATATAATTAACTATATAGCGATATTCTCCCAAATTAGTTTGTTCTGCCTGCTTGTTTCATTCCGTAACTACGCAACTAAACAAAATTTAGAAGTTCTTTCAAATATAATTTACCACCTCCCGTGTTCTTTAGGTGTTATTTATATAAATATGTATGGTATGGTATATGTAGGTATGTTTAGGGATGCGTAGAAAAAACCGCCTGTGTTAACGAAGTAATATTTCTTCACCTTTTTTGGAGTCGAGGAGGAAACCTTCAAAAGGTACCTACCCGATCTCCGCAGGGGTGGAGGCCGGGTTATGTGGTATTTTGCCTCCCCGGTGGCCTTCATCGATGGTTTGGAGAGCCCCTGGACCTCACGCTGGACTCTCACACAGCAGAAATGCATGCTCCCCGGCACCCTCGCGGTTCTCGCGACTAATCCCACATACCCTCGAGCTCCACAGCTCCCGAGGACCTTTTCAATGTTTGCCCCTAGAAAATAAAGGCCAGTTATTATATTATTATCATAATACACTTAGATTGCAATCCGCTGGTTACCATCCATACCCTCGATCGATATGGCAAGCAACATATATAACCTCCGTGGTGCAGTGGGAAACCGCTTGCTTTGTAAACCGGAGGTCGCGGGTTCGAATCCTGCGGGGGGCAACAAATTTGTGTAGTTGATCCTTACTCGCTAGGACAATGCTGCCTGATCACCTGATTGTCTGTAAAGTAAGATGATCCATGCGTCGGATGGGCATGTAAAAAGTCGTCCCTGCGCCTAACCTCTCCCCGGTCGTGTCGGTCTTCCGTCCCGTCGGATTATGAGAGGTTTATAGGAAGAGAGTGTGCACTTGTGTCTACGCAAACACTTGTGCACTATAATATCTCCTGCGTACATGGTTGATCTTGTGAAAGATTGGCCGCTGTGGTCGTATCAGCCAAGAGGATTATTATTATGGCAAGCAAGCATGCGGCCCACCTGATGGTAAGCAGTCATTACAGCCTATGAATGCCAGCAACGCCAGACGAATCACTAGCGCGTTGCCGACCCGTAAGACATTAGATATTAAGCCTTTTGTGTCCAGTAATTTCACCAGCTATGTGTGCCCTTCACACCGGAACACAGCACTGTTTAGTCATTTACACTGCTGCTTGCCGACAGACTGCAGTGGTATCTACCTACCTTGATGGTTCTTTGCACAAGGAACCTACCACCTATTCCAACCATCAAAGTTCCTTAAACAACATAATCGTAATAAAATCTTTTTTTTTTTAAATTGAACCGATTTCAATATCACTGAAAAGTATAAAATAATTTAAATATTAAAGAAGTTGGTGTTAGCGTACCTGCTGTGTATATTTGGCACCAACTTCAATAATATTTAAATTATTTTATACTTTTCAGTGATATTGAAGTCGGTTCAATTTTTAAAAAAAAAGATTTTATTTTAAACTTTTTAGTGATATTTTCATATATAAAGATTGAACCATCGAAAACCGTAAAAACCGTAAACCGTATCTAGGTAGGTTATGATCACATTATCGTATACATAGTTTTACATAATTCATGTTTCTTCCGAAAAAAATATCCGGTCGTAATGAAATTTGCATGGAATCATCATAGTAGTTTACTCTCTCGAATAAAAAACGAATCATCGAAATCGGTTCATAATTGTCAGAGCAATGTAATGGAGAACATCAGTTTTATGGTTTTTACCAGATAATAAATTGCTCCACATCGTTCATGGTCCTCCAGGAAGTTCTTATCCGGTAGTAATAAAATTCATAGAGATTCAATACAGTGGTTTCTTCTTTCGAATAAAAAAAGAATCATTGAAATTGGTAAATATTTGCCAGAGTTATGACCATTTTTGTCCTTTAAAGCGACTAAAACGTCATCTATATAGGCTTTCTTGCAGCTCTCAGTGCGCAGTCACCATTCTTGTTTTTTCAGGAACTACTAATTACTAAGCAATAATTTTTTTATGGGACCCAATTAACGGATTAAAGAATGGATGGAAGAAAGATTTTTTCAAATCGGTTCATAATTGCCAGAGTTATGCGCGAACATACATAGAAAAAAAAAATATATATATATATACAGACGAATTGAGAACCTCCTCCTTTTTTGAAGTCGGTTAAAAACTACAAAATTTGGCTTTACCAAACCGAAACGGTAAAACAAGTTTTTACAGAAAAAAAATATTTTTCCAGACAAGCTTTTATAAAATATGTCAGTGGTACTGTAAGCTGATCAAAATGAGTCCAAACATCATCAATCTACTGTAAGTTACTGAGGAGTTCCGTTGCCTACCTTCCGTCTCCATCATCAGATCAGCTCGCTGTCATCATAAGAGCGTATTGTCATCGAAGCTTGATAGGTATGCAAAGTTTCAGCTCAATCGCACATCGGGAAGTGAGTTAATTTAACTTGCGAGATTTGATTACAGACAACGGGACAGGTGAAACTAAATTAAAGCTTGTAATTTGGGGCATCCCTACTTCATCATCAGCCCACATCAGTCCACTGCTGGACATAGACCTCCCCCAAGGCACGCCACTGAGCCCGATCTTCGGCTTTCCTCATCCATTGTCTGCCAACTGCTCTGCGGATGTCGTCGCTCCACCTAGTCACAGGACGTCCTACATTACGCTTCCCGATTCGCGGTCTCCACTCAAGAACCAGTTTCCCTACTTACCCTGTGAAATTAATAATATATGAAGTAGGTAACACAAACTGTAAACAATAATTTATAAAAATACCACCTCCAAACATGTCAAACATTCAACTTCCGCTTTGTTTTGCAAAGTAGGTACAAACAATGAGCGAAAGTTTCCGTCGGATGGTCAAAAATCTTATTTTTCTCGATTTTATTAACCAAATTCTTTTTGTGTTTTGTCTTTGTTCGCAAATAAATACCTTCTGTGTAAGTATTCAATGAACGATTTTATAAATTCGCAATTAGAATGTGGAAAAACAAAAACGTGTCTGTTTGCTGGTGAATACACAGTGAAAAAAAGCTATATCAACGGGATAATCATCATCATCAGCCGGAAGACGTGCACTGCTGAACATAGGCCTCCCCCTTAGAACGCCACAATGAACGACGATTGGCTATTTGCATCCACCGGTTACCTACGACGCGAACAATGATGTCGTCTGTCCACCTTGTAAGAGGCCTGCCTACGCTGCGTCTTCCGGTTCGTGGTCGCTACTCGAGAACCTTTCTTCCCGAACGGTTATTGGTTCTCCGATGCGATGTGGCCTGCCCATTGCCACTTCAACTTACAAATTCTGAGAGCTATGTCGGTGACCTTAGTTCTTCGGCGAATCACCACATCTCGGAGTCTATCGCGCAAAGATAATCCGAGCATAGCTCTCTCCATAACTCGTTGTGTGACACTGAGCTTCTTCGAGGATAAATAGTCCAGCTTATTTGTGCACACGGCTGTGCCGGTTAGCTAATCTCGTATGTAGGTACATGAGAGACTTTAAACTTGAATTTTTCGGACGATTGCTGACGCTTCACTGTCAATTATATCAAGGTTGAATAAACACTATATTTATATTACACTAGCAATTCCCTGCGGTTACGTCAACCATGGAATGGCCTAAGCCCCTTCATCTTGAAGGGAGGCCCGTGCCCAGCAGTGGGACATAAACAAGGGCTGGTGTTATACGTCCGCCATTATTTTTTTCCACCCCATTTAACCCCTTTAGCAGTGGAATTTTCAAAAACCCATTCTTAGTGGATGCTTACATCATAAGAAGAACCTACCGTCCAAATTTCAGCTTTCTTTGGCCTGTGCGTTGATGAATCAGTCACTCAGTCAGGACAAGTAATTTTATATGTATAGATATCTATCTAACAATGTAGATAACATAATTATCTAATTATGTTGATGCGTTGGTTGTATGTGGTTGTTGTAGATAATGTTTTTGAGACAAATTCCGCCACTTGTTTCCACCACTGTGACCTGTAAACCAGGATTTACAGCAGCTGCGACTGAATACGCCAAGATATAACTAAGTACGTCCCAGGAAAACGTTTGTTAAAACATGCAACAAATATTTATAAAATTTTATATAATACATTGCTACAAAAATGTGAGAAATCGAAAAGAAAAAGATAGACGCTCTGGAAATGTGGTGCTGGAGAAGGATGCTTGGAGTATCCTGGACCGAATTTAGAACCAATGTGTCTATACTCCAAGAACTCGGCATCAAGCAGCGTCTGTCGAAAACCGTACAATACCGAATATTCAAGTTCTTCGGTCACGTCTCCAGAAGAAGCGAAGACTCCATAGAGCGCCTTGTCGTGCAGGGGAGGGTAGAAGGCTCTAGACCACGCGGGCGGTCACCTATGCGATGGACCGACCAAATTAACTCTGCACTGGGCGGTCCCTTGCATGAGTGCACCAGGATGACCGCAAACAGAGAAAGATGGCGACAAGTCGTGAGGCGCGTAACATCAGCCCCTAGTAATACTACATAACGGCCACGACCGCTCTGTCAAGAGCGTTACGACAGAGAAGAGAGACAAAGATGTCTTTGGTACCTAGGGGAGTTTATTTTAATCATGTTTAGAAGAAACAGGGACATCGCTTTCCTCTGTTATATAAACTTAGTCGTTGTAAATATATTTTTACTCTTATTAGCCTTACAGTATATATACCCTAATGGTTGCAAGAAAGCCACGTATGGAGAAATTTACGTGTTTTTTATTCGTCTTAGCCCCTTTTTACGGAGTTACGACCAACGTAAAAATCTAATGTTTACTACGCCCGCTTTTAATACGTACGTTTTATTTTAACACATCAAATTTGTTTGCAGAGTTCTTTGCATTAATTCAGGCGTAAAATGTAGAAAACGAGCTACGATTCCATTTGTACTAGTTACCTACAATCTGAGCCTACGCTGCACTGCTACGCTGACTACGTGCTGCGGACAGACGAACACAAAACCATTTCTCACATTTAGGGTAAAACCGGGATAGTTGCCACACTTTTTGAAATTACTTTATATCTCTCCATGAAAATAGCAATATACTTTATTTGTAACTAGCTGACCCGCGCAGCACCGCCCGCGCTTGTATTACTTTTTGCTCGTCTCTCTTTCCCTCCCACTTCGGTCCTCGTCACACTCCTCTCCCCGTTGTCCCTCCTCTGGACCCTCTCCCTCTCTCTTCTCCCAACTTGCTCCACCTAATGCCCCCGATCCCTCACCCCATCACCCCCTCCTCAAATCCCCTCTCAGTCTCTCTCCTCTCTTGCTCTGCTCCTCCTCTCATGTCCTCTCGTTCTATATATCCTCGTCAATCATGTTATCAGCGGCATAAAATATACTTTATGACCTATTCTCAGACCTACCCGATATGCACACAAAATTTCATACATATCGATCGGTTCACCCATCTAGTTAATGAACTTGTCTTATGTTGCTTAACCTTAACCTATCGGCATGAAATATACTTTACGACCTATTCTCAGACCTACCCGATATGCACACACAATTTCATACAAATCAGTTCACCCATCTATTTAATGACCTTGACTTATGTTGCTTAACCTTAACTTACCGAGATAAAAAGTATCCTATGTCCGTTTCCTGGTTCTAAGCTACCGCCCCACCAATTTCCAGCCAAATCAGTTCAGCCGTTCTTGAGTTATAAATAGTGTAACTAACACGACCTTTTTTTATAATTATGTAAAAATATTAAAGTTCTTTAGTGATTGTACGTTCAATTTTACCGATAGATGGCGCTGTTCATAATGTAAATCACGCTAACATCGTAAATCACTGTCTAATTAAGCATCAAACGAACTTACCCTTACGTGAAGTTCGATCATAATTTAAATTTTTTTTTTTGGGAATGATAGACGCTGTTGGCCGCAGATGGCCATTGCAGCTTCACCGGACAATAGGAGGCGAGCGCTTAAAGCGCTCTAGCCTTTACGGCAGAAGTAGCGACGAGCTCAAGGGCACCTCAGGGAGGCACGGCCTCGGCTTGGGCTGTCGCTTAAGAGAGGGCTGGGCTGAGTTTACCACCCGTTCACAACGCGCCCCCACTGAGAAGAACCGGCAAGAAACTCAGTGGGGGGGATCATAATTATGTGAACAGTTCGGTCCTTAGCAACTTATAATGTTTACTTATTGTAGTTATGCGTCCTTACTACTAGCCTTGCACGGAATGATTTAAAGTTTTTTTTTTTTTCGGGTACTTAAATATTTTGTCACCTCACCGCCTCCTATAAGACGGCCCACCCGCAGTGTGTCTTCATTATGTTTAGAGTAGGAAAAACGTTTCACATTTTATCCTTGGGTCGGGTGATGTGTAAAAGGGAGGGGAGTATATAAGTTGCTAAGGACCGAACTGTTCACATAATTATGATCGAACTTCACGTAAGGGTAAGTTCGTTTGATCCTTAATTATGTTTCACAGTTCGGTCCTTAGCAACATATAATGTTTACTTATTGTAGGATGTTTAGAGTCTAGATCTATAAAATGTGAATAGTTAGCTATTATGATTTGGGGGAATAGGTAATATAATACAAATTATGCCCTAAAAATCCAAATTCATTTATCTCTGTAATCTCTGTAAAAGCATCACATAATATTAGGCACTAGATTTTCCTTTTTGTTTTAAATATCAAAAGAGAGAGTCTAACTCCTTACGACTCTTATAAACACCGGTCTTATTCATAAAAAGTTATCACACACTTATAGGCTCGCTATAGTATGATTTTCAAAAAGTATTATTCATAAACGCATTTTAGTACTAAAACGTTCTTTAGCTATGTTATAAAGTTATAGAGGGCAGACCCCTACTATAACAGTGCTATAAGCGTGATATAAGGTAAAAAATGGCCGACTTTCAACAGCTGATTATTAATTATTAAGAAAATGACATTTGTGTCAGTGTCACATCCATCAGTTAATTTTTTTTCTTTAGTTGAGCCTCATCGGGAAGGCAAAGAGTTCTAGCCCATACAGGTTTCATATCCGTTCAATTTCGTAAGAAATCAAAATAGCTGTATACACACTACAAACTATTATGATTTATTATTTTATTCAGTACTTAACGTTTATTTTATTATTATACAATTTAATATATTTTAATATAAGTTAATCTATTTTAGGTTAGTTATTATTACGCGCTTGTTACAACATAACCAAACAAACATTAACAATCAAATAACAATGACAATGATCGATGGATGTACTTATGACGAATTCCGCATGGGCGTCATAAATACAATAAATAAATAAATATTCTGAGACAATACACACATGGTCATCTGTTCCCAAACTAGGCACAGCCTGTACTATGGAAACCTGATAATTGATGCTTATACTTATATAAGTACTTTTTTTACTGTAAATACATAATTAATTAAATAAATAACACCCAGACACTTAGCGGGAATCGAACCCACGACCTATTGGGTAGCAGCCAGGGCGTCCAACCACTAGACCAACACGCCCGTCAAATCGACAGTCGTCATCGTTTCGTAGACAATAGAATGTTTTATAATCTGTAATAATGTCTATGATCACACCTAGGCGGTGTGTAGACACATATTATCTGTGGGCGATTGGGTGTATTCGGTCAATTTGTTGACCAACTTCATTATAATGGCAATACTTTGATTGAAAAACGTTCTATAGAGACGTATTAGTTATTGATGGTTTATGAAACGTTTATGAATAAGCAACTTTATAGAACGTTTTATAACCTTATAGAACACTATAACTAATCAGTGCTTAAAACCTTTGATAAGCTTTTTTTATGAATAAGACCGTAATAATATAATATTACACTTAGCCAACAGTAAAATCCATACGTAAGTAAATAAATATTCTGAGACAATACACACATGGTCATCTGTTCCCAAACTAGGCACAGCCTGTACTATGGAAACCTGATAATTGATGCTTATACTTATATAAGTACTTTTTTTACTGTAAATACATAATTAATTAAATAAATAACACCCAGACACTTAGCGGGAATCGAACCCACGACCTATTGGGTAGCAGCCAGGGCGTCCAACCACTAGACCAACACGCCCGTCAAATCGACAGTCGTCATCGTTTCGTAGACAATAGAATGTTTTATAATCTGTGAATGTGTGAATTTGTAAAGAAGTTTTTTTTTTATTCAATATAAGCCAGTGTTTGACCACAGTCCCACCTGGTGGAAAGCGGTGACGCAGTCGAGGATGGTAGATTATCTTCAATGACCAATCGTAATATTAATACTGCAGAGGAACCGCAAGCAAAATTATACATTAGGGTTAAGTACCTAAGAATAGATAAGTCGTATCGAGAAAAAGCTCTCCTCAAAACCTGTCAACAGTGGCAATAAATCTTTGTCTTGTAAAAACGCGCAAATGCACCTTATAAAACATATTTGAAAGGAAATATGCATAACCTCACCATTAGATGATGACTGAAATTGAAGTCTATTTTCGTAATTATTTTGTATAATCAATAACCGAAAAATATATACGAGTATATGTATAAAATATATATATAAATAATGTAAGTAAATATCAGTTTGTGAACGTAAATGTTCCTAAAGGCCACACAGGCCACCTATAATAGTTAGAAAAACCTTAAATTAATTATTTAATTAACACGGTGCACAACAGAAAACATTACTGAACATATCACCTTGACAATAGGTAAGCAATAATTTGTAATTCATGAACAAACTTTTATTTCATTATATCAGTAAAAGTTATCTTTATGATTAATTAATTGCACTTTGAAAGTTATTGCTTTCTTTTTTGTTTTTTTTTTATTTTTTTTATAGGAAACAAGTATTGGTCAAGACACATTAGGTTATAGGTCACATTTTATAAGTTGAGGGTAGATGAAGAGATATACCCTCCAAATGTTATTTATTGTGTCACCTACCCTCATATGTATCTATCAGCTGTCAGCTGATTGTAATGTCAATGACCGTTACTTTATCTCTTAAAAAGGATATTACAACAGTCATACATCGAACATAAAGTTCTTTATTTCATACTAACTATACCGCCCGTACAGGAGGCGCTAATAACTTAAAGAAGATTGTAAGCAGATCATGGTCTTGATCGCTATTTATTTAGTACCTTTAGGTGCTATAAAGGTAGGTAGGTATATACACAACAGTCACAGTCTTTAATTAATGCAGTCATTACCGTACGTAATTTTAAATGTATCTAGTCATTGTTCTCGATTACTGTTTCAAAAAGGATTTAAGTTCTTTATTATATATTTTTTTTGTATGTATTTATAATGTATTTTTTAAATTCTTTACATAGAAGCATTTATTACATTTTATTAAACTAGGTAAGTACCTATTTTATTATATATTCTCAGAGTATCTAAAGCACGTTTCGTTACTCCTGCCAGTGTGGCTTAGTGAAGTGCCCCTGAAATGAGTTTCTACCAAACACCAGGTCCCAGGGGACCTCAAGGATAAGGCTTGTATTGAGAAGGATTGCGGGGTCACTCGGGGAAGGATATATTGGCCCGCAAGTTGGCGTGCTCTTCAAAGGAAGTTAGAAGCACTCTTAAGCATTTCGCCAGACATTCTAAATGTACCGGCTGTGGTCAACTGCACTCATGGTTGACTCACCGATGCTTGCGTTTAAAGCAATAAATAATATCTTGTGGGGACAAGACCAGCCATCGACGCGGGAAATAGTTCACCCGCGCGTACACCAATCTTATTCTTTCCCTCACAGCCAACCCTAGCCGACCAGCTTCCTATTCTGACTTTCCAACGACCTAGGAACTAAAGTCACAAGAGTGTTGATCATAACTATTATATGATTTGATAACACAAGCTAGTAAGACCCTGTGATACGAACCCACAGCACTACATGAAATATCACCAGAGAACATTCCCGAGTAATAAGAAAGTACAGCGGCAACAACAACAAGACTCGTAATATCTGTTGGTCGCATTGGATCTTTACAGTAGATTCACTACCACTGCTCCCCGGATAATTATCGATTATTATGATAGACTCAGTTGATTAAATAGGTAATATTGATAACAAATATTATTGTATCCTCCACCGAAAAGTTCAAATAAGACCACCGTATTTCGCTGTCAGTCAGCCACCCGTATCAATGACATCGCTAGCACGTCCATCCTACGAGACACTGCCTCCCCGTGTGTGGATCCATAGAGGAATATACTCACATAGCTTTATTTGCTCGGTCAGTCTTGACAGAGTTGATGGACTCTAGTGAAATAAAGCCAAAACTAGGAACTAATTAGACTTAACATTAAATGTTGAGATCAAATTCAAATCTGCTTACGACAGCCAATCAGTTCTAACTCTAATGCATCCGGATCAAGATTACCTACTGATCAGAACCGAGATGCCTAAGCCAACACGCCCTTGCAGTTAACTTCGATGAGAAGAAACCTCCCAACTACTCCGCGAGTCTTGCTGTCGAAACACTTAGTATTGTTCTGAAAATAACTCGAAAAACATAGTATATTAAATTAAACTTATATAAAATTAACAGAGCAGATTATTAGAACTTCTAGTCACACAAACTTTTCCCCTTAAAGTATCACCCGAGTTCCGAAAGAGGTTCAAGGAAACTGAAGGTTCATTAAAATTTTTGCGATGCAACGACGTACCAAAGGGAGAATCCTCCGACCGAGCGAGGTGTGATGCTCGGTCAGGGCCGAAGCCCCCTACAGTTGATGTCGGGATGTTGTATATATTCTCCACGTTTGAGAAACTTCACTTGCGAGATTCAGGAATCGGAGGTGTCGTCATGTATCGCGTTGTATGTGATGCTGCTTGCTTTTCATCGCATCGCTGTACCACATGTGGCGCCATCCGGTCATGTCGAGTCGCCACATCACTCTCCCCGAAGACTGGAAGTCGATGAACGTCTTCATTTGCTAGCTCGTCCTTGTGTTCCAGTCGCTGTGCCAATACCAGTGGATGCAGTTCCAGTGAGTCGAAGCTGATGCTGCTACGTCTTCAGTGAGTCGAGGTGTGCAGTGGGTATGGCTGACGGCTGCTAGGCGTACTGGTGAGAGGGATGCGCTCTTCTTACAAGGACCGGCCATAGTGCAGGGGTGTTGTGCCATGTTGTGGCCGAAGGTCGACCAGGCTTGCATCCGCAGCCGCAATGCGTTGGTCATCCGATGACGCCGGGATACTGGCTGGCTTGTGACTCGCTGGTTGTTGCAGAAGAGAGCGATGGCGAAGCTGTGCTGTTGTCCGATCCGAAGGCTGCGTCGATGTTCAATGCGGGGTTACCAGTTCAGCCTCATTCTGTGTGATGCTCGTTGGTACCAAAATGTCCTGTGAGTGCACCTACTAGGTGCCTTATTTGTGATCTGTTTAGGTTTAATAATTTAAACCCTCAGTCCCCCCTTGTGCTAGAGAATGTTTTGGAGTGGTTTAGGCCTGACGCTGCCCTCCATTCCTTCATGTGTTCATTTCTAGCATGTGCATATAATGCTTGGTGATATATTCCATATGGAACCCCACAAATGGTTCGGTTGTCTAAGAGCCGGCCTTCGCTAGGCTATCTGCCTTCTCCTTGCCCTTGACGCCTTCGTGTCCAGGTACCCAGATAAGGCAGACATTGTTGTCTTCCCAAGTTGTTCAAACCTGTAACATGTTCTTTGACCAGTTTAGAAGCAACTCTGAAGGAATTCAGAGCCTTCAGTACTGCCTGACTGTCGCTGATAATGCAAATGGTTTTACCTTTTACATTTCTCCTTTGCATTTATTTAATGCTGGCAATTATGGCATAGGTTTCCGCTTGGTATACTTATGAATGCCCCATGCCGTGACCGACACTACAGTCCTTGAACAATCTCTGTCCTACCAGGGTAACCATCAGATCAGGATCAGTAATACTTAATATTGCTACCTCCCGATTGGCCTCCACCATACACTTTATTGTACGGTATTTTGAACTCATTTGAGATTTAATGCAAGGTATATAAACCCTCATTCGCAATTGAATGCCCATTCACAATCCAATGTGAACCACTTTTCGTACGATATCTAAACCCACCCCTGCGCAATTTAATGCACGTTTGTTAAACCCTCGCAATTTAATGCACGGTATTGAAACCCTCGCAATTTAATGCACGGTATTGAAACCCTCGCAATTTAAAGCACGGTATTGAAACCCTCGCAATTTAATGCACGGTATTTAAACCCTCGCAATTTAATGCACGGTCATTAAACCCTCGCAATTTAATGCACGGTCTTTAAACCCTCGCAATTTAATGCACGGTATTTAAACCCTCGCAATTTAATGCACGGTATTTAAACCATCATTCGCAATTTAATGCCTGTTCACAATTTAATGTGAACCACTTTTTGTATGGTACCTTCGCAATTTAATGCGTGGTATTTGAACCATCGCAAATGAATGCACGGTATTCAAACACCCATTAGAAATTTGACACCGCCCTACATAATTTATTGAATGTCCTTAGCAAAATTTTATATAAGTAAGTAATACCATTTAGGTTAGGTACTGCAAATTAAATACTAGAATCAATAGCACTCAGGTACTTTAAAACAACCCTTACATTACAGATCAGGATAAGGTTTGCTAACCTTCTACACCTACACATTATAACTGAATAATTTCTTCTATTGGGACTAGTTACTTATAAGTAGTATTTCTCGTATAACAATTAGAGAGTGATCATTGAATTTATGTTTCATCTATACCCATTAATCATTCATATATGCAATTACATTTTATTAGGTTCACCTAACAACCTTAAGCAAATTTTGTGGGAAAATCTAATCTGGGATATAATAGCCCCAGGGACATTCATTGTTAATATAATATGCAAGTATATAGAAATTTTATTTAGCGTTTACATTTGTGGTTTAGCTGCGCGTATCAGGACAGGTGCCATTTTTATGAACTTTAGAGGCGTTGTGGACATACTTATAATAAAACCAACTTAGGCCTTTAGGTCAGTCAATTATTAGCTATTCTATCTGTCTGGGAAAGCGCATCAAAACGCTTCTTTAAACTGCGGAAAGGGCACTACGATCTGTGGTTAATATATTATTATATATAATATTTTCTCTTTTTTTTTTAAGTCTTTTCGGCTTCGTTTTCGGTATCAAGGTATTTTTATAAAGAAGCCCAGGTTCTGACAACTAAAGTTCTGATATTTTACAGAAATGATTTTGTGTTTAAACCCGCATACTGTACTTACGGACCTTTGCACGTAATTTTTTTTTTTTTTTTTTACAAGCTATTCTAAAGTATTAAGATATTTCTAAATCATCTGTCTGAAGCGAAAGATATTATGACAAAATGGTCGCCATCCTTTGACCTCGTTAAGATAGAGGAGACTACTTGAGAATCGAGATAATCATGACTTCACTGTTTTTTTTTTTTTTTGTAGGTATGTTCACTTTTACATGTAAAAATATAATTTCCAAAAGGTAATCTTTAGACCATGTCAAGATAGAGGCTACTTGAGAATTGAGATAATCGTTTGACTTCACAATTCTGTTTTTTTTCTGTTTTTGTTTAATTATGTTCACTTATCACTTGAATATTATTTTTCCAAAAAGTGAAAAGATTTTAATTGTATGTAATTATATGATCAAATACATATCTTGCCACTCAATTCTACACACACACACACATCACTTGAATATTATTTTTTCCAAAAAGTGAATAAACTAATTGTATGTACTTATATGATCAAACACTTATTTTGTCACTTTCAATTATTCAAAAATAGTTTATTATGATTAATTTTATTAACTTATCACATAATAAAGTATTTCGTCCACGCCACTTATTTGTTTTTAATTTAAATTGCACTTTTATTTATCAAAAATATAAAATTTCTCACGGTTTTCACCTCGTCGCCATGTAGAGTTCACTATATTTTAGAGGTGAGCGTTATTTAACGTTATCGGTTTCAGTAACTGCTTACGAGGCTGATAATCGTGTAACTAGTTTCGTGGACAGAAATGTAACGATTATTTTTCGTACCCAGTTTCAACTCACACTGACCGACCGCCGCACGAGTAAGCGTTTCGTTCAAGAGATTATTATTAAAATGGTTATAAGTAGGTACGTAATATGAATACGACTCGCACAACGAGAGTAAAGAGCTAACTGCCGCACTCACAAACGCCAATTATTTTTTTGTAATTAAGAGACTTTTTAAAATCTGTTTATTTCGACTGTCGGAGCCGTTTATGATTATTTTCGATTATTAAATACGAGATAATTGATATATCTACTTACTCACTATTTGCGTATTAAGTAGATATTAATTGGCTGTGTGGAGTGTCGAAATAATCCGATTTCAAAAAATGGATTAATGATCATTAACTATAATTGACGTTTGCAGGTTCGGCAGTAAGAAGAGTCTATTGAAGATCGGTATACTAATTAATTACTAATAATATCAAAATAAAATCAAATAAAAAAAAAATTTGCATCCAGTCCTAAGTCAATCATTTAAAATAACTATAAACATGTTACATATTCGTCATCATAACACAAAAATAAAACTAATATAATATAATAACTATAACCTGTAATAATATAATATGAAACATTTTCGTAATCATAACTACAAACGCAAAACTAACCAACGCTATACAGTAATACAGAAGTAACTAGTTACAAAAATAATCGGTTTTGAAACTAGTTACGCAAATCCACTAAACTACGTATAACCGATTACGCCCAAAAGACGTTACGACCCACGTCTACTATATTTGTTAATATTAACACTACACTATATCGGCTCGTTAACGCACACACCACGTCTGACCCGCACAGTGGTTAACACTCGACTGAACTCCCCTCCTACACTAGAGGGGCTTTTATGTCTTTCTCACATCCCCACTCAGTGCCTGCGTAGTGTGCCCGCTTGAGACGATAAACTTGTCTACCCACAACTTTACACAATTTACCAGTACACTACAATATCTATTTCCGGTGTACTTAATGTGTATATTAATTTATACCACTAAGCACCTTATGTAAGTATATTTTCTCCTTTACCTTAATGTTACTTTACATGGAAAATACAAATATCTAAATAATTGTTTGGTGTTCATATAAATATATGAAGCAAATAATTATGTATAGCGTTTAGAACAGACTTATCAAAGAAAAACCTTAGACCTTCCGTTTGGTTTATTAATCACGGTTAAAATCAGAGGTAAGATACTCATATCTGGACCTTATACAAACAAATACGCCAAGGTATGTTTTTATATTTTGTATTTTTTATTATTATTATTACCAAGGGATGGTAATAGTAAGTACTAGTAAACACGACTATTATATTTGAGTTCAAGAATAGTTCCTATCTCCAAAAATATAGTAACAACTAAAATTAATAGGTAGTAAAAAATACTGATATGGTCGTTGTCAATCTCAAAAATCTTAAGATGCAAAATACATTGAATAGAGGGCGTAAACTAGATAGTTTTGTATTTATTGTAGACAAAGCATATAAGTTACTCAAGACAGCTTGTTTGTGGTTTATTACACATTAAAAGGCACATCAAACTTATAAGAGGAATATTCACAACGCTGGTAGATAAAATATATCAGGAAAGATCCAAATGAAATATCCAACAAAAAATTACATAAATATAATCGTATGGATTCTGAATAATAACATCAAAGATCAGCCAGGATTTTTCTTTTTTTTTTTTACTGTGGATTATATAAATTTATAATTGTATTATGACACAGTGATAAGCTCGAACAAAGTTCCCTTTTTTTTTAAATACGCTTTTTATATGTTTATATATATATATACATATATATGCCTTATTTAAAAAAAATATCACGTAAAAATGATCGTGTTAAGATAATACAATAAGACTAACTGTGTTTGGACAGGGTTTTTGAAACACCCTGTATATACTTTTACTTCATTATTATTATTTATTTTTGGAAAAATCGAACTTTATGAATTTACTACACAGATTTAATGTAGATTTGTTTGTTTGATTTGTTTGATGTAATATTTTATGACCATTAAATTTAGAAACTAGAATTATGTATGACAAAAAATTCGTCCTCAATTTTGTCATAGATTGATTTTAGAAATACGAAATGTGACACAATATCAACGGGTAAGCCAACCTACTGGCCTACAGATCAACACAAAATTCCTGATTTAATAGATTTTTTCATTTATAAAAACATATCGTTAAACTATCTTTCTATTCAAGATGGTTACGATATGAGTTCAGACCATTCACCTATTATACTAACTATTCATGAGAACATTATATATAAAGAAAACCATGCAACTTTAGTCAATAAATATACTGACTGGGAGAGCTTCAAGCACGATTTGGATTTCGCAGTGATCCTAAAAGTGCCCCTGAAAACCCCACAACAACTAGAATTAGAAGTAAGGAGTTTTGTAACAAATATCCAACAGTGTGCTTGGAAAAACACACCCGATTTAAAAAAGAAATCCGGAAGTATAAATTACCCAATAGAAATCCGAAACCTTATAATTGAAAAGAGAAGACAAAGGCAGAGGTGGCAAAGGACTAGATATCCACCCGACAAAACAGTTTTAAACAAACTAACAAAGCAGTTAAGTAGGGAAATTCAGAAATTTCGTGATGAATCCACTCATAGTTACCTTACTCAGCTAACGAGTGATCGTACAACCGATTATTCACTGTGGAAAGCCACTAAAAGTTTAAAAAAACCCATCACGCAAATTCCCCCAATTAAGGAAAGGAACGGGCAGTGGGCTATAAATAATGAGCAAAAAGCAATTAGATTTGCAAATCATTTAGAAGAAATTTTTCAACCAAATCAGCCTGAAAATGAGATCACTCTTGATGCA
The DNA here is from genome assembly GCA_911728495.1 of Furcula furcula. Lineage (NCBI taxonomy): Eukaryota > Metazoa > Arthropoda > Insecta > Lepidoptera > Notodontidae > Furcula > Furcula furcula. The sequence goes on from OU452262.1 coordinate 10,549,539, forward strand.
ATAATAGAAGACGGTGATACCCATTTGAGATACACTTCACCAAAGGAAGTATACAAGGAAATTCAACTTCTAAACAAGAAAAAATCCCCAGGTTATGATCTCATCACCGGGGAAGTCCTCAGCAATCTTCCTCGTAAAGCAATAGTGAAACTCACTACACTTATAAATGCTTCGTTTAGATTAAAATACGTACCCGATATGTGGAAAGTGGCTGAAGTTATTATGATACCAAAACCTGGTAAACCACCAAATGAAGCAACTTCATACAGGCCGATTTCGCTGTTGCCAATAATGTCAAAATTATTCGAAAAGCTATTATTGAGACGTTTAAAACCAATTATAGAAGAAAAAGATCTCATTCCTGACTATCAGTTTGGCTTCAGGGCAAAGCACTCAACTATAGACCAAGTTCATAGAATTACTAATATTATTGAAAAAACATTAGAAGAAAAAAAAGTCTGCTCTACAGTTTTCCTAGATGTAGCCCAAGCATTTGATAAGGTGTGGCATCAAGGTCTTATATATAAATTAAGAAAGATGTTACCCAAGAAATTCTCCGATATCTTGGAGTCTTACATATCAGAAAGAATGTTCAGAGTAAGGCAGGAAGATTCTTATTCTGATCTTAAGCACATCAAAGCGGGAGTACCACAAGGAAGTGTGTTAGGTCCGGTCCTGTACTTACTATACACCTGTGATATTCCAACGCTAGAAAACAACACCATTGCAACCTTTGCTGATGACACGGCCATTATGGCTACAGGTGTTACACACGCGGAAGCAGTGGAAAATGTTCAAAATGCCGTAAACACCATATGTAACTGGACAAAAAAGTGGCGAATAAAACTCAACGAATCCAAGTCAGTTCATATTGATTTCACCAATAAAAAATCAATCTATCATCCGGTATACATAAACAATCGTGTTATACCCTATGAGAATACCGCCAAATACCTTGGCATGACACTCGATACAAAGCTTCGCTGGAAGGCTCATGTCAAAAAGAAACGCGAAGAGTTAGGCCTTCGCTACAAGAAAATGCACTGGCTTCTCGGTAAATACTCCGTGCTGTCAGTGCAAAACAAAATACTCCTGTACAAACAAGTCCTAATGCCAGTATGGACTTATGGTATACAGCTGTGGGGCTGTACCAAACAAAGCAATGTAAACACAATACAACGGTTCCAGAATAAAGTACTCAGAGGAATTGTAAATGCGCCCTGGTACATTAGAACAAACGACCTCCATCGGGACCTCAAATTGGATTTCGTAGCCAAAGTTATTAAGGACTACGCTGAAGCTCATGAACGTCGGCTTCATCATCATGTGAATGTCGAGGCTATCCAGCTCCTCGACAACACGGACCTAGTGAGAAGACTGAAAAGAACAAAACCTTTTGAGTTAGTTTAAGTGTTAAATTAGTGCAGTGTAGAACACAATAACAAAGTGTCTTCGCCTTAATAGAGACAATAAGAAAAGTGCCATTGGACACATTCTTAATCTAATATAATTTATTCGTTTAGGTTAAAGTAAAATTGCTGATTAGCCATTAAGCTAGATTGTAATTTATACGGTGTTACCACAAGGGAACATCATTAAGAAAAAAAAAAAAAAAAAAAAAAAAAAAAAAAATTTTGTCATAAGTATTCAAATATTGCAACTATATTGTTCATAAAGTTAAACCATAAATATAGTCATCAAGGTCATACATTTAGCTAAATTAACGACGAATTAATAATATGACGATTGTTTTGTTCTCTAGATCAGATTTATCAATAGTTATTTTCAACTAAGTATTTATAATAAGTGTAGGAGGCGGCCGGCGGCCGGCGGCGCGGCGTACTGTCCCATAAGTTCAGAGGCTACTTACTGCAGCTCCACGGTGGTGCTCACGGATGCTCCGGCTGTAGGCCGGCCAGGATCTCGTCGAGCCTGTGGTAAAGTCCGCCGCGGCCAGTCCGCCTCGGATCTACTATCCACTTTGCAGTACGAACTACGAAGTTTTGAAGTCTTATTAATTCTACTGTGAAAAAATATTAGTATTGTTATTATAACTTCTTAATTATTTACTCATCTCGTCCAGTGGCGCACGACGTATTCCGATAATTAGGAGTTTAGATCGAATTATATCTGACGATATTGTACGAATCCCAGGCAACTGGTGGATGGTAGTAGCAAATTACAGTTAGCGATGGTAGAGCGTGCTAATCGCACACTTCAGGCGGTCTCCGAATGGGGTGATGCCAACCTTGTGCGATTCAACGCCGCTAAAACACAAGCGTGTCTTTTCACCGCCAAACGGAGTCCTTTCACCTCGGCTCCTACTTTTCAGAATGTATCCTTGGAATACACCGACCGCCTTCAGTTGTTGGGAGTTGAAATTTCCTCAAACCTCAACTTTGGGCGGTTCATTGAGTCCAAGGCCAAGGTAGCTGCAAGGAAGCTAGGTGTCCTTGCAAAGGTCCATCGGTACTTCACACCGGAGCAGCTTTTGATGTTATATAAAGCGCAAGTCCGATCGTGTGTGGAGTACTGTAGTTACATATGGGCTGGTGCTGCGAAATGCCATCTTTCAGCTTTGGACTCAGTGGAGAGGCGCGCTAAGAGGCTTATTGGTAACTCTGGGTTAGTAGAGACCAATTTACAAAGCCTGGAGCACAGGCGCAGAGTAGCCAGCCTCTCGGTATTCTACAGGATGCATTTTGGAGAGTGTGCGCAGGAATTACATGACTTGATTCCACCATCCCCCTTCCATCATCGGACAACGAGACGCACGGCGTGCACACACCCTTATGTGGTAAACGTGCCTTCAGTCCGAACTAAGCGATTTGCATCGTCATTCATAATAAGGACAGCTAAGGACTGGAACAGTTTGCCTGCGTCAGTTTTTCCGCCCGATTATAACCTGGGTGTCTTCAAAGCTAGAGTGAATAGGCTTTTAATAAGCCAGTGTGCTTTACCATCCTAGATTGCGTCGCCGCTTTCCATCAGGTGGGACTGCAGTCAAGCACTGGCTTATAGGGAGTAAAAAAAAAAATTGTGACGTTCCAAGATGGACGTCTTCGTATATTCAATAGTGGATTTTGTCTGGCTGATGATAATGATCGGATTATATGTTCCCAGATGTGTTGGCGGCATGCATTTCATAATAGTGTTTGCAACAATTACCCGCAATAACGACGGTGACGGGCCCGTTGGTCTAGTGGTTAGTGACCCTGTCCGCTAACCGATGGGCCGTGGGTTCGATTCCCACCAAGTGTCTGGGTGTTATTTATCTATTTAAGTATGTATTTACAAAAAAAAAATGTATATAAGTATTAGTATCAGTTGTCTGGTTTCCATAGTACAGGCTCTGCCTAGTTTGGGATTAGATGACCGTGTGTGGATTGTCCCAAGATATTATTATTATAAGGAATGCGTATCGCATTTATCTGTACATATGTACATTGTAAGGGGGAGGCCTATATTCAGCAGTGGACGTCTTCCGGCTGGTGATGATGATGATGATGAACGCTGAGGAAACGGATCTATTCTCGTGTGCTCTGAGTGAATTCACAAGGATAGGATTTCTTGTTTTGTGTTATAAAATTAATAGTACATAGTTTAGTTGCTGCTGTTTAATTAGGGTAACCTGTAAAAAATAGCTTTAAGTTTGGTAAATAAATGAAATGAAATGATGATGATGTACATTGTTTGTACAAATGAGACGACACGGTGTGGAAACACGCACCGTAAAGAAACATGTCATACTGACATACCAACAGCAAGACCTATACTCACATGAACATTGTGTATTGCACAACGATGTAAAGTTTTTCATTATCTTACGACAGAGTCGACCCAGATTGTATTGGAAGCTCGCATCGTATGAACATAGCGCAAGCAACAGCTACCCGATGTTGGGTGTGTGCATCGCATGAACCGTAAATACTCACATATATACTCACATCTGCAGAGCTGACGTATCGCACTATAACGGTGAACGTGTTCATTATCTACGACAGAGACGACCCCGATTGTATTGGAAGCTCGCATCGTATGAACACAGCGAAAACAACAACTACAGGAGTGTGCATCGCTTTTGTGTAACGCACTATACGGTTAACGTGTTCAACACTACGACAGAGACGACCCCGGTTGTATTGGAAGCTCGCATCGTCTGAACACAGCGAAAACGTCAAACCCGCTGGTGGGGCGACAACTACCCGCTGGTGGGGTATCGCTGTTAACCGTAAATGTGTTCTTTATGTACGTGTGAGACGACCCTGTATGGAAGCTCGATTCGTACTATTATGTCGCGAGCCACTCCGCACTTTTTAAAAAAAAACAGAATTTATTAACTTTATATGACAAGAGGTTTATTCTGAATTTAATAACTAGTACACGCGACGAGATCCAGGGTATGATTTCTCCTGGTCTGTTTGGAGGTTGGTGAGTGACTGAAGAGTCGCTGGCTTCTCTGATCGCGACGCGGGCGAGCTTTAACGGTTAAGATTTCTAGAAGCTCTTTATCTTAATGACCGGAGGTCTGAGAAGTGCTGAATGGCACTTCTCCTATTTCGTCTGATGGTCTGTTTGGACTTCCTTTGCATGGCAGGGATATAACAGCCCCCCGGTTAAGAGAAAACTTACGCTTTTAAGAAGCGAAGTTTTTCGAGGAAATATGAATTTACAAGATTACTCCATTCTTAAGCGCGGTCGCGGAATAGATTGATCTGCGTCATCGCGATTTAAATCACTAAGTTCTATAGTTCCTGGTTCATTATTTGAGTTACGATTACGGGAATATTTACGACGTAAAGCCAGCCACTTTTCATTACAACAGTAGTACACTATGAAAATTACAAATAGAATTACAAATAAGTATGAAACAATTGAATGAGCAGATGGTGAAGTATTAATATCATTTTCATTAAATTGATTAATATCATTAAGTACAGTATTGACTTTATCATATAATATACTAAAATTATCTGAGTTCAAATTAGAGATATATGATTTAGACTTAAATTCTAATTCCTTAAATCTAGTGAAGTTACAACATGAATCGTTAATTAAGTTAAAGTCAGAATGAATATTACGTAAAGTTAATTTTGGAATCTTTTTACTAATCAATTTAGTATTCTTACTATAAGCGTTACAATTAGGTTTTAAAGTTATAATGCCTGTTCCTAAGATGGTTTGTTCAGATACATCATGTTCACACTCAATGTTTAACTTTATTGGTTCTGACTGGGTGAATAACCATTTGTTATTATTCAATGGTTGCCAAATATCAATGTGACCATACATGAATTTGGTTTTGCATTGATTCGGAAGTGAATTTACAAATTTTGTCATAATTTCTGTTTCACAAATAGGATTATCATTAACACTGAGTTCTGCTGTTGGATTGCAGACATATACATTATTAGGAATTTCCTTGCATTCTGATAGCTTATTTACAATTATATATTTGGATTGGCTTAGTGCTATATAGGTAACAGATGGTAACACTACGGCGTAGGAAGTTAATTCGTTGGCCTCATGTGGCACTGGAACAGGAATAATTTTATAAAGATTGTATATGCTTACGGAAACTAATGGGATTTTTAAAGTAAACACTAATTTATTGTCTAAAACATATGTAATAATACTAGATACACTTAAAATTACATGGATATTTTCTAAATCTAAGCTAATGGGAAAATCGACAAATTTGGGAAGATGTTTTACATTATTAGACAGATCGTTATACAAGTCCTTAGGCGTCACTACTGAAGGATGTAGTGTATTGGAATTCGCGAATAAGATAGCATTGACAATGTCTTCAAGTTTATAGGATAAGCTCAACATACTTGTTTGTAGGGTGTTCAGTGTATCCTCTAAGGTGGATTTAAATATTAATGAATTTGTGATCTTAGTCACGTTATTGATATAATAGTATAAATTTTCAACTGTTTTACTGAGGGATTCTTCATTTTTATTAATTTCGTTAAGAGATGCGTTGATATTATAGATAGCAGTTTGGGATATTAAAATATTTTCTTTCATTAGTTTTAAAAGATTTTTATCATTATTCTTTAGGGACTGTAACGCGTTACTATACTTATTTGCATCGTCCTCATCCATTGTTCCAATAACTTGTTTTAGGATAGTGCCGATGCCAGGAATCCATGCGGATCGCTTAGATCTTGTAGCTATTAAGTGAGATATTGAATAATAGTCTCTAGCAATGTCATCATTCATCGAGATGAGTGGTTGGAACATGTTCATACATTTTGCACTATCACTCTCATTGCCTTTGGAGCAAAGATATCGAGCCGTGTGTAGTACAATGTCTATATTATCAATATGTGGTTTAAGATATGCTATATCTACAGGAATCAGAACATGTAAGTAATCACTAATTATTCTAATAGATCCAGACGGATTAAAATAGATACCAGGACTTTTGGTGATCTGTTCGATGGTGATGCCATCTTGAGCCCATGTAACTCTTAATAGTACTGCCAAGCTGTAAAGATACAAAATACGGAGTATAATTTATGACGCTGGTAGATAGGCAGGTTTGACCTCGTCAAAGTGATGTTTAACATGTCGACGGTTTATTAAAAGGGATAAGGTATGATTGCCATGGACTTTCACTACCTTGTATGGGCCTTTCCATAAGGGAGATAAAGCCTTACGTAGTCTCAAATGGCTTTTCAGGTAAACTAAGTCTCCTATTTTATAATTTGTTGGACGAGAATGTTGGTCATAATAATTCCTGGAATTTTCTTTTGATTTTGTTATATTTTCTAAAGCTGTATTTTGTGAAAGTCTAAGGCGATGATTTAGCATTTTAATGTATTCATGGTAAGTGTCATTAAGTTCTGGTTCGTATAGGGAATCAGGTAGATACGGTTTATGGCCAAATAGTAGTTCATAAGGTGTGAATTTAGTGGTAGTATGTATGTTTGTGTTATATGCAAGAATTGCGGTATATACATATTTGTGCCAATCTGATTGGTCTGCGTTGACGTATGATTTAAGATATTCTTTGAGGGTTGAATGACTTCTTTCCAACGCGCCTTGTGTTTGTGGGTGATATGGAGCGGACCATATTTGTTTAATTTTTAGAAATTGGCAAGTTTTCTTGAAGAGATCGGCTGTAAAATTTGTTCCTTGATCGGTGAGTATAGTTTTCGGTATGCCAAATATCGAAATAAATTGGATAAGACAATCGCAACAGTCTTCAGCTGATGCGTTGGAGATAGGATATGCATAAGAGAATTTCGTTAAGTCATCCTGTAATGTTAAAAGATATTTAAATTTATAGGGGCCTGCTTCAGGCAAGGGTCCCACTATATCAAGACTTAGACGTTCAAAAGGTGCTGTTGATGTAGAAGTTATTTGCATAGGGGCCCTATTTATTCGGCGAAGAGCTTTATTTGTTTGACATTCTGAGCAATTTCTGACGTAATTTTCAATATCTGATTTCATGTTTTTCCAATAGTATTTCTCTTTGATCCTATTGTACATTCTGGACATACCTACGTGTCCAGCAATGGGTAGGTCGTGATTTTGTTTCAGTATTCGGGAGATTTCGCTAGGAATAGGATAGATTAAAGTGTTACGGTGAACTTTTATGGTTATACTAGTATTATGAAACAAGTGGGATAACATATTATAAATTTTAATATATGACAATTTGACAAATGGATCTTTAAAATCAGATATTGCGATTTCGTTAGAGGATTTTATAAGTAACTCGTTTCTAAGATTTTTCAAGGCTTTAAATAGATCTGGATAGTTTATTTCGTCAAAATGATAAACTTTTGTAAAAAGGAAATAATAGGTTTTATTATTGAATTCTATATTTAGGAATGAGTATAGTGTTCTTTCTTTATTTAAAAATTCTGGGTCATTATAATTAGAAAGTATTTCGCTAACGTAGGGATTCGACTCATCCATGTCGATGGATGTGGGGATGATAATAATCTTAGCATCAGAAGCTAATAGGGGGTTTGTATACTCATGAATAGTAGTGTTGTGGGTACGTTTTTCGTGTATAAACTTTAGGAAATCGGAATATGAATCATCATTAACTTCAGGACTTGGGATATTGATAGGGTTTGAAACATCAGGATTAGGAATTGTATTTTGATTTTGATTTAATATGTTATCTAGGTCATCGAGGTCTTGTATTTCGGGGTAATCTTCTGGTTGCGAAGGAGACTCAAGTAGGTCTTCTAGTTGGATAAGATCGTCAGGAGGAATGGTTGGAGAAGAATGTGAGATTTGGTTTTCATTAGAGTCAGGAGTATGAGGATTATAATTAGAGGTACTAGGAATTTGCTCAATTGGATTTATGGCTTTAGTTATAGGGTATCTGGATAATGCATCTGCGGCATTATTTAATTTTCCTTTTCGATATACAATTTCGTATTCGTATTCTTCTAACTTTAGTCTCCATCTTTGGAGTTTGCTACTGGGATCAGTGTGGTTAAAGAGCCAACGTAGTGGGCGATGATCGGTAATAATTGTGAATTTTCTTCCAAAAAGGTAGGGACGAAAAGTTTTACAACCAAAGATGATTGCGAGTAGCTCTTTCTCTGTGGTGCTATAATTGCATTCGCTTTTGTTTAATGTTCGCGAAGCATAGGCGATAGGTCGATCTTTACCAATATCGCCTTGGGAAAGGATTGCACTGATTGCATAGTTAGAGGCATCACAGGTGAGGAGAAACGGTTTAGAAAAATCGGGATAGGCTAGAAGAGGTGCTGAGGTTAATTTTTTTTTAAGGGACTCGAAAGCAAGTTGATGTTCATTAGTCCAATTGAATTCTACATCTTTCTTTAATAAGTTAGTTAAGGGTTTGGCAATAGTTGAAAATTCGGGAATAAATCTGCGATAGTAGGAAACAAAACCAAGGAAAGATTTGATGTCTTTAGGTGATTTAGGAATTGGAAATTTATGGACGGATTCTAACTTTTCGGGATTCGGTTTTACGCCTTGATCTGTGATAACATGTCCTAAATATGAGACCTCTTTCCTCAAAAATTCGCACTTGTCGGGTTGTAGTTTTAACTGGAATTTACGAATTCTGTTAAATACATTGGATAGGTTTTCAATATGGGAATTTAGATCAAATGAATATATAACTATATCGTCGAGGTAGACGAAACACTGGACTCCTTGGAGGCCTGATAGTGCAGAATTCATCAACCTTTGGAAGGTTGATGGAGCATTTTTAAGTCCAAATGGCATTCGCGTGAATTCAAAGTGTCCTGAGGGGACGGAAAACGCAGTTTTTGCAGAATCGTTAGGATTCATATTAATCTGGTGAAATCCAGAGGCTAAATCTAAAGTGCTAAAGTATTTTGATTTACCTAGTTGGTCTAATATTTCTGCTATATTTGGGATAGGGTAAGAATCTCCAATGGTTATGTCGTTTAATTTTCTATAATCTATTACGACACGCCATTTTCTTTGGCCAGAGGCGTCTAGCTTTTTGGGTACTACCCATATAGGAGATGACCAAGGAGACATAGAAGGTTTTATTATACCTTGTTGCAACATTTTGTCGACTTGGGATTCCACTTCTTTTTTATGACATTCCGGAAATCTATATGTTTTAACATGAATAGGAGTATCAGATGTAGTTTTTATATCATGTTGAATTGCATGAGTGGACGTTAGTTGATCATTTGGTAAATGGAAAATATCGGAAAACTGTGAGCAGACTGCGTATAGTTCTTCAGTCTCTTCTGAATTAAGATGGGAAACGCGAAGGAGTTTTAGAACTTCTTTGGTGCGTATTAATGTATCGGTTTTGGATATAGAATTTATTGGAATACTAGAATTTGTTTCAAATGGTTCTAGTTTTAGTTTTAGATCGGATTTTATAGTTATAGGTTTTTCAGAAGTATTAACAACGGTTATGTTTATGCGATTATTATTTTTTATTTGAACGATGCAGTTTGCTACCAATAGATTTTCTGAAAGATGTTGATCGATGATTAGCCCTTCTTTAATTTCAGGATTTAAGACAGTGCATTCAATTATGGTTTCAGTACGTGGAGCGATTGTGTAAGTTGGATCATTAAACAACATTTTAAGTATTGTATCTTTTAAGATTAATGTGTTATTATTATAATTGATTTCTCCGTTCATAGATTTGAATAAATCGCTACCGATAATACCATCATACGGTAAGTTTAGTTTATCAACTAGATTAAAAGTATGAGTTAAATGTTTACAGTAAGAATGATTTTCATCACATGTTATGATTGATAAAGGTATTTGTCCTAGAGTATGAGTGAGATTATCATCACTTGAATCAATTCCTTTTATTTTAAATTGTATTGATTTATTAATATAAGGCATGTTTTTAATTGCAGATTTTTTTATGATGCTTATAGCTGCACCAGTGTCGACGAGAAGAGATAGATTATTTGGGGATACAGGTGAGTATATTTTTACATAAGGTAAGTATTTATTTGACATATTTGATGAGAATTCGTATACTTCGTGATAAATTATTTTTTCTTTTTCAGGTTGTTGGAGTTTCATCATGGAGTCTACAGTTTGGGGCTGGCTACCCTGTTGCTTGACTTCATTGAGATATTTATGAGAGCCTACAGTTTGGGGCTGGTTACCCTGTCGCTTGACTTCATTGAGATATATATGAGAGCCTACAGTTTGGGGCTGGTTACCCTGTCGCTTGACTTCATTGAGATATTTATGAGAGCCTACAGTTTGGGGCTGGTTACCCTGTCGCTTGACTTCATTGAGATATATATGAGAGCCTACAGTTTGGGGCTGGTTACCCTGTCGCTTGACCTCATTGAGATATTTATGAGAGCCTACGGTTTGGGGCTGGTTACCCTGTCGCTTGACCTCATTGAGATATTTATGAGAGCCTACGGTTTGGGGCTGGTTACCCTGTCGCTTGACCTCATTGAGATATTTATGAGAGCCTACGGTTTGGGGCTGGTTACCCTGTTGCTTGACTCTTAATAAACGAGAATCGGTGTCGGCTGCTAATAGTTTTATTTGTCCCGTGCGACACCTATTCGGGACAATATTTAGTTTAAATTATTATCATTGTTATCGACAGTATCGAAACCTTCCGTTTCGGTTACGGTATTTATTTGAGATTTATAAGGGGCACTCGTGCTCGGATGGGCGTTTGGAAAATAAGGTTTATTATAATTATTGAATCTTTTATTATTATTTTCCCGGAGTTTACAATTATCTATAGTATGCCCTGGTTTTTTACAGTACCTGCAGAACGGTTCTCTAGAGAAAAATTGATTTTGATTATTATTATAATTAGGTTTATATGAATTATTTGGTTTTTTATTAGAATCATTACGATGGAGTGGACGCAAATTCGAATTTTGTTTAAATAAATGTTGCTGTATTTTTTTTCAGAAACTGCGTTTTTTTTTTTTTTTTTTTTTTTAATTTATTTATTTCAATACAAGATGTACAATATTAAAATACATTGTGTTCTGCCAAACTGCAATACAGTTTGTCGGCAGTGTTCTCGTGGTTAAATTTATTGTTTACAAATTGTACAACACTCGGGTATCTAACACACATAAATAGTTTTACTTAAATGTAACCACCACCCAAAAAAATAAAAGAAAAGATAAATAAACAAAAAAAAAAAAGAAAAAATAATAGTAAACGTGATCACACGACTAGGGACATAACGATAAATAATGCTTCCGCAGTAATTTTTTCACGGAGTTCTTGGACATATTACTGTTGTCAATATTTACTTCCTTGGAAATTTCATTATATAATGTTGGTGTTAGCCAACGTCTTGTCCGAAGTCCATAATAATTATGTATTCGCGGTACCTCATATTTATTTTTACGTGCCACTTGTCGCGCTGGGCGATTATGTACTTTTAATTTTTTATATTTAGTTTTATTATATTGTTCCAAATAAATTAACATCTTAAATTTTTTTTCTATAGGTAGGATTTTACATATTTTAAATAACTTTTCATATTCTTTATTAAGTCTATTTTTTGTGTTTCTGTCAATAAGGAGTTTTAATAATCTTATCTGTAATGTTTTAATTTTATTTAAATGGGTTGGAAAAGTACTTCCATAACCACCCAGTCCATAATTGATAATGGCATCCGCGAGTGCATAATATAACATATACAATATACGTCTGCCAACAGAGTTCCTTAAGTTGTATATTTTTCCTAATACAGAACGTAATTTATTACAAACGGAATCAATATGGATGTCCCATGTAAAACGATTATCTATAACTAAGCCTAGATACTTATACTAAGCCTAGATACTTATAACTAAGCCTAGATACTTATAACGTAATTTATTGCATCATTTAAATTTTTGGGGTCCCTACATCTAACGATGTTGGTTATTCGAGGGTTGAGACCCATTATAAATGTATGAAGGGCGAGATCCTCCATTGCACTTACTCTACCGGATAATTCACATTTCTTATGATTGGATATAGAAATTTCAGTTAATAATTTGGATAAGCACGTTTCTATTCTAAGAGAAAATTGGTTAACATTTTCATGAATACCTTGTCTGCAGTCCTGGAGCTCTGTAAGGAGATGGGCGTAATGCTTACGCTCACCAAATTGGTTTTGAAGAAATTCTTTAAGAGTGGACCATTTCTCAAATTCCTTTATGGAACACGCAATTTCGGCTTTGCCGTCCAGTTGGCTAATGATGAACTTGAAGACAATGTCTATTTGATTAGAGGAGGCTAATGAAATTGCATTATCGCAATTGTTCACGAATGCATTTAATTTATCGCGACTGCCATCAAAAGGCTTAATGAATTTTAGAATTATATTTAAGGGAATAACTTCTTTAGGCTCCTCTCTAGGGTTCTTAGAATCTTTAGACATATTTAGATACAGTAGAAATAATCACACAAAGAAAATAAAACCAACAAATAAAATTAAACTGAAAGAAAAATAAAATTAATTAATTAATTGTGACAGGAAAACCCTGTGCATACAATAGTTAAATTTTAGCGTTCAATATTATCAGTTAGGACGTCTCGGAGCACGAGGAATGTTGAATATAAACAAAGATAACGCGCACAGACAGGACCGGACGCGGTAATTATTCTATGATATACAAATGTATGAATGAATAAAAGTTTAAAGAATAGAACAATAATTACGAAATATTTTTAGAACAAATTAAAGAATACAAAATAATCTTGATAAACTAAAATTGAACAGGAAATTTGACGGAACTTATGAGTCTTTACTTTTATTTAAGATTTATATTTAAGATTAACACGAGCACTTTTCACTTTATTTCACTTTACGTATATATTACTTTTCACTTACAGCATAGCAGGAATATACTTCATCTCGGCTAGTAGCTCAGGATACAGGATACAGCGTAGTCTGGATAGTTTGCACAATGATAGAGTTCAGATTTTCGGCACTGCTTCGAATATTATTTCAAACGACGGAATCTGCGCCTGCGACGGCGTCTTACGGGAACTTCGAATATTATTAAAACGACGGAATCTGCGCCTGCGACGGCGTCTTACGGGAACTTCGAATATTATTAAAACGACGGAATCTGCGCCTGCGACGGCGTCTTACGGGAATTAGGAATTTTAATATAAATAATTCGATTTTTTGGTAAATCGAAGGCGTTCCAGGATTTTAGAAATCCCTTAAGCTGCCACCATTATTATGTCGCGAGCCACTCCGCACTTTTAAAAAAAAAACAGAATTTATTAACTTTATATGACAAGAGGTTTATTCTGAATTTAATAACTAGTACACGCGACGAGATCCAGGGTATGATTTCTCCTGGTCTGTTTGGAGGTTGGTGAGTGACTGAAGAGTCGCTGGCTTCTCTGATCGCGACGCGGGCGAGCTTTAACGGTTTAACGGTTAAGATTTCTAGAAGCTCTTTATCTTAATGACCGGAGGTCTGAGAAGTGCTGAATGGCACTTCTCCTATTTCGTCTGATGGTCTGTTTGGACTTCCTTTGCATGGCAGGGATATAACAGTACGAACACAATTTAAATAGTGCACGACGATCCATTTCCCGAAGACGAAGAGTCGTCCGACGTCACCACCACGGCGGCACCTCTCCGTTGTCCCGACGTCGCGGCGTCGCCTCTCAGTTGTCCGGTTCTTGACTTTCACTTTTTCTTTAATACTAATTTAATTATTTTTGTTTAATACTAAATACACTTGGAGCTTTGGATTGGAGACGTGCGAAGGCTTGAGCACGGAAACAAACATTGAAGACACACTGCGGGTGGGCCGTCTTATAGGAGGCGGTGAGGTGACAAAATATTTAAGTACCCGAAAAAAAAAACAAAAAAAAAAACTTTAAATCATTCCGTGCAAGGCTAGTAGTAAGGACGCAAAACTACAATAAGTAAACATTATAAGTGGCTAAGGACCGAACTGTGACACATAATGATATTCGATAATGAAAGTTTTAAGTTTTCCGCATCTTTTATTGTTGCGACTGTAATACAATACCTATACACTACCTGGACTTGGGGAGTTTCATTAAAATTTCATGAACACCGCAATACAATAATGGAACATGCATAAACGAAGATCGATGTTTCGAGAGTCGAAATAATCACGCTAATTGACGTTTATGAGTGCGTCTCTTAATCTCTTTTAGATTTAATGGTATTTGTAGAATGACATCCTAGGGATGTGTAACCTTTTACCGTAGCGAATACATTTTTCAGTAGGGTCAACGTCAGCAAGGTCATCAATGGAACACACATACGCGTTACGCATCCCCTTCAACACGTTCCCCACTAATGGTTCCACATTGACGTTGGAGGGTTTCACGAATAAAATCAACCGTCGGAAAGTCTGTAATGATATTTTCGTCGACAAATGGAATAGTATTTTTTATGTGGTAGCTCAGGTTTTTAGTGTAAGTGATTTTTTTTTATGTTTAATGCTTTACGATGCGATTTTATGGTCAAAAATTTTATGTTGTAGACAGGTATTAATTACTCAGAAACAACCTGCATGAATAGTTCAAGTACTGTATATGATAAAATTAAAATTTCGACACTCGAAGATTACTACTTAATACGCAGATAGTGAGTAGAAATATCAATTATCTCCGATTCAGTAATCGAAAATGATCATAGACGGTCCGACATTCGAAATAAATAAAATTTTATAAAATGAATTATAGTTAGAATTAAAGTTAATTGGAGTTTGTGAGTGCAGTAGGAAATACTTATTATTAAATATTAAATTCTAAATTGATTAGATTAGCAGAGCAGTACTTGTTTATTTTTAAATTGAAGCCTCCCCTTTAGAAGGGAGGGGTTGCCATAATCCTCACGCTTGGGGATCGCAGTACAGGTGGTAGATAATCTAATACAGAGACGCTGCCGCCCGTCTTCTTGTTTTCCCTTAGTCGCCTCTTACGTACACCCAAGGGGGGGAGATGGGAGGGTGCTATTCTTACCCGGACCCCTGGAGGGCCTTGTTATATTTCATATTATTTTAATCGAACCGTTCCTGCCGAGTTGCAATTTTATTACACACGGCCTAACCCTTCAATTATAGTTATTTTTTTTTAAACATTACCTACATATTTTATGTTAGTTTTAAGGAGAAGTGGTATCTAATGTGTAATATATATAACATGCACACTGAAAGAGAAGCGGCACAAAAGAACGTCAATTAATCTGAAAGTAAAACACGTTAAAATGAAGTCAATTTCCCGATTCACATCGTATCGCACACATATTTATTACAAGTATAAAAGTAAAATAAGATTTACCGTCGGTCCGCGTCCGGGCGCGGCGACCGCAGTAGATATTTATTAGCGACAGTACAAGACGCCGGTGCCGGAGCGACTTTATCAGTGTTGTAAAAACCGGAGGAAGAAACGGAGACCACTTTATTACCCACCACGAGAGCTAACCCACACACTGCTGCCACCCACTAGTTGGTAATATACGAGTATGCCCTAGTAGAATACCCAAGAGAAGTTCTCATCCACTAACCACCTCAAGTCCATCCATCTTGTCCAGTATCCAAGTTACTAAGTAACTTGTCTGTGTTCTCAACACTTAACCAATGGATATTTTTTATAAATTTCTAGATAGGGCAATCCTTTTTGATGTAATGTAATGATCAGATGACTTGGTGTTCACCTGACGGTACGCGACAAGTAGGTCGATGGTAACCGCTCGACAGTCGACCCTGGAGATAATTTGTAATTATGTCTCTTGAGTTTTATGATTTTTGTATAGATACAGAGAGGAAACGTTAGGTGTCAACAGACGATATTTTCCTAAACCATAGGAGTATTGCAAAAAAATCTATATCTGTTATAGAAACTAGGTGTCCTAATTAGTAAAATGAAATGTATAATTTAACGATATAGACAAAATTCTAAATTAAAGTTATCCATACATTTGTACAATTAATGTCATTTTACTCATTAGGAGAGATCTAGTTTCTATATCTGTTGCGGTTTTTGTCACATCACTATAATAAAGGAAAATATCGTCTGTTGACACTTAAACTTCTACCCTATATATACTTAAGTATTTTTCTAGTGTCACGATGAATCGAAATCGTGGCAAAGCTATAGTTAGGTAGGTATTATATTACCTACTTGACTTAACCAATGAATTGAAAATAATCGACAAAGTGTATTAATCAAATTAGGTAAATAATCCCATAATTCTTGAGCACCTCTCTACATCCACATTCCACTAAAGTGTTCGTAATTAAAAACAAAATTATGCTCAGACGAGCTCAGATTCAGCAGGTAGATACACGTATCACGTCCGACCTTTTAAAGGGTTAGGATTAAACCATAATGAAGTAAATAATCCGAATGTAACGATCTGTATAATAGAAATTTTGGATAGCATTTTTTTACTTCTACTTACACTTTTACGAGTAAATCAGTCCTGCCTGCTATTCCTTATGTTAAAAGCAGTTACCGATAAGTTTATAGCGATGCGATGGCAGTGCTAAAGGGAGGATCCTCTGACCGAGCGAGGTGTGATGCTCGGTCAGGGCCGAAGCCCCCAACAGTGGTTGTCGGGATGTTGTATACATAGTGAACGTACTTCGAAACTTTGCTTGCACGATTCATAAATCGGTGGCACCATCTGTCTTGTTCTATGTGGTACTTCACTACATTGTTATAACACAAGTGGCGCCATCTCTACAGCGCCATCTCTTTCGTTATGTCGCGTCCTTAGGCGTCGCCACAAGTTAAAGAATACTACATTAATTATTACCTAATGAATCTATAACCCCTGTTCACAATTTGACGGAATAAAATGACAGGTCCTATGGGTCCTACTGCTAAAATTTAAAAATAAAGCTGCAAGCATAAGATGCTAGTGTCGCGCTAACAAAAATGTTACTATCGGATATTAGTGTCCATTTCCTAGTGTTATCAACCAGCACTTACCATTAGATGGCAGATGTGGTGATGGCATGATCCGTTCTTATTGGTGTGCAATAAAGGGTAGTCTATCTATTGCAGTCAAGCAACTCAAACATAGCTTTTATTGCAAAAAAAAAACAGCTTCAAACTCGTAATAAGTAGCCACTGGCTACTGGCTACGAGCCAGTTATGCATTTGTACTAAAAAAATATATGTAAATATTGGAAATTTGGAAAGAATGAGTAATAGCAATGGCAGCACAAATTAAGTGCTAATAATATCCTCCTGGCCGATACGATTACAGCGGCCAATTATTCATTAAGATCAGCCATCTACGCGAGAGATATTATAGTGCAAAAATGCTTGTGAAGGGACGGAATACCGACACGGCTGGGAGTTCAAAAAGGGCGGACTTTACATGCACATTCGACGCTTGGATTATCTAACTCTACAGAAAATCTGGTGAGGATTATGGCAACCTTTTACGTCTAAGGAGAGGCCTTTGTTCAGCAGTGAACGTCTTGCTGCTGATGATGATGATGATGATGACCTCCAGTTTGCAAAATAAGGCGTTCCCACTTCGCCACGAAGGCTACACATTAAGTTACACTGACAAGAAACAGTGAAATAGCGATAAAAACGTTGCTAGCTCTTCGCAGAGTACGTACCGACTACACATTTTGTAGAGCTATACAATGTGGGAATTAAATAATGCTTGAAACTGTTCGGAGCTCTAATTACACAACTGAAATAGTTTTCTGATGGTCTTTAGAATGTAATTTTTGATACTTTGTTGCAATGTTGATAATGCTGAGAGCATAACATAATGAAAATGCTGATGGTCTTTAAACGGCTGAATCGATTTCCATGTAACATATCACACAACACATACAATAGATATTTTTTATTACTTCCATTCATTCGAAGGACATGATATTTAGTAAGTACACATCTAAATGCAATGATACTAAAAAATATGAAAGGTACTCAAGGATCTTTGCACCGTGGATCCACGAATTTGGACTCGATGGATAGGTCTCGATAAAGTAGTTCTTAGAAAGATGGTGATCATGGTCTGATGATGGAGCAAGAGGGTTGTCTAAGGATCTCTGCACCAATCAATGTAGACCTACCAAATTTGGATTACTTTGATAAAGGTCTAGATTAGAAGTAGTTGGTAAGATGGTTATCACGGTCTGATAATGGAGCAGAAGTTATTTTAAGAGTACGTTCCCCGACGTCTGGGGCTTTTAAAATTTACGCTAGTATTATAAACGATAGTAAAAAATATTCTATTATAAAATATTATAGGTTTCTTTCAAATCTTATGCAGCATATTCAAGTGGCGTGCGCCATTATTCCCCGCAGTACCTGCACAATGCAGGAACTGCTTCATACAGCTTCACAGTTCCCTGAACAACGCCCTTTTGTTTCTACACTTCAATTTTAGTTTTTGCTTCGTAAATTGTAACGAAGGTAAAATATGGTTGCAATTTTACGGTGAGCAAGTAAAATGTTTGTTTCTCTGGCGTGATAATTGGGCCGTTCGCATTAGATGAACTAAATTAAATAGAAAAAACTTAACGAGACAAATGTCAAAAGGGGTGTCTACGTCTTGCCTTTTCGTTCGCTTACATATTTTAAACTAGGCAACGGATAATGATGATATTGTACGATCAGTTGAAGAACTTCTTCTGTAGGGTAAGGTAATGTTTATGCGTGTATGTACTCATAAACAAACATGTAAGGTTTAATCATATATATGACCTATCAAGATTAAGGGTGAAGCCGCGGCTACTTGCTAGTAGATAGATAGACAATTCTTTATTGCGCACAAACAAACAGATACAAAAAGAATAAGACACAAATTAATAAAACATGCAACAATGGGCGGCCTTATCGCTAAAAGCGATCTCTTCCGGGCAACCTTTGGATGGAGAGGAAAATAAAGAAGTTACAAAGAGCAGAGGGTGCGCGCACTCGACATGAATAGGTAACATTAACACATAAAAACACATATGTTGTAAACTATAATAATATATATTCATATGATATGAGTATAATATATAAACATACATCAAATAATACTATTATAAACATACATAAATCAGTACGTACTAATACTACTACGTACGTACACCTACGTACTATGCTAGTAGTTATACATATAAATAAAATTTATTGTTGTCTTTTACTTACGCGAATATTACACATTGAAATCAATCTACTTTCAACGTCGGGATAGTAAAATCAAAAAATAAACCGCGATAAAATCCGTAAAAGTAGTTTGATTTCAATATAAAATTTATTGGTTACTAGCATTATTACAAATATAACACATCCCTCCGTCCGTACACTCCAATTACGTGGTTTTGCAATGCAAAAGGCCAGTTTAAGCCAAGCCAATAAAACAAATTACAATCTGAAGGTACAATCGCGGTAAGTCGGTGCACACGGGATACATTTTGCGAAAAGTCGCAAAACCAAAAAGAAGATTTTTTTCTCAATATAAACCATTGGCCACTGATAGTAAAGCAGTCGTGGATGGAAGTGAATTAACTAAGATCCTTGTGCCAACTGCAAAAGCGACGAACTATGATCCTCACCACCACTGGCATAGAGATTCTACATAGAGCTCAAGATCCATCTACATTATCAATATACAACTCGCTACAAAAAATATTTTTTTAGAGTTCTATACCTAAAAGAAAAAAAATTACCCTTACAATGTGCCTTTACCTATTCTGTATGTCACAGTAACATAATAATTCAGCAACTATAAATGCCATCAAATTCAATTTGTTTGTTTTTTTTAATAGGGCGTGAAATAGAGCATGTGAGAGTGCATTCCGATTTCAAGTTAGATCCCCTTCGTAAGTTCCTCAAAGAAGCGTCGAAACGCTACTTTGAATCCGCGTCCCGTCACGCGAACAGATTAATCCGCGCCGCCGCCGATTACGCCCCTAGTCCTTCTGACTCGCACCGCGGACCATGGCACGTACTGCTCGACCCTCCTGACCCCATGACGGTCCTATTGGACCGGGATGCGCCGAACTCTCCCCGACAACCGTATGCTACACTAGCTATCAGAAACCGGTCTCGCCGGCGAGGCCGAAGGGTCGTATGCGACCTCAACGACGTGCATCACCCCACTGAGTTTCTTGCCGGTTCTTCTCAGTGGGGGCGCGTTGTGAACCGGTGGTAAACTCAGCCCTCTCTTAAGCGACAGCCCAAGGCGAGGCCGTGCCTCCCTGAGGTGCCCTTGAGCTCGTCGCTACTTCTGTCGTAAATTCTAGAGCGCTTCAAGCGCTCGCCTCCTCTTGTCCGGTGAAGCTGTAATGGCCATCTGCAGCCAACAGCGTCTATCATTCCCAAAAAAAAAAAAAAAAAGGCATGTGAGAGTTTACTTTAGTTGTGAAATAGTTTTGACTTAGAAATAAGTAAAAAGTTAAACGAAAACACTGTTTATCTTCGAAGTTTGTGAACGGAAAAATCTTAAATATTTACAGGTATGTAAATATAGGGTAATTTATGCAGTATGGATTTTATGCTATGTGAGGTGTTAGATGAATAGTAAACTTCTTCAGTGCCGTCTCCTATCGGATGTTAGCAACCATAAAGGCTATTTCTGCTTTAGAATCTACTACTCGAAATAGTTGCGGAGTTGTTTGTTCAAACCATTGACGCAATTTTTTAGCCTTGATTACTTGACTTCGGCCAGGCCTTCTTCTACCATCTATTTTTCCCATCAGAATGACCTGTAGGTCGTACTTTGCGCATGATCTAGCCAAAATATTTCAACTTAGAAGTTCTCTGTGGACTTCCCCATTCTTTTTAATAAACTACTATTATATTCCAATGAAAGTACGGAACCCTCGGTGCGAAAGTTGGACTCGCACTTAACCGTTTTTGTTTCTTATAATCATAACAAAAAAAACACTAATACTACTAATAATAATGTCCTAAGTAATTATGACATACTCTGAACTCATTTGCAATTTTTAACTTTTTATCAATAACATAACAATAATAAACGAGACGCCCCGCTGTTACAAAAAAAAAATAACTACTCAGACTCTAGTGTACTGAAGTCTATCCTAACTTCATAAAGAGTGAGAAACAGCCGGAACTCATGCACTTCTTTTGCCGGCGTCTTTTTTTAATACTACATTCCTGGTTTTAATTAAACTCCGTCTAGTTGAAGTGTATTTTTACTGAATCAAGGGTCTATGCAATATTTTTTTTCTCGGCTATGTATTTCTTGAAACGCAAGCGAATTATTTTTCAAGTGTAATTGTGGAATATGCAAATCCTGAAAAATATTTATTTTCTTTCAAGCAATAATAGTTTTAAAGGAAATTCTTTCTTGGTCTTATAAAAAAGAGATGTTATATGTATAGTATTTAGTTCTTCCTAGTAATGTTCGACGGGCCTGTTGGTCTAGTGGTTACACACCTTGGCCACTACGTAATAGATCGTGGGTTTATTTATCTATTTAAGTATGTATCTGCAAAAAAAAAAAATTTAATATCAGTTGCCTACAGTACGCAACAGGTCCACATCGCAATCGGGGTATGAGTTGAGACGCGGGGGATGGGACACCCCCCATACCCGCACTTCGCCCGCGCCGTCTAATGCGAAAGATATGCGGGAGTGCGAAAGTTACCTCCACGATTGCCATGTCGACTTGTCGCGTACTGTAGTTGCCATAGTTAGCTCTGCCTAGTTTCTTTGTTGGCCCTAGACATTTATCTAGTACTGTGGCCACTCCCAAAGAGGACGGCCGTCGACGCCCCCGTCCCCGTTAACAACTTAACAGGGCCTCAAGGTTCTCGGTGGGCTATAATACTCCCCTGGTGGCGGCCTCAAAAGTAAGGCACTGACAGTACCTGGTGCAGATTCCAGCAGAGAGCTCTGGTCCCCCTTTCATGAGTCAATGCGACAGTCACGGGGGTTTAAGTGGATAAGAATCCCACATATCCCGGCTGGCCACTGATTCACCGATCAGATTGTGAGGTTAAAGGAGAAGAGGTGCACTTCTGTTAACGCACTTGTGCATTATAATATCTCTAGCGTAGATCTTGTGAAAAATCGCATGTATGAAACTTTATTTCCATACGTTAAAACAATACAAAGGCCGTACACAAAATACAATCCATTGCATAATCCAATTATAGTGCTCATACCAGCTTTAATAAATTATAAATAGTGCAGCAAAGCTAATAAACTTAGTTATGTTTACCGACCTATTTTTTTAGGTCAGCATGTATTTGCATTAGTAAAATTTATTTGATGAATGATTAACGTGTCACTAAATCTTCCTGTTATTTAGTTTAGTTAGATAATGGAATCGAATGTGATCCGGTGGTAGCTATCACGTTGAGTGCGGTGCCATTTTCAGAGGACTTTCAGCCAGTGCGTTAGAGACCTATTAGAACTCATAACCAAGCTTCACTGTAGTGCGTATGAGACCTAAACCATCTCCTAAAATATGGTAGTTTAAAAACCTCATATCTCTATCAAAACATAAGATACAAGCTATTTTCTTTTTGTAAATAATAGAGAATTAACTATTCTACCTCAAGTTTGCTACGCATGGGGATATGACAAGTGAGTTATGAGATATAACGAAAAAAAAATAGGGTATCGATTGGATCGCGCATCGCAAGTAAAGATAGGTAAGTTTGGGTGGTGACTAGTCCTAGTCTTCCCCCAGTCTCTGCTTAAACTATATGTGTATCTACTGGTATTAAGTCAACAACATAAGACTTAGTCAGTACCATTTGATTTAAGTATTTGACTTAGATATTATTACCCCTGTTGTCATTTTTTTTATTTATTTCAATCTCTTCAGCTTTCACCAAATTTCTTGCTAACAACATGAAATGTGATGGTTACCCTTCCTCTCAGTAGAAGGAATATGTGTGTCTATATGTGTCTCCAGGTTGTTACTGAATTCTTTCTCAACTTCCAAATTTGATTCGTAAGTGCTCGTTAGCTTCAGAAAAAGTTAAACATATCGTTCCTCCAAATAAAGCAACTACAGTTTGATCCAACTTTATTTTAATCGGGATCGCGATTTACCTTATATTTTGGCTTGACGTTAATTCCCGATTAAAATAAAGTTTGATAATGGACCGCGAAAGTCTTAACGCTTTCGAGATTTTCGACTTTAAATTTTTTATTGAAAATTGCCGATTTTTAGGCTATTAAATTTTATTTTGTTTGTTAAGTTTAAGTTTATTTTTTTTTTACTTTTTTTTTATTTTGGTTAAGTTTAGGGTGGGGTGTTTCATAGTGAAATACGTCAGAAATGATGGGTACTCCACGCCCTCAACGGATCTAGCACGACTTTTCCTGTAACCCTGTATACAGTTTGATCCTTCTCATATATTTTAACGAATGAATTTTTACACCACAATCTCATTAAGACCACATTGAGATTATTGGTCTTTTATTAAGTAGGATTAAGAACACAAAGTGAATGCAAGTGGCATTGTATGATACCACATAATATGTACATTCGCGCAAGCCTAGGCTTTAAAGCTCGACAGCATAATTCGTATTGGTTTGCGGTTTAATTAATACATACATATATCGAATTGATTGAATTATAGCCCGTTTCATCAACGTCCTTTCATGGAACAAAAAAGTAAATTTTGCTTTAACCTAACGAGGCACCGCACCAAACTGCACAAACTCGTTTGCTTCGTTTCTTTTATAAAAACCAATAAAAAAATTACGAGGTATTTGATAGCTATCGGGTGTCCGGGTAAGAATAGCAACCCCTCCCCCCATCTCCTCCCTTTGCCGGTTCTTCTCAGGGCGCGTTGTGAACCGGTGGTAAACTCACTTTCTCTAAGCGGCAGCCCAAGCCGAGGCCGTGCCTCCCTGAGATGCCCTTGTGCTAGTCGCTACCCAAACCCTTCTGGCTGGAGCGCTTTAAGCGCTCGCCCTCTTGTCCGGTGAAGGTGTCATGGCCATCTGCGGCCAACAGTACTACTCCTACAAAAAAAAATACAGCTTCCCTCTGTGTGGCTGATGACAAATTATAACTCCTAATCATATTTTTCGTCAAATGTTAGTGCCAACACTCTTTTCATTTTTGTCGAAGCTATTTAATATCAACAAAATTTACTGTACTAAACTCACAACTAAACTACTCTGTTAATAGATTATGTATAAATTCTGAATTAGGTTGGTCTTTTATGACTTTAACAGGTCTTGATCGCGATTAGATACGTTAAACGTCCAAAATCGGGCGTTCAGAATTTAAACTAGGTTCAGCCTTAACTGAGTTCAGTTTACGTTGGTGAAATGCAAATCAGCGTCCTGGATCTCAATTAAACACGAAAACCTAGTATCAACGTTATCAACACTAAAAACTGATTCGGGCAACATGTTTTTGACGGAATTCCATCAGTTTTCGATACGTCGAAACTGTTTCGACGGTCGCTGCGTCGCTTGGCGAAAGAGCCACACTCCTAGTGTGAACGAGCAGTCCTAACATCTAACAATAACCCGCTGAGCAGCGTGCCTACCGCGTGTTCACGTTCTCTAAGAATTCAAAGCTTGCTCGACAAGTATGCGTTCCAACTGAGATTGTAATCCATAAGATGATGTACGCGGTATTCTAGTTGGAAATATAATCTTTTTGTATGGGACACTGACTGATACATAATGAAACAAGTGACTACTACCATACTATACTACTGCACTTACTACTACACTTTGTGTACTATACTAGGTGGTAGGTTCCTTGTGCAAGGAACTGTCCAGGTAGGTACCACCGCAGTGTCAGTTATTCTGCCGCCAAGCGGCAGTATGCAAGCATTGTTGTGTTCCGTGAAGGGCACTGTAGCTGGTGAAATTACCGGACACAAAAATATGTTAAGGGTCGGCAACGCGTTAGTGATTCTTCTGGTGTTGTTAGTGTCTATAGGCTGCGGTGACTGCTTACCATCAGGCGGGCCACAAGCTTGCTTGCCACCTAGGTTGTATAAAAAAAATGAATGGTCAAAGTTAGTGTAGCCTCGGTGGCGCAGCGGGAAATCGCTTGCTTTGCAAACCAAAGGATGCGGATTGAAATCCCGCGAGAAGCAACATCTTTGTGTAGTTGCGCCTTATGTCCCGTGTTCCGTTCTTGCGCCTGAACTCTTCCCGGTCATGTCGGTCTTCCGTAATATCGGATTGTGAAAGTAAAGAAAGAGTACTATAATAGAGACGATGCCTGGGTAAAAAATAATAATTTTAATAATAATCTAACTGAGATTATCAAAAAATATTGGACACGTATTTTTATTTAACAAATCAATAAAAACTGCCAAAGATATAGAGCGTCAAAGTTCGGGAGTGGATGCTCGTAACGTCATTTTATACCGGCGTGACGTCCCGCGGCATTTCAAAGCACTATATCTTCGTCATTTTTTGTTTAATCGACAAATGAAAAAATACGTGTCCAATATTTTGATAATTTATATGACGGACTAAAAAGATTTTTTTAGTCATCTAGCCTATTGTTGTGAACTATAATATCTTCCGCGTAGATGCCTGATCTTGTCAAAGATTGCCCGCAGTGGTCGTATCAGCCAGAAGGATATTACTACACAAAGGGTGAATATTCAAGAGGGCGTGGATGGCCAAATCCGATAGTTTAAATAATCGACGAGTAGTTACTAGAAAAATGATGATCAGGGTCCAATGATGGAGCAGGAAGGTGGTCACGGGATCTCTGCACCAATAAACGTAGACCCACCGAGTTTGGACTCGTTGGGTAGGTCTCGACGAGTAGTTACTAGAAAAATGATGATCAGGGTCTGATGATGGAGCAGGAAGGTGGTCACGGGATCTCTGCACCAATAAACATAGTTTTTCCTTTACAATGTTCTCCATATACTCTCACTATACTTGACCAATACCGATTAAAACGGATTTCTCATTATCCACCACACGTACGGCCATAGGTAGATACCTGTTTGTACAGATGTATGTAATCTTTGACGAGGTAATTATTGGGTTATTATTAGTTATTATGATCAGGGTCTGATGATGGAGCAGGAAGGTGGTCACGGGAACTCTGCACCAATAAACCTAGACCCACCGAGTTTGGGCTCGTTGGGTAGGTCTCGACGAGTAGTTACTAGAAAAATGATGATCAGGGTCTGATGATGGAGCAGGAAGGTGGTCACGGGATCTCTGCACCAATAAACATAGTTTTTCCTTTACAATGTTCTCCATAAACTCTCACTATACTTGACCAATACCGATTAAAACGGATTTCTCATTATCCACCACACGTACGGCCATAGGTATGTAATCTTTGACGAGGTGATTATTGGGTTATTATTAATTATTATACAATCTTAAGTGTCATATTTAAAAAAAAGATTAACTGCATATTATTATGCCATTGGGTTATTCTATTTTATTTTACTTTTTTTTGGTTACTCTAGACTAGATTTTGGTTATAGGAATATATGTAAAATACTCCTTATCAGCGTATTCTAGATAGATTTAGTTACGTGACTCCCAGGAACGAGTTTGTAAATAGATTCTGTCCGCGTACCTACTTCCATACCAATGCTTCCTGCGCTCGGAGCCCATTCATTGTCTCGGGAATACTATCAACCAACATTAATGTTATTATAAAGTACTTGTTTGGTACAAACACTACATACTCGTACATATCAGATACACGACTTTTATTTCCGTTTCGTGAACATCGTTTTAAATAGTCCAAATAATAGTATGTATAGAGTTGTTAGTAAGAGCCACTTTACTAGGAGAAATACTATACTTACTAGCCTCTCGGAAACCGATTGCTTTGCAAACCGGAGGACGCTGGTTCGAATCCCGTAGGGAGCAACAAGTTTGTGTAGTTGTTCACTATTGGATAGAACAATGCAGGCCGATCACCTGATTAGGTATATGGAAAGCAAGATGATCATGTCTATCCGATACATGGGCATGTAAAAAGACTGTTTTGCACCTGAACTTACTAGGTAGGTACCACCGCAGTGTCAGGTATTGCCGGCAAGCAGCAGTAAGCATTGCTGTGTACCGGCGTGAAGGGCACTGTAGCTGGTGAAATTACCGTACACAAAGACTTAATATCTAATGTCTTAAGGGTCGGCAACGCGCTAGTGATTCTTCTAGTATTGCTAGCGTCTATAGGCTGCGGTGACTGCTTACCATCAGGCGGGCCGCACGCTTGCTTGCCACCTTGGTAGTATAAAAAAATCATAGTTTACGTCTTCCGTCCCATCGGATTGTGGGAGCTATGGAAAAGCAAGAGCACTTATATCTATGCAAACACTTGTGATCTATACTATCTCGCTGTGGTCGGTAGGTTTATATTGGTTGGATTGGTTGGTGGTATTGACCAGGAGGACATTATTATTATACTTCGAACGGCTTATTAAGGTTTCGGCGTATTAAGGCTCTATGAGAAGTAACTGTCACTGACACTATCATTCAGTGGCGTGCACAGAGGGTAGGCAAAAAAATGTATTCGGCTTGTTTCACTTATTTTAAGTATGTTATTATACCATTTCAAATATCCATATGCAAGCAAATACTACAGACATATTAATTTGCATTTGAGAACATTAATAAGTTTATTCAGCGGCTCCATACTGACAAAAATACTTTGCCTACCCTAGGATTTCTCTAAATAGTCTTAATTTTAATAAATCTTAGTATGGACATGAATTAACGTAATTTTTTTTTATGTAAATGGATATGATGGTAATATTGGTTAATTTAAGGATATTAGTGCTACCTTCGGAGTCGCTGGACGCTCGGGGTGTGGGCCCTTTGAGCGTCCATTGAGTACGGCGGCGACTTCGAGGAGGACGGCGGCTGGGTTGCGACCCCCGTCCCCGTGAGCACCGTGACTAGTTGCCGGGAGGCTACAATGCGCCCCCCGGCGGCGGGCTCAAAGGCAAGGCACTGAGGGGCCCCTGGTGCAGATCCCACCGGAGAGCCCTGGGGTTCCCCCCTCTCATGTGCCGATGCGACAGCCGCGGGGGTTTTAGTGGGTAAGAATCCCACATACCCCGGTCGAGCCCCACAGCTCCCGGGGATCTTTCGAAGATTTCCCCCGCGTCAAAAAAAAAATAAACAAAAATAGGATATTAGTGCTGGAACACGAACAAATATTCATATTCATATTCATATTCATATTCATTTATTGCTTTATGTAGGTACATAAGTTGTTATAATGATTGTTTGATCCATACATAAACCCTGTAAGGGCACAGCAACTTCTTATAAACTATACGTCTACTATAAGGCACAAACTACGTTATATTACTTTAACAATGCTGAAAATATTCTTTTATAGTGTAAAAACAATTATTAATTAAAAAATCTTTTAAAACATTTCTAAATTCTGATAATTTTTCTATATTTGCGATTGAAGGCGGAAGTTTATTATAAATTTTTATTGATTCATGGTAAGCACCTGAACTTACCATGTTTAACCTAGTAAACGGGAGAGCTAGCTTGTCTTTATTTCGTAGATTACGGGGTCTGGAGTAAAAATTTTTGGCTTGTGGGTACAAGTTCTTATTTTGTTTTACAAATTTACATATTTCTAGTATATACATTGAGGTTAGTGTTAAAATTTTTAAATTTTTAAAATGTACTCTGCAGCTTTCAATATCTTTTATATTTACTAATATTCTTATACATCTTTTTTGCAGTATAAAAAGTTTCTGAGCATCTGTTCCATTTCCCCATAATATTAAGCCGTAACTCAACCACGCATGGGCGTACGCATAATAGGCACTAATAGAGGTTTTTAAATCTGTAGATTTCTTTAATTCATATAAAGCGTATGTAAACCTAGACAGTTTGCCAGCTACTTTATCTATATGTTGTTTCCAGGACAAATTACTGTCGAACTCGATACCTAACAGTGTACTGCTATCTACAAATTTTAGAATTCCATTTTTAAAAGAAATGTTTGCCGTCAGCGGTGATTTTTGACGAGGTTTATACTGCATCATTTTAGTTTTAGCTAAATTCAACATCAGGTTATGGTCTTCTAACCATTTTCCTGTTGAGTTAAGTGTGTTATTTACTTGATCACTTAAGTCGTCAGAATTTCTACATGGGATAACCAATGTAATATCGTCTGCATAGAGAATTTTTTTTGTAATCCATTATCTTAGGCAAATCATTGATATAAATTAAGAATAGGATACAGCCTAGGACACTTCCTTGTGGTATGGAATTTTCAGATATTTGTTCTTGTGATCTAATTATATTTAAAGTGTTTGTATTACTATCAAAATATTCAATTTCCACACATTGCTGGCGTTTTTGTAAATAAGATATAAACCATTCATATGCCTGACCTCGTACTCCTATACCGTATAGCTTTTTTAAAAGTAATTTATGGGAAACTCTATCATATGCCTTACTCATATCTAGCATAATGCCTATTGCGTACTTATGTTTATCGATAATATTTAGTATTTCACGTGTGTACTCAAACAAAGCTGTGATTGTTGACCGCTTTTTTCTAAAACCGTGTTGACTATTATCGTAAATGTTATATTTTTCGCAGAAACTATTTAATTGTTTGCACATAGCTGATTCAAATATTTTTGCAAAAGTCGATAACAGTGAAACGGGCCGAAACTGTTTTACATCATTTGTTGATTTTATTTTTGGTAGAGGTTTTACTATTGATTTTTTTAGTAGTGTAGGAAAAGTGGCTTCTAGAAACGATTGATTTAAGAGATATGTTAAAGGCATCACTAGCTCTTCACAACAGTGCTTAATAAGTGTTGGCGGAAATTCATCAAAACCGTAGCTAGTTTTGTTTTTTAGCTCCTTAATTATTCTGCGTACTCCTACGAAAGTTACTGGGCTTAGATACATTGTATTATTTATTTGAGAGATTACAGGTCGACCAGGTGGTTCTGCATTCAATCCTTTAATGGCACCCACTGATAAAAAATAATTATTAAAGGTGTTTGCTACCTGGAAAGGATCACTTATACTACTATTATTTATTTTTAATGTAATATTATGTCTATTATACTTTTTAATTTTATTAGTTCGTTCTTTTATTATTTGCCACATAGATTTTGTTTTATTTTTAGACTTAGTCATTTTTTTTATATACTGCAATTTTTTTGATGCTATTACCACTTTTTTTAAAGTTTTTTCATATTTTTTGTAATAGTTATTAAGTGTTGGTATATCACAATATGATGCCAATAATTTAAGAAATCTTTTATTTTTACAGGCTTTTTTTATGCCACTAGTCAACCATGGTTTATTATTATTATTAATTTTAATTTTTTTAAATGGAATTGTCAAACTTAGTATTTCTGTTAATTTTTTATGAAACGCCGTGTAATTTTCATTTATAGATTTATCATTTTTAATTACTGTTGACCAATCTATGGAAGACAATTTACTTTTAAATGTATTTAAGTTATTTTGACTAAAGATTCTCTTCTTTATATAGTATGAATCCGTACAGCAAGGACCCGGCTGTAATAAGTGAATGAGGATACCTTTATGATCACTCAGACCATATTCTTTTACGTCAATAGTGAATTTATTGGTATCAAAATTTGTAAAAACTACATCTAGGCAAGCTGAACTATCTTTATGTATTCTAGTAGGCTCCTTAACATTTTGTAAAAAATTTGAACTTTTAAAAAGTTGTATTAAATTCCTTGCTTGATTTGTTTTCCTTAAAAAGTCAACATTAAAATCTCCCCCAATAATTACATTTTTCTTTGAGTACTTTGTTTTTATTAACTCTAATAGTTTTCCTACTTGTGTGTTAAAAACTTCTACCTCTCTCGTATTATTTGGCCAATAAATAACAATTAGTAAAATACTTAAAAAAGGCACTTCAATCGCACATATTTCTATAATAAACTCTATTGACAGTGACTCAATATCATCACACTGAATATATTCAAATTCATCTTTTAATAATATACAGACGCCTCCTCCTTGGTGATTTGATCGGTAGAAAACGCTTGCCAAAGTATAGCCTTGTAAAGTCAGTAATTCTAACTTTGCACTAGTAATCCAGGTCTCCACAATACATAGGGCCGTAATTTTGTGTTCTTGTGTCAAGGCTTCAAGTAGGTGTAATTTATTTTTTATACTACGTACATTTTGATATAATATTGTAGGATTATTCTCGAAAGGAACTTTTCCCCTGTTCATTTCCTAATATAATTGGATTTTCTTCGGCCTGTTGTACTGTTTCAATATTGTTTTTTCTTATAGTATTCTCACAGTAATATTCTAATTCCAGTATTAGGTCGCTAATATCTTTAAAAATAACTTGTAATCCATAGTTATTAATGGCACCTGTCCCTTTGTGAAACATTTTATAGTCATATGTTAAATTTTTGTTCGAATCTATAAAATATGCATACTCATGTGTTAAAATATCTTGGTACAATAAATTGTTAAAATTTTCTATTCGCCAATTGTGCATTCTGTTGTGGCTCTCACATTTAAAAGTAGGTGCACAGATGATGAAATTGGTGTTCTTTGCTTCTTGTAGGGACTCCCGTAAATGACGTATCATACTCAAATAATCTTTTGTGGTATTAAATTCTTCTTCTCCAATTACAATTATTAAAAAGTCATTCATTGTAAAATCTCTTACTTTTGTGTTTATATTATGTACCAATTTTTCGATACTACAATTTGTCATCAAATAGTGACATAGTTCATAACTTTCGGGTAAATTCTTTCTAGCAATAGGCAGTAATTTAGTTTTGTTGCTTATTATATGTATTTTATTTCTATATAGTAAGTTATTTTTCTTGATGTTTTGTTTATATTGTTGCGTAGGTTTTAATGTTGTGTTTACAAGGCTTTTTTGGTCACTAACATATTCGAGTTGTGTAGAAGTTCTTCCACCATTTTTTCCTTCCTTATTCTCCGATATATTAGTTTTCATATTATATATTTCAACCTTCTGTTGTTTATTTTCTATTTTTAATAGCTCTATTATTTCTGTATTTTTCTTTATTGATTCGCGTAAGATAGTCACTTCATTTTCTAATGTATTGTATTTTTCCGTTATTTGTTCCACACAAGATTTTAATTGATTTATTATTCCAAATAGTTCTTGCGTACTTTCTTGTTGAGTCTTGTATTGTTTATTTACTTGCATACTAAGTGATCGTATTTCAGACAGTATAAGTTCATTAGCATTTTGGGGCGTATTATCTATTTTTAAGTCTTCTATGGAGGGTGACAAAAGAGACTGAATTGACGTGTTTTTAGTTGTGAATTTATTTCTTTTCCGTATTGTGACGTTTGATTCATTTGTTTGCGTTATATCCTCCAGAAAGTCGCTATGTTTTGTAATTATCTGTGATCTGACAGGTGTATTCGTATTGTCCACCTTCGGTAGTTTAGTCTTACATAATGGGCAAGTCCATTGTTTCTTATTCTCCTCCGTCATTTCATTGCTAAAGGTGTTTGAATTAATATTGGCACATTGTAAATCATATTTTTGCTCACAAACTGAGCATGCCAAATACATCTTATTAGATATTTTTTGTAAGCATCCTGAGCACTTTAAGTTGGCCATTTCGAGTTTATAAAAACTTCCAATACGCTCAAAAAGACGTCTCAAACGCTAGCGGGATTCGAACTCTGCCTCAAATTGTAAAGGCAATCCGAACGCGTTACCGATTGCGCTACCGTAATCGCTATGTAAGGGGCGAAAAATCAAGACTGCTTGCTTGGTAGTGTTATAATAATAATTTCAGTGTGGGTAGGTACTTATGTAGATTGTAGTTGCTGATATAAATTATGTTTTCTTCACAATATTTTAGTATTTTATGCTTATTACAAATATGTTGATGCTATTATTTTTGGTTTAACATAATTTACATTTATTTAAGTTCTTGTTGCACTTATTCACAGTTTTTATATTGTTTTGTTGGTTATTGGTTGTTTCGATTTTGGATTTTGTTAATTTACACTATCACTTAATTCTCACTTGAGATAACATTTTTCCAGGGTGCTCAATCCACAAGCTACTAAATAATCACGAATTTAGACCCAACTAATACTTTGAAACAATTTTTATCAAATTACTAAAACGGAGCTTATATTTCAGATGTTCGCTACACTAGCGCCCTCTAGCAACAATAGCATAAACAACTCGCAGATATTTTTGCCTGCTTTCAGTGCACGCCACTGCTATCATTCATCTCTTTCCTATGACGTTAAGTAAACTAGTACATTTCTTTACGTTTATAGCTGAGTCACCACATACCTTCAGGTGAAATCGTATTCAAGCACTAACATATTATGTAATAAATGCATATTAAAGCTATGAAATCGACATTTTAAAAAAATAATACCAGCCCTTGTTTATGTCCCACTGCTGGGCACGGGCCTCGCCTCAAGATGAGGGGGCTTAGGCTATAGTCCACCACGCTGGCCAGGTGCGGGTTGGCCAGGGTTGGGTTATTTAAAAAAAACTATTGAATACCAAATGTTTTCCCAAAGTTTAATTGATTCAAATTCTCTTTGTCAGTTTTTTCGTTTTACACGATTTCCTTGCGAAAACTTCAGAACCAAAGCGATACATCTATGGACATTTTAAATTCAATAATCCACTGCATTTTGTGTCAACTTATTTCGTGTAGGTATAGATACCAGTGTATAGTATAATTACGTCAGGAGCGTGCTACGCCGTAGTAGGATTGAACTACGACGTAGCGGAATAAAAATTGTGTTGGGTCAATCTAACAATCTCTGGAATTTTATGAACCTAAGTGGTTGTCCACAGTGAACGCGCGGTGACTTGAGCCTAGCGCCGCGCCCGGCGGCGGGTGCGGCGGCGGGCGCGGCGGCGGGTGCGGCGGCGGGCGCGGCGGCGAGCGCGGCGGCGAGCGCGGCGGCGGGCGCGGCGGCGGGCGCAGCGGCGGGCGCGGCAGGTGGCCACAGTGACGCGCGGGCTGTTGTAGCGCTAACACTTATTGCAGGTGTCGCAAACCTTGTATGAGGATTCTCTATTTTTTACTAGATAGACCAATCTTGAGATGGGAGGCATTGAACACAAAAGATGGTGCGCTGGGTGCGCACGAAATAACTAAAAACTGTTGAATAAATGGAGTTTTTTTTTTATTTATATTAAGAATTGAAAACTTACAATTTCATATTTTATAAATACCTTTTTTATACCTAAATTTAAAGTTATTTAATTATAAAAAAATACTTGAGACGAGCGACAAGACCGAAATGGTTTGATACCCCCGCCAGCCGCGCGATCGGTCGCTTGTTGACTAGGCCCGTAGTGTGGCCAGAACGCGCGGACGTTTGAAAAGTACAGCGGGCGTACTTTTCAAACGTCCGCGCGTTCAACTCTCTCAAGCCGGTCTAAGTCACTTCAGTGAGTTCAGTGTGGCCACAAGCGGCGGTTTCATATGTTTGATATTTCGCTCCCGCCGTCGCCACCGCGCTAGGCCCGCAGTGTGGACAACCACTATGACGTCAAGAGCGTGCTACGCCGTAGCAGAATCAACTA
Source organism: Furcula furcula (assembly GCA_911728495.1). NCBI lineage: Eukaryota > Metazoa > Arthropoda > Insecta > Lepidoptera > Notodontidae > Furcula > Furcula furcula. The sequence continues at coordinate 10,584,487 of OU452262.1, forward strand.
CGACGTAGCGTAACAAGTCGAATAGGTCAATCTCACAATCGGAATTTTATATTATTTTATCCTCAGCTGGAATGGCACTTCGGAATAAAAAAAGTAAATATGTTCATTACTCATGTAATATTTATCTCATGTACTACTCGATCGAATATGATATAACCCTTTTGATTTACATCGTCAAAACATTTTTTATTACAAAGATAGTCTGATTACATATGCGCATATTTGTCTGAATTGAAATAAAGTACGCTTTCTGTCCGACCGCGAAGAAACAGGTCGTAGTTTATTACCCACCGAGAGATCTGACCCTCGCACTGCTTACGAAAGCGAAACTTTGAAATTATGTATTAGTAGTGATTTATATCTCGGTGTACAAGAAAATAAAAGTAGCTACGATTATATACTGCCCTAGTGATAGAAGATATTTGAAACTCGAGTAGATACTACATCGTAGTTAGTCCACATATGTTTAGTTTTATTTACACAAATACCTACTCCCTAGTGATAAATATTTTGACGGATTTATATCGTGGTTAATTTTTGATTTTCATTTCCGTCGTTAAGCTAAAAGTTTTGAACACCCTTGTGTCATAATTATCTTAGTGTAATCAAGTCTTGTTATTGTTGGTCATCATCATCAGCAGCCTTAACGTCCACTGCTGAACAAAGGCCTCCCCCTTATAAGGGAGGGGTTGCCATAATCCCCACCCTTGGCAGGCGTCTTGGGATCGCAGTATAGATGGAAGATAATCCAATAAAAAGACGCTGCTGCCAGTCTTCTTGTTTTCTCTTAGTCGCCTTTTACGGTCCCCCAACGGGAGGAGATGGGTGGGTGCTATTCTTACCCGGACACCCCCCGGGGATAAGGTTAGGGTTAGGTAGGATATATTGATGATAAGGTCTGCGCAAAAACAATTTACAGTATCTTAAGGTGTTGTAGTGTTATTTTGGATTTAATAATTATTATGTGAGCGAAGCGAGCCCTCTACTAGCCGACAAGTTTTATAGTTTGTGGTACACCCGTAGATTTGTTTACCATAGTAATTTAAATTAATATCTAGATGTGTTATCTATCATGATTATATCAATTTGCAAACAAATATTAAAAAAATAGCAATTTTATACCATACCTGTGCTCTCCCTAAATCCGTCACAGACCGTTACTTTCCTAGAATGTTGAACCCATCGTAACGCAGAAATGGTATAAGCTAAGACATTTAACTACTTAAGAATTCACCAGATAGAATAGTTTATTTAAGAATTATTTAATAGTTGGCAGTCGTAAAAAGTGATGACAGTGTATGTACGTAAAAAATCCCAAAGGCTCTTGGGTAAAATTATTATTCAACTTTATCAAGTTGAATAATAATGAGTGAGTAACCCTCATTCAAACACTCGTATATGGATCAGACTTTATCAACTTTATCAAGTTGAATAATAATTTTACCCAAGAGCCTTTGGGATTTTTTACGTACATACACTGTACCGGACTACACCGGATAATATCTTATCCGGTACAAAAATATACGCATCTAAACCTACCACCATGGAAAAACTATTATATAATATATATAATTTATTTCCTCGGGTGGTAAAATATATATACGTTAAGCTACAGGAAGGTCTGATCCATATACGAGTGTTTGAATGAGGGTTACTCACGGGTTAATTTAGCAATACTTTTTTCCTGGTTCCGACGAATCATGTATTCCATCAACTCGTCGAGTGCCGTGGCAACTCAGAATTCTTAAAATATGTAAATAACATAACAAAAAATATTTTTTTATGCGTTTTTGCTACACGTATTAATATTATAATTAAAAAGATATTATTATATGTCATCATTGCTACTATTGTGTGCTACAAATGGGCTACGAAGTAATGCTTCGGGTACTTCGTTAGTCTCAACAGCGCGAAAATTTGAGGGTTTAATTTCGGTAACTAAAATGAGAGAGAATATTTTTTCTTATCTAGCTTTCTAGTTACATTTTTTTTATATCATTCACTTTATCACTAAAACAGTAGTCTATAAACACGTTTCAGGTACTTTGCACGTCACCCAACGGTTGATTAAAGAAACTTTCTACAATCCTATGAGTAGACAGCTCGGCATCTAAGAACTATTTTACACCTTGTTGCCTTGGAATAAGGGTTATCGAAAAGCAATTGGAAAGTTTTCTTTGGCTTATACTCGCTTTGACATCCTCGTGGCTCCCACTTACTGACGGTACGATAATCCCAGATCGACAAGGGATTTAATGATGTTATGCGGATACTAGAAACTTTGGTAGTGGGGTTTCGTTTGCCGTCTAGTCTGTACTAACACTACAATACTCGACGGGCCTGTTGGTCTAGTTGGTCTAGACACCCTGGCTGCTGACCGATAGGTCGTGGGTTCGATTCCCACCAAGTGTCTGGGTGTTATTTATCTATTTAAGTATGTATTTACAATAAAAAAATGTATATAAGTATTAGTATCAGTCGTCTGGTTTCCATAGTACAGGCTCTGTAGTTTGGGATCGGATGACCGTGTGTGGATTGTCCCAAGATATTATTATTATTATAATACAAATAAGTTTCTCCTTGCCTAAGGGACCACAGCAGCCAGTCTTTTGACAAGTTCCCTTATCTCCCCGGAAGATATTATAGTGCACAATGGGGATGATGACTGGCTAATAAAATAATAATTGTAATTAGTTCGTCAGTTAGATTATCGAAAAATATTGGACACGTATTTTTTCATTTAACAAATCATTAAAAATTGCCAAAGATATAGAGCGTCTAAGTTTGAGAGTGGGGGCTTTTGACGTCACAGTAAAAAATGTATACCGGCTTGATGTCGCGACATTTCAAAGCACTACTTATATATTCGTATTTTTTTGTTTAATCGACAAAAGAAATACGTGTACAATATTTTTTGATAATCTAAATGACAGAATATTTTTTTTGTCTTCTAGCCAATATCTTGCGTAGTCATCTAACCTTAGACACAAGTGCACTATATCTTCCTTTACTCCTACAATCCCATGGCACGAAATACTGACACGACCAGGGAGAGGTTAGGTACAGGACCACCTAGGGCGTGAAGGGCACTGTAGCTGGTGAAATTACCGGACACAAAGACTTAACATCTAATGTCTTAAGGGTCGGCAACGCGCTAGTGATTCTTCTGGTGTTGGTCTCTGAGCGTCTATAGGCTACGGTGGCTGCTTACCATCAGGCGGGCCGTATGCTTGCTTGCCACCTTGGTAGTATAAAAAAAAAAACAAAAAAAAAACCTTTTGACGGGCCCGTTCGTCTAGTGGTTAGTGACCCTGTGTGCTACCCAACAGGTCGTGGGTTCGATTCCCACCAAGTGTCTGGGTGTTTTATCTATATAAGAATATATTTACAAAAAAAAAAGTATATATGTATTAGTATCAGTTGTCTGATTTGGGATCAGATGACCGTGTCTGAATTGTCCCAGGATATTATTATTATTATTTTTACATACCCACATGACGCACGTATCATCTCATTTTGCAGTCAATCGAGTGATCAGCCCGCATTGTCCTAACCACTAAGAAACAACTACACAAAATTGTTGCTCCCCGCGGGATTGGATCCCGTGACCTCCGATTTGCAAAGCAAGCGGTTTCCCACTGCGCCACGGTGGCTACACAATTTCTACTAGTGGTTAGCCACAATCCAACCTGATTGTATCGTGTCCGTGGGGTGCCGAGTTACAATTGCATCTCCCCATCTCCTCTCGTTGGGTGTCGTAAGAGGCGACTAAGCGAGAACAGGAAGACGGGCAGCAGCGTTTTTCTTTTGGATTTATCTTCCACCTATACTGCGATCCCCAAGCCGCCTGCCAAGCGTGGGGATTATGGCAACCCCTCCCTTCTACTTCTAAGGGGAGGCCTTTCGTTCAGTAGTGGACGTGTTTCGGCTGCTGGTGGTGATTTTATTTTATTTTATTTTAAGGCACTCCAACGACAAATCCACTAAACACTAACATAATGAAAACACAGATATCTAATAACAGAGTGAATGTGTCACTTACAGGAATGCACATCACTTACATTAATTAAAATTACATTTCTAAAATTCGATCGTAAGAGTTTATAATTAAAAACAAGCATTGATCCTAACTATAAGGTGGATAAAAGTTTAAAACATTAATAAAATACAAAGACATCAACCAAACATTAAAAAGAAATGCGATTGGGTAAAACTAAAACGATAAATAAAAGGTAAAATTACTGTATAAGGTACAAAAACTGATACGTGATGATGAACCTGATTGTAGATAGTGATATACGTTTGGATATAACCGTAGAAGGAAAGAAGGGAAAGCAGCGCGGCTGCAGTGCGGCACTTTACGGCAAAATTGAATTCGCCCAAAAAGTCTTCTGATTCTGCAAAAAAAGTTAGCGCGGCACTTTACGGCAAAACTGAAGTCGCCCAAAAAGTCTCCTGTTTCTGCAAAAAAAAGTTCTGATAGCCATTTATAAATTATATATTTACTAGCAATTTCCTGCGGCTTCGCCCGCTAATTTTTTACAGAGTTTAACAACTCCTAACACACCCCCAAAGGTTGTTTTTGAAAATTCGCGAAACACTTATTTAGAGAATCTTTTCAGTAAATTTTAAGTCAATCGTTCAAACTTTTTACTGTATGGTTATACAATAAAAAGTTTCATACAAAAGAAAACACCCCATTTAACCCCTTTAGGAGTCGAATTTTCAAAAATCCTTTCTTAGTGGATGCTTTCGTCATAAGAAGAACCTACTGTCCAAATTTCAGCTTTCTAGGTCCAGCGGTTTGGCCTGTGCGTTGATGAATCAGTCAGCCAGTCAGGACAAGTAATTTTATATGTATAGATAGATATCGACAAGAAAACAAAAGGACACTATTCCTTTATTTTACAAACCCTTTCGGTGTTTTTCGATATATTTTTGTTGGTCAAATAAATGTGTTTGCTTTATCTATTTTCTTTAAGTTATTTTATGTCATCAATCCAAGGCTTACACGAATAATAGATGTTTTATGATGTGGAATTTATAAATATTGGTACCTTATTTTCAAGGGAAAGCAGAATTCAGACTACAGAGCGATCGGCAGCTTATAACCGTACTTGCGTGACTCCGAGAAATGAGTTTTTAAATGGATTCCGCCCGCGTAGCCCGGTGATGCCTTCCGTCGCTTTCCGTCGCTCCAGGATACCTTACATCGTGTTAAGGATATAAGCAAGCATTTTAACCCTGATGAGATACGTGCCGGTTTATTTTTCCTTACAATTTTCCTACTAAAACTAACTGCCGAACCTACAAATGTCAATTAGAGTTAATGATCATTAATCCATTTTTTGGAATCGGATTATTCCGATACTCGAAGCCGCAGATGGTGGGTAAAGATATCAATTATCTCGTGTTTAATAATGGAAATTAATCATAAATGGCCCCGACAGCCGAAAAAAATAGATATCAAAAAGTGACTTATTTAAAATAAAAGTTAATTGGCGTTTGTGAGTGTGGCAGTTAGACATAAAATAATGATGGATTAGTATTATAAACAAAAAAAACACTACAGTTATACGCTACAGGTGCCCTATTCGTTATGTTCATTGAAATCGCTAATTGTATTCCATGATTCAAAGCCAAGACTACTTGATTTTAATCTACCAGCCTGCACTTCATAAGTGTGGTAAATTATGGCTACAATCTATTAAAAAATCTTTCAAATAACTAAACGAAGTCTACAATAATTCTTTGTTAGGTCAAAAAAGTCATGTTCGTTAATATATTACAATAACTTGGGGTTGATAAATCTCTCCAACATGGCATGTACTTCGTAGCGTCCATGCCGACACTAAAAGTAGAACTTTATTCATATGAACCCGCAGCTATTATAAACAATTCAACAATAAGCAGCAGCGTCATTTAAATTATTATCTCAAAAGGTACACATACTATAAAGTGAACCCTTTTACGTCGTCACAGAGATAAAACTGTCGAATATCCTCGTCGCGATAATCCGCACCAAACGGCGAAAGATCATAAAGAAAATTTGCATAAAATTCAGTCCATTTTAAGAGAATTCGCGGCCGGCGGCGAAATTTTTATGCGCGCACATTAGGGACATTACGCGATGCCGCCCGCCCATCGTTTACTGAAATAATATTTTTCAAGCTGTTGAGTTGCTTTTTATTTCGGCGCTCGCAGCAAATGAGATTCTAAGCGTAAATAAATCATTCGCTGCCCTCTGTTGGGAAGCGGAAACTTTCATTATTGTCATTTTATGTAAGGCCACTACTCATAGCAAGCGACGCTATCACCGGGGTCAACGCATACGTGCCAATAAAGTGACCTTTAAAACACCGGAAGAAAATCTTTATCTCTAAAATGAATAAAATAAAGTCACTATTTTATTCAATGTCTGTTTGTTCGCTTATTTTTTCACATTGGATTTGCATGTGGTTTTCACAAACATTAATAGATTTCGTCTAACCTCTCAGTTCCTCTCTCGGCGGCCGAAGCGTGATCGCGCTTATGCGGTTCGTGTGTTAAACTTGTCCAGATCGAAACCACTGGCCGTGGCCACATGCTGTCGCAGATCTTAGATTTACTAAGTTTCACGACAGTGCTGAACTATTTTTTTGTCGGGGTAGAACCTTCAAGAGATACCCAGTCTCCATACAGGGGCAGGTTACGGTTATTTGGGGTTTTTATTAATATTTGAATTCACCTAAGGTGAGCAGTATTAGTTTACCTGTGGGGTGACCGGGTAAAAATTGCCCCCTCCCACCTCCTCCCTAAAAAGAATTAAATCTAAATTTGTGTCGGTACCAGAGTTCAAATTAACACTGTACTCAATGGGATAAAATATATTTGGAATGTTTTTCTCTCATGAAATTTTGTACTTATATGTGCTGCCATGTTACTGTTATTATTACTGTTTTATTATTTTTACCCACTAAAATCTCCCCGGTGGCCGCATCCATCTCACACTGTGGCGAGAATCTGGACTTACCACCTAGTAACTAGTAGTAGTATATGTGAGCAATAACTGTAAAAGATATTAAATTACGCAACGTGCTGCCATTGAATTTGCAACTTTAACTATTGAGCTGTGAGTTTAATTTAGACAAACTACAAACAAATTTATTGAAATTAAACTACTTTTACGGATTATATATTTTAGTTTTATTTCAATGTGTAGTATTCGCGTAAATAAAAGATAATATTATACAAACCAATTGAGTTTTATTTAGCTACTTCATGTAAAGTTACAGACGCTGAAGTTCAATCTAGATGAAAACTAAGTTTTAACTTGTACCTAGGTCGTTTATTCTCCTTTGTATGAAACTTTTGCTAAAAGTAAGTACCAATGAGTGACGCTATTTAAACTAAAGTTAGCTTAAAAGCTTTATGCAGTATAAATATTTAATAATGTTTGGATGTTACGTTGTAGTTACGAAATTAATGTTGCCAGTTTAAATATTGAAACTAACTACAAAATACAATGTTTGAGGTTTATAAAACGACTGGTGCAAACTGCCCGAAACAGCAATTCCCGATGAAAATCATACTTGATAATTCATATTTTTTAAGGAGGAGGTTCTCAATTCGTCTGTATATATATATATTTTTTTCTATGTGTGTTCTGTTCGCGCATAACTCTGGCAATTATGAACCGATTTGCAAAAATCTTTCTTCCATCCATTCTTTAATCCGTTAGTTGGGTCCCATAAAAAAATTATTGCTTCCGAATAAGTAGTTCCTGAAAAAACTATAATGGTTACTGCGCAGGAAACTTGCAGGAAAGCCTATATAGATGACTTTTTTGTTGCTTTTTAAGGACAAAAATGGTCATCACTCTGGCAAATATTTACCAATTTCAATGATTCTTTTTTTATTCGAAAGAAGAAACCACTGTAATGAATCTGTAAGAAATTTATCACAACCGGATAAGAACTTCCTGGAAGACCATGAACGATGAGGAGGAATTTATTTGGTAAAAACCATAAAACTGATTTTCTCTATTACATTGCTCTGACAATTATGAACCGATTTCGATGATTCTTTTTTTATTCGAGAGAGTAAACTACTATGATGATTCCATGCAAATTTCATTACGACGGGATATTTTTTTCCGAAGAAACATGAATTATGTAAAACTATGTAGACGATAATGTGATCATAACCTACCTAGATCATTTTACGGTCTTCGATGGTTCAATCTTTATATATGAAAATATCACTAAAAAGTTTAAAATAAAATCTTTTAAAAAAAAAATTGAACCGACTTCAATATCACTGAAAAGTATAAAATAATTTAAATATTATTGAAGTTGGTGCCAAATATACCCAGCAGGTACGCTGACACCAACTTCTATAATATTTAAATTATTTTATACTTTTCAGTGATATTGAAGTCGGTAAAAATTTTTTTTAAAAGATTTTTTAACAAGAATTTTGTACTCAAATTATGTTATTCACTGAAGCTGTTAACATTTCAACTACTTAATATATGAAAATAATTTTGCTATTATAACACAACAATGCGGTGGTAACCTTCAAAAGTTCCTGGGTACCTGTGGGGGCAACTGGGGTATGTGGGACTCTTACCCAATAAACTCTCCGGTGGGATCTGCGCCAGGAACCCCTCAGTGCCTTGCCTTTGAACCCGCAACTGGGAGGCGCATTATAGCCCCCCGGGAACCAGACACGGTGCTCACGAGGACGAGGTGACAGGGTTGCGACCGCAACCCCGCCGCCGTTCTTCTCAAAGTCGCCCCCGTACTCAATGGAAGAGCATTTTAAGATCTACGAAAACCTACAAACTCAGTAGGAGAAATAAGTCCAAACAATTCAGGCCAAGTGCTATAATTGCACAGCTAACTAAAACATTATTTACAGCATAGGTACTAAAACTGAATATAGCGTAAGTACTTTCCACATAGGAGCCGGTATCGTAACACAACAGTACCTACATATATAATGTCTACTGTGGTAGGGTAACACCCGGGCTACGCCGTCAAATCCACAAGTTATTCCAATATCCCAATATCCGGCGAGACGCCGCGCTATATATCAAGACGTGGATACCTACATGCAGCAGTAATAAAATAACACTGCCGACACTAGGAGCCAAGAATATTATATAGACTTTGCTACCGTAAAAGAGAAATAACATATTTTTGTTAGGTAGGTGATGTACCTTCGGAGTCGCTGTACGGTTAGGTTGTGGACCCTTTTTTTCGCGGGGAAACCTTCAAAAGGTCCCCGGGAGTTGTGGTGCTCGACCGGGGTTTGTGGGATTCTTACCCACTGAAACCCCCGTGGCTGCCAGATCGGCACATGAGAGGGGCCGATGAGGGGCCCGCGTGCTCTCTGGTGGGATCTGCACCAGAAGCCCCTCAGTGCCTTGCCTTTGAGCCCACCGCCGGGGAGCTCATTCTAGACCCCGGGACATTTTTCATTAACAATATTGACATAGCTTTGAGCATCCCAAGGCTACAATAAAACAATTTTTTGCATAATTACATATTTTATCTCAGTTTAATTTTGATTTTTACGCCAGTAGGTCATATATGCTACGTCAGGAAAGTAAAAATCAATCTCCAGCCGCATCAGCTCTTCGTGAATCCACGCAACGTGAGAGGATACGAGCCACCTACAACAAGCTTACAAATCCTATTTGCACCCGCTCCGAATGAAATTCGTCTAGCGACACCTTCGACATGTTTATTGCCTGTCTGTACACAACCTAAATATAAAACATACAATAATTAAAAACATGGAGGAACACATAGATACCGCCGGAAGACGTCCACTACTTAACGTAGGCCATCTCTTTGGCACATGCAAAAGAAATCATTGTGATTTTAGATGTTGTGCTCCAAAAGTAAAGTTATGCACGTGCCGCAAAAGTAGTTATGTTTTGAGCGCAATTCTAAGTTCTTTTTTTTCGAAGTTTGTATTTTACTTGGGAGGCCCAGTAAGCTTTGCAAAAAAACACCATGGTTAAACCGCTATACTTCAATAACTACTGCTGTTGAATTAATATTTAGAATAGGGCGTAGAAATGTCAAATATTACTCGCACTGAGCACTTGATCTTACTCGGGACGGGCCCGTTGGTCTAGTGGTCAGACACCCTGCCTGCTAACCGATGGGTCGTGGGTTCGATTCCCGCCAAGTGTCTGGGTGTAGTTTATCTATTTAAGTATGTATTTACAAAAAAAAAGTATATTAGTATCAGTTGTCTGGTTTCCATAGTACAGGCTCTGCCTAGTTTGGGATCGGATGACCGTGTGTGGATTGTCCCAAGATATTATTATTATTATTACTTTTCATTAAATACTTTTTTGGTTTTAGTGTGATTTCGGCCATGATTTCTTGCCATTATGCCACAAAAATCAGGAAATAGATTAAAATAAGAAAATTGTTTTATATTTCTGTAAACAAATTGTAAGTGGATTGTTATAAATTATAAATACTCTTTCTTTTTGACGCGGGGGATATCTTCCAAAGATCCCCGGGAGCTGTGGGCTCGACCGGGGTATGTGGGATTCTTACCCACTAAAACCCCCGCGGCTGTCGCATCGGCACATGAGAGGGGGGACCCCAGGGCTCTCCGGTGGGATCTGCACCAGGAGCCCTCAGTGCCTTGCCTTTGAGCCTGCCGCCGGGGGGCGCATTGTAGCCCCCCGGGAACCTGACTCGGTACTCACGGGGACGGGGGTCGCAACCCCGCCGCCGTCCTCCTCGGAGTCGCCGCCGTACTCAATGGACGTTCAAAGGGCCCACACCCCGAACGTCCAGCGACTCCGAAGACTCTATGTTACCCTGCATCAACTAAGTGTTAACTTTTAAATCTATGAAACTCATTCAGTACAGAATTAATTAACTAGTTGATTTTCTTGTCGTGCACAAATTCAAAATCACTTACGAAATTCTATAAAATACCACGAAGCTTTTCGCTAAATCACACCGGATCGTTGGTGGGGTGGAAGTCTGTCTGCGGAATACAAATCCAAGGTGATTCTTGACCAGACCAATAAGACCCGCTGCGCCTTTCGCAAACACACCTTAGTAGTCTTTATAACGTATTGGTAGGGAGAGATGGGGAAGCTCTAGTTAGTCTGGATGCATCATCAGTCGGGCATGCCGACCACCTGAGATTTCAATTTTGCGACGCTGAATAAATTTATTCTTATTTTGCCGCCCTCTTTGTTGAACTTATCAACATAAAGCAATACCTAAATGGGAATGCAAAGCGATTCCGTCTTCCAAGTGTCATTGTACTAAATCATGCCATTTGCCAAGTAACTTGATCATTCAATTAAATCTTTGCTATATTTATAAAAATAAAATATTAGATTGGAAATTGTTTACCAGTAGATCAAAGTGGAATATTCTTTCCACTTTAATCACCCAGGTGTTCATAGTGGAATGAGCCGCACTTACCTACTTACAGTGTACCTACCTAACAGGGTCTACGTACAATATTGTAAGTAGATTCAAGTACTATGTTTCGTCCTTTGTCATAAAAGTAATAATAACTCGCCGTTGTAAAAGAAATGTACATACAAAAGTGCTCAGCGTATAAGCACGTATAAGTATTTATTGAAAGGTATTTTTTCAAAAGTGCTTATATATTATTGTTCTTAGCTGTACATATTATGGATACCGTTTATTTAATCTTTTATTGTAAGGGATAATTCCTCACCACCGTGACTACCGTGACCCAAAATATTCTGTCTGTAAGTCTGGTAATTTCTTATTTTTTCTTTGATTTACATACAGGATATTTCTAAAGAGCGGACAAATATCTCCACCTTCATGATCAGCCGTAAGACGTCCACCTGGAACCAAAGGTTCTCCCTTAGAAGGGAGGGGTTGCCTTATTCCACACGCTTGGCAGGTGTCTTGTAGATCACGATCTTCTTGTTTTCCCTATGTCGCCTCTTACGACACCCAACAGAAGTTAAATATACTAAATTAAGCATCCTTACTTTCAAGCATCTCTGGTTTGTCTCTGGGTACATGAGCACCTAGGTACCCCGGAGAAAAATCGAGTTGTTGTAAAATAATATGTTAAAAAAATTAAACCGATTTGAATAACACTAAAAAGTATACAATAATTTAAATATTATTGATGTTGGTGCTATTAAACACAGTAAGTACGCTGACACCAATTTAATTAATTTAGGTTTAATTTTCTTTTTTATATTTTATTCAATAAACTTTTAACCACGGCCACTGCTTACCATCAGACGGGATCACAGTCAATAACTGGCTATTGGGTAACATGTAACAACTGTTTTAATAACTACTGTAAAAAGACCGCTGAATGACTTAAAGACCGGACCCTAGTCCGGCGGTATATTTTTTACTTTGACATAACGCAACAAATCTAAATATCACAAATATTCCGACGGTAGCCCCCGAAAACCTTACGTTATTACATTTTTGTGGAAAACTTCGAGACATTTCCATTACCTACATTACAACCATTCCTTTTATCTGAATAATTCAAGATCGCGGCATGGCTGGTGTCAGTGACGCACAAGAAACGATAAGCCATTAAAATGATTGGAACGAAATATTTCCAGTTCAAGTTGAGCCATTTTGCTTTTTGCTCAATACACTGCCATATTATACATATAAAAGTTTGTATTTTAGTAGGTATTTAGATTATTTAACTCCTAATTCATCATCATCATCGTCATCAGCCGGAAGACGTCCACTGCTGGCCTCCCCCTTAGAACGCCACAATGAACGACAATTGGCTATTTGCATCCACAGGTTACCTGCGACGCGCACAATGTCGTCTGTCCACCTAGTGGGAGGCCTGCAAACGCTGCATCTTCTGATTCGTGGTCGCCACTCGAAAACGTTTCTTCCCCAACGGTTATCGGTTCTTCGAGCGATGTGGCCACTTCAACTTGCAAATTCTGAGAGCAATGTCGGTCTTCGGCGAATCTCCACATTTCGGATTCTGTCGCGCAAAGAAACTCCGAGCATAGCTCTCTCCATGGCTCGTTGTGTGACTCTGAACTTCTCTAAAAGGCCAGCTGTTAGACACCACGTCTCAGTACCATATGTCATCACTGGCAACACACACTGGTTAAAAACCTATGTCTTCAGGCACTGCGGTAATTCGGACGAGAAAATATCGCGTAGTTTACCGAACGCTGCCCATCCGAGTTGGATTCTTCGGGCGACCTCTTTGTCGAAGTTGGACCGACCTAACTGGATACCTCCTAATTGACGGTGACAAAATCTAAAGTTTTTCTGCTGCGAGCTTTGGTAATTAAAAAGACACAACCATCCTTCACTTTGTAGTGTTTCGCATATACTACAAAGTTTTGTCTTACTTACATAATGCAAGTTATCAGGTTCCCCTTTTTGACGAAGACCCTGATACACTAATTAGCAACACCTCATGCCGGGTTAATTTAAGACTATAATAATTTAATAATAATTAGTAGGTATTAATTATTAATTTATTTAATCATTTACTTTAGGAACATCGCAGTAATTATGTGTGAAAATCAGGTGATAATTTAAAAGCTTAGAATATAATTTTCATCTAATTTAGTGTGGACCAAGCGATTTGCTTCGTCCTTTTTAATACCTAATACTCACATATCCACAGCTAAGGTATAGAACAGTTTGTCGATACGACACGGTTTTTGCATACCTATGAATAAAATATCGATGTCAAGGCTAGATAATAGTTCAGTGGCTTTTAATAAGCTTCTACTTATGCGTTGTGTTGTGGGTGAGCTCTAATAAAAAAAAAAAAAATATATATATATACAGACGAATTGAGAACCTCCTCCTTTTTTTTTTTTTTTTTTTTTTTTTGAAGTCGGTTAAAAAAGTCTTAAATCAATCAACCGAATTGAAAAAATAATGTTTAAGAGTAAAATAACAGGCAAAACCAATGCCTGGATTGAAGTAACTACAAATTTCGGCCGAAACAAAACCTCAAGTAAGTATATTATGAATTTTAGCCACTTATTACTTTAATTTACCTAAGCATTATTCTTACCCTTATCATTAATGAACATATACCAAAATATAAGTATAGTCCTTCATAAATCACATCACAAATATTTTGTGTTAGACGAAAAGAGCTTTCCCGAAGGGCGACATAATACTCGTACCTACATATATGGGGCGCACACTATGGACAATCACCACTGAAAGATCTTGCTAATCGACCAAAATTTCATTGCGACATGAATAACCTTATAATATTCATATTAACGCGAAAAGAAGAAGGCCAACGGGGCTAAAAAGGAAACACAAAAATCAATTCACCTAAAATCAATTCATGTTATGAATTTCAAGCATATCCTAAAACTTCTACTAGTTTTTTTTTTTTGAAAAATTACTGAATTTCACACATTCTAGGTTAACCATCTCAATTCATTTATTAGCACTAATTAACAGACTTATATTTGGTGTTAACTGTTAATGCCGCCATACGAAGAAAAATAAAAAAAAAATATTCATATTATGTTTCACCGAAAGTGGCCTATTTAGACACCTACACCTACATTCAGTACTTATCGAGACAAGAACAAACACATGGAGTCCGTCGAGTAAGGCAGTTATAGAAATGACAAACAGTTTGGCAAACTCTCCAAACCGACACGGCCGCATAGCGGTTAGGTTAGGTTAGGTTAGGTTAGGTAGGGGAGGGGTACTGGCTTTCACCTCCTCGAGTGCCCGGCCCATTGTAATTCCCGAGGATACGTCCGGAGGAAGGACAATGGGCTTGGGACGGTGTACCCTGGGCACCGGGTAATATCTCTCCTCTCTTCGGGGTGGACAGCTGTTGCTCGGTGGCGAACGAAGCCTTAGGGTGGGTAGTGGGGGGTACGGGGGTAGGGGACCGAAAGGTCAACCGGGGCGAGGGTGGGAGTCGCGGGGGGGAGCGCTGAAGGTACCTCTCTGCTTTCAGAGAGGACTGGAGGTGGAATGCGACTGGGGTATTTACGCATAGGGACGGGGAGGGGGGTTCGTGTGGGGATTGTCTTTGGGGAGTGTGTGTGTGAATGTGTGCGTGATTGTGGGAGTGTTTCAGCCGGCGATGATAGGCAGGCCGGCTCTGCCCAACGGGGAAAGTACTGCGCGAGTACCCTGAAACGCGGGGGGGCTAAACCCCGCCACTAGCAGCAAAGGGACCTCACCCTTCAAAGGAAGGGACCTACCCCTTTTAAAAAGGAAAAAATGATATGGCGAGTCAGGAAAAAGTACTACCCCAGGCCGGTACCGTCTGCTCTGCAGATGGAGAATCCGGCACAGTCCCTTCGGGGGCTGTCATTCCCCACCGTATTCTGGGGGGGGAACCAGAACGCCTTGCGTCCACGGACGCCACCGGACACGACAATCCGTCCCAGGCTGCGGAGACTTTGGAGAGTCTCTCCGCTGGCTCTACAGCCTCGGAACGAAGGGGGGGGCCACACCCGATAGGTGGCAAACAATGCCTCGTCGTCCTCGATGAGATGGACTGCATGCCAGCTCAGACTGCCGGTCCGAGCGGGCATTCTAGGTTGTGGGACCATGGGGAGAAACGCTCCAGGTCATCGTCTGTCTCGGGGTCCGAATCGGCCACGAGTGCGGAGACGCTGAAGGCGCCGAAGTCTAAAAAGACGACGGCGAATAAAAGAGGTCGAGGGCGCTCATCTGTGTCGTCGCCAGCGCGAGATGTGCGAGGACGCTTTTTGAAGCGCCCAGTTACGCCCACTCCCACTACGGTGGTCGAGAGTGAACAGGGAGATTCGGACCTATCCTATGTGTCCATAACGTCG